>OZ057398.1:71450585-71933754 GCA_964056695.1 Melieria picta
CCAGGGGTCAGAGACACTAAATCGCTAGGGTCCTGCGATTGAGGAGAGAGTGGACGTGAATTGAGCGTCCCTTCAATTCGAGTAAGAAGAGTCGTAAACTCTTCGTATGTGAATCTATGAGAGCCGGCTACCTTTTTAAGGTGGGTCTTGAAGCTTTTGACCGCCGACTCCCATAGTCCTCCCATGTGAGGAGCATGTGGGGGGATAAATTGCCACTCGACGCCCTGAGGACCGTATCGGTCGAGAATATCTTGGGCGATTTCTCTCGAGAATTTGGCAAAGTCTCTGGTTGCGTTCGCAGTTCTTTCGCTTGTTTTGCTTGTTTGTTTGTGTGTGTTTCTTGGCTTCAGACGAATAGCGTTTCTCTTGCAAAAACAAAAACAAAACGATTTATCTTTTTCTCTTTAGATTTTGGATTCTCTAAGTTTGCTTGATTTGTTGTTGGTGTTTGTTTATTATTATTTTGTTTTATTTATATTTTAGGTTGTTTTTATTAATTTTTCGCTCGTAGTGGCATTTTGAAATTGGCTGCTGCCTGCAGCTGAATTTGATAAGCTAAGCTATGAATTTTGAAGCCATAAAGTCTTGGAACAAATTGATTGGTCGGCCGTTTGGGACGATATTCAGGATGCACCATAAATAGCATGTGTGGAAAACCGGTACCGAAGTAGGCCCCATCCGTGTGATGATGACGCGATGATTTTGGCGTGTACACATCAATGCATTTGGGACAGTATGTCTTCACCATAGCCTCGCCGGGTATATCAGAGAGACCTAACGGTAACATAGGTTGGCTCTCACAATAGACACGTGGGCAATGTCCAAAGTCACCAGTTTGATATTTTTCAATCATTTGCGCAATGCCGCGATTTGTTAGAATGTAGCGAGCATGTATTAAGCCATAAAGCATCTCTGCTGCCTGTTCCGTCATATCCGATTGCAATGGATTCTCCTCCAGATCGTCCTCTGGCTCCAAGTCGAGTATCATATCGAGCGCATTTCTATAATTCGGCACTTGCTCATTTAAACCAGTTAAATTGAATTTGTCCTGAATGTAATCCTCATCGACCTCGCAGAAGAACTCATTGCCGCGCAGTCCGCAGAACCAGGTGACCCAGGAGACTTCCTCGGAGCTGCTCATTTTTATTAGAGGGAATATTTTTGCAAATTAACTAAAGGAACAAGAACACAAAATAAAATGCTTTCGCTTGCGCTGTGCTCCAGCGATTTTTCCCGTGGATTTACTGTGCTTTTTTTTAATATCGTCTTTTAATTTGCCACTAAAATGCTTTGTGGTATTTTGTTCACTTCGTATTTGTTCACTGTGTTGTAATTGTTACACTGTTTGGATGTTTTATATTGTCACTTAGTTTTCACTGTTGTGCATGTTTAGTTTTATATTTATTTTTATTTATATTAGTTTTTGTCGCGGGTTCGCGGTGGCTCGAAGGACCATGAAGAAGTTCTCTTGGAGCCGTCGGCGGAACGCTTAAATAAAAGTCGCGGGATTGCGGAATTGCGTGGTGCGCTTTATTGTATTGTTAATACACGAATGACAATATGTAAAAACGTTGGACAACACAAACGGCCGGAGCCGGTGGGACATGGGAAGTGGAACATGTTTACATTAGGAAACTGGAAGGGAGAGGATTTGAGTGTCGCAGGGTCCACAGAACACTGGGACTAACACATTTAGCCAATATTAAAGAAATAAATTACCACACAATTTTATGCAAATTATGCTCGGCAGTCAACAGGGGATTACAAGTCAATGACCATTGTACATAAATATTTTTTGTTATCAACTCACTTTCGACGCCAAGCTCCAATGTGGCGTCTCGTAGTCAAAACCAGTTTTTCATGTGCTATGTAAATCAGCGTTGAAAGTAGTAGAATGAATCATTAATGAAACAAGAATTCCATAAAAATTCACAGCTAATGTTAAAAGTGTAGAAGAGCATTTCAGAAGCGTTTCATGGCACAGTTTAGTTCTAAATTTTGTCTAAGATTGCTCGTTCAGCATTAAATTAAAGCGACACTCGAAATGTAAACAACCAATGTACACAACATACCAACAACAATGAATTTTCTAATCTAAACAAATTGTCAATTGCAATAAGGATCGAGAAAAAAATACGACGCAGAAAAAACAAGCAAAAAAATATGCCAACAAGGCTGCAGGATGCTTTACAACCACAACAACAAGTGCCAGCACAGTTTCTCGTCATTGTTGTGGTTGTTGTTGTTGTTGTTATTCTGTTTGTTGCTGCCAAAGCCCATACGCGCATGCAAATTGTAAATATCGTAAATAACGCAAATACTCCACATTGCCTTAAGCACTGCACACGACAATGCACGCTAAGCGTCTGCTTATTGCAAGTTGATAGTCTTACAATTCCAACAACAACAACAACAACGATAACACAGCAGCCGCAGCATGAGTCCAAGCAGCGCATCATATACAATAAATAAAGTAAATCACGCGCAAGCAGCTGCACAGGAGCAGGCAGCAGCCAGTAGTTTGGCTCGGGCGGAGACACAACGTCTGTGCTGTGCATCACGACGACAGTGCGTTGCGTTGCCACTTCCATTTGCTGTTTGCTGGCAGCGCTGGGTGTAAATCAGTAGTGGCGGCAATCACTGCAGCAGCCGCAACCAAAGCAGTTAATGCCGACTGCTGCTGCTCGCAATCTGGCTTTCTTTCTTGCCCGGTTGCCATCTTGGCGCGGCTGCTGTGCTGTCGCTGGCGTATGCAAAGTGGATTTATTGAGTATAAATGCAAATTTCCCGTGCGTCAAGATTTCGCCGAGAAAATTTCCGCACATCCAGTCGTTGAAGTGTGTTTGTTACACATGAAGTGCCCGCTGCCGCTGATACTGCGACGAGGCGTGCGTGGGGCTGTACGCTGCGCTGGGCGGCTGATTGGATGCGTGAGTGGCGGGTGGCAGTTGACACGTCGTTGCGCCGAATAAAGTGACAAATGTTGATTTAAGTTGATACAAGTGCGTACAAGCTTGCGCAGCTTAAGTGTCGATTTGTGTACTATATGCTGACAATTTGTTATGCTTGCAATGACACAATGCGTGCGAGGGGAATGTGGGTGGAAAGGGGGGGAGAAATTAGGGCCTCAAAAGAGGAAACTGAAACGAGATAAGTCTAACAAGTTTCGGAGTAACGAATGAATGACACTGTATTGAATGCAGGGACCGTACCGGTTATGGTTTTTACCAAAAAAGTCAGAGTTTAAGTGTTTAACTTTTTTAACTTTTATTTTTACCGACAAAAATAAAAGTTATTTTGTGCCTTTTATTTTTTCGGTCAAATATATCAGGCAATTTGAATTTTTTCAAAGGCCGTTTGACCGACTAAAAAACTATTGATACTATTTTTTTCGTCTCAGCAGACCGCACATTCTGAGCTATAAGACTTGTGCGACGAAAAAAATGGTATCAATCGTTTTTTAGTTTAGTAAATTTCAAATTGCCTGATATATTTGGTCGAAAAAATAAAAGTCACAAAATAACTGTTATTTTTGACCGATAAAATAAAAGTCAGAAGTAACAGTTATTTTTGCCCGATATGATAAAAGGCACAAAATAACAGTTAATTTTAACTTTTATAGTTAAAGTCTAAAATTTAAAAGGCGTTTAATATTCGTGAAGCTGAGGCCATTACGATCATAATGGTATATTTGAAAAAGTCCTTCGCCAGTTTTTTCGTTATGCCTGTTTGATTTTAAAATTTTTAAATAACAGTTATTTTCAGTCCCTGATTGAATGTGTTTGGCACTGAACAGACTGAAACAAAAAATGAATCCATCACTGAGTTGCCAGCCTCCTTATTCCAGCGGGTAGCGTGCTGGCTTCTCATACCAGGGGCCCTAGGTTCGAATCCTCGCTCATCTACTTCGCCATTCGGATTCGGCGTTAAACTGTAGGTCCCCTCTCCCTTTCCTCCATCCGGTTGAAATTGGTGTTGCAACACATGGAAAAAACAGTGTTGCATATACATTTCGAAAACAGGTGGATTTACAATGGGTCTCACAATAGGCCTCCGATTGTGTCTCTTACAGAGGCAGCCACCATAACCTGCCACCATAGCAGCCACCATAGCTGAGTTTTCGTTGGCAACCCTTCACCAAAACCCTACTACAATGACAATTCTTAAAAATCACCCAGCAATTTCCATCTACTACACATCACACCCCACTCAACATATCAAAATAATTAATGTTTGACCTCAGGATATAGCAAACTATCATTTCGCCACCTTTATCGTGCTCACAGCCTCACACTTTGCCACATCATCTTAAAATTCCGCACATAACGCAGACGGCAACTTGCTGCCGTAATCACATGCACAACTTTTGGGCCCAGCCAAAAAATTAATCAATGATTTACCAGAACAATACGTGCGCTCCGCACAGCCAGCGCCAAGTGGGCAGAGGCGCAGGCCGAACACTCGACACCCGCTCGTTAGTGCTGGCGTGGCGCGCACAGTGCATGCCCAAAGGGTAACACAAGTAAATATTGCACTTCGGCCGCAAGAAGTCGCAACTGCGCCACGTACGCGCAGCCCAAACCTCAACGAGGCGTTCGCTGATCCTTGTCACAGGCGGTCGGTACGTCCGCGCCGGGTAGTTTAAATGGTATAAGCCGCATGCAAAACTAACGTCCGCACGGCAAACGCAAGCACCACCAGCCAACCAGCCAGCGCCGGCAACTCTCAACTCACAGGCGCTGCTAATAATTCAATTAGTTATTAAAAATTCCAAAGTGAAATTTGTGCAGCAGAAGTTTTCGTGGTGTACGGCACCAATAAACCAACTGCCGCCCCCGGCATAGAAATCACAGCTGAGCGGCGCGCAAATATTTGCACAGCGAATGAATGCGGTGCACGAACCAACGATTGGTTTGCATGGAGTCGATGGCGTCTGGCGTGCTGCAGTAGTGCACCACTTTGCTTTCCGCTCAGCTGCTGAGATTATCTCTGTTTACACTTGATTTTCAGTTCTTAAGCATTGAAGCAAAATCTAGAAATGAAGTATATTTATGAATGAAAACTTGAAAACGTGCCATTAAATGTTATAAATTATGTTTGGTTTTCATTGTGACTTATTGAGTGAGAAACTTAAATGATACTAATTGATTTGAACAGAGAATTTCGCGTAAAGATACTAAAACTAAATGTGGTATTCTAAACTGTGAAGATCATTGAATTTAGGAGAGCATTTCGATACTTTTGAGCTTTGTTTTTATTTTAAATATACGCAATTAACAGCACAATCTGAGCAGCACCTGTGCTTCCAAAAGGTATGCGATTGCTTTCTAATACTTCAGCGTTAAAGATCTTAAACCTGATTGTAGTCAGAAGTGGTCTACCAAAGAGTCAAAGGTCTGATTTACGAAACCTTTTCTTCTCTCATCATCATCATTATTATTATTAGATTTTGTTGGGGGTGTCCATGCACACAGGCAGGAACTCCCGTCATCATATCTCTAAAAGGATGAAACTGAAACCCTATATTTCGGTTCTTATGTTCTCCTTTCTGTTGCAGAAACATTTTATATTTTATGCCTACACCAATGAGGGTTTTTTGGAAGCCTTTAAGTGAAGAATGAAGATTAGACTCCTTCCGCTTGAGCTTTGTACTAATCTCATTCGATACTTATATAATTTGCTATTAGATCTGAGTGTCTGATACATGCGGCATCTCCCATAGTGAACCAGTTATAATAACAGTCTGACGCAGAAAATTCTAGGGGCTATACAGGCTCAGGCTTGCCCTAGTGGACAGATAAGCTTTAGATCGCAGTGTCTTTGAAGCGCAATTTCTCTTAGAGAAGAGAGCAACAGTGACATCTACGAATCGGGTAACAGCACCAGGTACAAGCGGTTCTATAGAATTTTGGTATTTCGAACTCAGGGACGCGGCTAATGCCAAAATTTTTTCCTTGAAGGTGGGCAGGAAGGCTACAAGCCTTCCATAACACTCACTCCATTTTGGACCATTTTACTATACCCATGGGGGATAGGGAAGGAAAGGAGAGTGATATCTCATATTTCACCCGTTTTGAAATGTGTATGCAACACTGTTTTTTCCAACATATGTTACAGCACACATTTCAAGTGGATGGGGAAAGGGCGGGGGGAAGGGACCTACAGCTTAACGCCGAATCCGAACGGCGAACGGCTGTTTTTTCTTTTACATTTGGAGGTTTTGCCATTGCCTGCACTCGTGCGATTCTTGTAATTCTCATCTGGTTCATGTGGATAGCGATAGAAGAAGATGAGCGTTTCACCAGCCCGAGCTAGGAATCGAACCTAGGGCCTCGGTATGAGAAGCCAGCGCGCTACCCGCTGGACTATCGAGGCCGACATACTACAGTCAGAAGTATGGAGCGGCAGAATTAATGTCTACATGTCTTTAGTTTCTTCACAAGAGAAACAATTTTTTCTAATGTAATACGCCAGCTTGTTTCTCTACCAGGGTTTCAGTGCCAGTTACAGTGTGCACATAAATTGCACTTATCTTTTCATTTGTTCATAGGTTTGTTTTTTCCAAAGTTCAATTGTTACCTTTCCAAAGTATCAACTTACCTCTACAAGTTAACTTTATCACTTTTCTTGTACCTTATCAACCCATCCGAACAAGAATGTAGACAAAAACTTTCTTCGTTCTGCATTCCATACAAACAAAAGCCAAATGAATAACCTTTATTTGTTTAGTTAGCTGCACCACACGGCACGCGAAGTGCCAGTTTCAGGATACGCTGATAATCCAGCCACCTACAGGAATCAGCTGTGAGAGTCCCTTTTGTTTTGTGCGACAAACAAATAAACATTTTTCCTCTGAGTGTTGTTGAACAAATGTTTTGATAATTCCGACAAAGTGTTATTGGGGGGGAAATGGCCGCCAAAGCCTAAACTTGCCGCATTATATGGCAGCAGTAATAAAGTGTGGCTGGCATATAACACCACAGTTATGATTTAAGCTTTTCAAGAAGGAGAGAAGCGCAGCTCACGACGCCCACGTAGCGTTTTAATTGTAACGCCCACCACTCGCGATTTTGAAGGTTAGAAACGAGCATGAAGGCTCGAAAGGACTCGCGTCGCATGCGTGCAAACATTGCGCCAGCGATAAGCGTGAAAGTGCGCCGTGCCTCTAATAGAATTAAAACGGAAACGACACAAATGCCAGTTTGTTGGCGGCGACCTTTTTGCGGCCGATTGCCCCGCGCTGCCGTTTGGCGAAAGGTCGTTACGGTCCTAATGGCGCACACGCGTTCAAACAAACTCTCATGTGTATGTGTGTGAGTGTGTACATGTATGCGAGTGTGATAGCCGCCACGGTTGTGGGGCGTGTGGGAAGAGGGGCATTAAAATTCATGTGCAAATCATTTGGAAATTTGTGGTTACCCTTAACCACAATTAAACCGCGTGAGTGGGTGTGTGTGTGTGTGGTCGCTGTGGGCCACCCTTTCAACGCGATGCCTCTGCACTAAGCCGAAGGAGTAACAGTTGCAATAACACGAATTGAAAATAAACCATTTCCGCATGCGGCTGACACATTGTGGTCTTGTCCAGAATACGAGCTATAATTCAGGATTTGTTGATGCCGCGACGGAAAAACGTTTTGTTGTGGAAGGAGCAGAGGTTAATTGCAACATGCGGTCAGGTCGGTTGAGATAAAATTTTTAAGCCTTAATTAATTTGCGTGTGCCAAATATTAGGACATAGTGATTGTATGCAATTTTTGAATTGTCATAAGTGTAGTGAAACAACGAGTAGAGGGCGGTGAGTACGAACTGCAGTCTAGTTGATATTAAGTAGAAATATTTAGTGTTATAATAATTTGAGGCCAACTTAAAGACTGTTGACAGTGTTGCATGTGGTATCGCAACGGGCCTTTTAGGCCTCCGAATCTGTCTCTCACAGAGGCAGCCACCATAACCTAACCTAACCTAAAAACTGTTGACTCTAAGTAGGTCCAAGCAGACAACGGTTGCGTCTAAGACGTGACATATCCATTAACGCTCCATTCTTTCGTCTGTATGTATGCTCAGGGTTCCTATAGAAACGTGAAGTTGTTTGATGGGGAAGAGGTCGCCCTTCACTATATGTGTTGCTATCCTGCCTTAGCTTATGGAAGCCCGAACCTTTGTGTCTTCGGAACCGCGCCGATCTTTTGTTCTGATACCCAGAGGGTTAATGGTTTCTTACTGTATATTCTCACTGTGGTATGATACTGGGTCAACTGTGGACTAAATGAGAAATGAGACTGCCACCTTTATCCCTTATGACTGTGTATACATAGTACCTATCAATAAAAACCTTGACTTATTGGGCTTAGTTGTAGAACTATGATTATCAAAATTTTCTCAGCTTCATTAACCCTTTCGCTATTTTGTTGCCATATTGCAACATGCTACTTTGTGGACGTCTGCATCCTCTATGGTTGCAAGAATACATTTTTTGTTGGTCTTTAGAATAGTTTGAAATTTTAGGAAAAATACGAAATTAATAAACTGAATATTTAAGTTTCAAGAAGAGAAGTATACACGTCTTTTTAATGGTATATCTTCACATAGTAAAGGAAGAAGAACCAGAAAAAATTAGAGAACTTTTTAATTTTACGTTTTCTTTCAATTTAGATACGTTTTTTTTTTTTAATTTTGGCTGAAGTCAATGACGAAATATTCAAATTTTCGTTATGCGTAAAAAGTTTTATGTTTCAGTAATTATTACAGCCACAACGATGTGGTTGCTCTCATAGAAAAACACTCTAAAATACAGGGTCCGAGTATAAAAATTAAAAAATTTCTTATGGAATGTTGCTAATATAACCAAATGGAAGCCTAAGACGTAAAATTTAAAATTTTAACTTTCCCCAGTAAAAACCTGTAGCGAAAGGGTTAAGGACCTATGCGTTTTTATGAAGTGACACAATGAACCAGAATGGTCTCAGAGAGAAGATAATCGTCTCACATATCCTTCTAGAACCTAGACCTAGACCTAGAATAAACTAATCTAAACCTAACTTATAAAATAGTAAAAGCTCTTTTTGGACTATTGTTAAGGGCAGGGGCGTAGCCAGAACTTGGTCATGGGGGGTTTAAAAAAATTGTTTGCCAGTTTAGTATTACATGTTTTTTAAAGTAAAGTGCACTTTCCAAATAGGGCATTTTGTTGTGGCTTATGTGACCTAATGCATTAAAAACTAAATTTTTCCCCTGATTTTTAGTAAAAATTTCATGAAATTTGGTGGACTGAAAGCGAAGTTATTGCATCTGAAGTGGAAGTATGTTTGTGTCATCGTACAAAAATGTGCATCGAACAAAGATCCAATATTAACTATTGTTTTAAAAATGTTTAAACTTTAACCGAAGCATTTAAATTGATGGACCAAGTTTATGGTGATTTTTGTTTATACCGTGGTGGAGTTCATAAGTGGTAAAAGCGATTTAAAAACGATTGTCAGAACATAAATGGTGACCAAAGTGTAAGCCAACTGAATCCGCGATCACCGTAGATCAAAACTGGGCGGTAATTCATAAAAGATACGCCAAAATCTTCATTGAAATTCTTGAAATTGGATTTAACCTTTGCTTTACTTATACCCACCCGGGTGATCTTTTTAATATTCATGTTTAATATCTGCACAAATTTTAAGGTAATTTTCAATAACATGAAAAAATATTTTTTGAAATTTTGTTCATGTTTAAACTTGAATTTTGTAATTTTTTATACAAATGTACCTGGGTGATCCCAGGCGCTTTCCATTTTGATTAAAACTCACGATAAATTTTTTTTGCGTACCTCATTATGTGTTCAATAAACCCTCTGGAAAGAAATCTTCTAATATTTTCCATAGTCTCAAAATAAATCAATAAAGTTAGGCCTTTTTTCGAAATACGAACTATCGCCAGAGGTAGATACTAAATACTGAAGTATGAAAAAAAATTTATAAATTATTATATATTTATTGTGAGTTTTACTCAAAATAGCGGCGGAAGTGTCTGGGATCATCTTTAGTAAGGCGAAGCATCTCAATAGCATAAATTTATCGCATTTTAACTGAACATTTGGCTATCGAAGGATGCCATCCCATCTATTGACACTTGTTTTGACTGTTTTTTTGCTTTCACATGATGTGGCACCGTGCGAATTTCACCTTTTCAAAGAATGCATTTGCTGATGAAAAAAAGCGTTTTGAGAACGTAGAAACCATTCAAAAGGCTTGTACCGACATCCTGAAGGACATTCCGGTCGACGAACTAAACTACTCTTTAGACATGTTTTTAGAACATGCAAATCGCTGCATTAAGCCTAAACGTGACTATTAAAAAAACAAATTAGTTTCGGTAAAAAAAAGGGTTTTGTTAATATTCTTTTAAATATTTAAAGATGAAAAGACCTTTTTGCTAATGTGGGAACGTACATACGATGCATAGTGATTGAAAATGTTGACAAATTATAGGCTATGGGGGCGGGGGTTCTGACACCCTAAATCCCCCCTTGGCTACGCCCCTGGTTCAGGGGAAAGGTTTGACTACTTTCTTCACTATAGCTCACCTACTCTTCCAGACGTAGGTGGAAAATATTTGAGTGCCCTTTTCAAAGCTTTGAAAAAACTCAGATCAGTAATTATGAGAAACCTGCTGATCCAGCTATCTGGCTGGCTTTGAGATCGACCTACAACTGGCAGACTAGAAAGAAAAACTGCAACTACATATTTGTTTGTGGAATCTCAATCTGCCTCTTCTTAGCCAAAGTGTATCCTGTATTCTGTTGCTTAAACAGCCACTTTACCCTACCCTACATTTTTTTACTTTACCGAATGCTTCTTTACATCAATAAACCTCAAACCATACCTCCACCACTTGGCTTACATTGATTTTCAAGATTGCTGCACTTTTTACTCTTCATAACCTCAATTTTCTACCCATTCACTCAATTCAAAATTCATTGCTTATTTCTTCTTTTAAGCCAGTCACTTAAATTCTTCACAAAAACCCACACTCCTAGCCATAAACTCTTCTTCTTCTCTCGCCAAAAAATGCAACTTAACCATGTCACTCTCCGAAAAACAATAACCGCGCACCATCACATTCCCTCATCACTTGGCGCAAGTGGCGCTGAGGCATTTGTGCTGTCAGCATCTTTTGAATGCAACATTTACTTTATGGTTCATATGCATTCTCGCTTACGGTACACTTTAACTAATTGGGTCGCTCATTATGCCCGAACGACAAACACCTCCAACGGCACTCAATCCCACCGGCAACGTCAATGCGCACGTCGCGTCGGCCCCCAGCTGTGCTTGCGCTGTTCCACTTACTCGCACATCCTTGCAACAATGCAAAAAGACAACAAGCAGACAACCGCCTGACAGCTTGTCGCACAGCCACAGCCGGTGACTGAATAGCTCTGCAAAGCGCTTCATTGCACGAGCCATTAAGGCTAAGTGATATGCGCTTTTCTTACTTAACCACCTCTGTCAGATTGGGATTTTTTTGCTGTCGCCTTGCTTCTCATGCGGTGGTCGTTTCGAGGCGGTGATTGTGTTAAATGCATTTGTATTCAAGGAAATGGTTAACAAACTAATTGCGCGGAAGTAATTCAGCCAAATCAGAAATGCATTGCCAGAAATGCCGTTGATGTGGAGCGTCATTAGGTACGTGCGGGCAGCGGGTGCGGCTGGTGTTTAGTTAAAGTTGAATTTAAAAGTGCATTGGTATTTTTTTAATTTTTTCTTTATTTAATTTTTTGTCGGCAGAGCATGTAGAAAGTTTCAACTATAAATAAATAGTTGAGATATGAGTGAATCTTATGCAACTAAATTTATTTCTTTTCAGTCTACAGTCCCTGAAAACTCTGCAAAAGAGACTGCCATGTTTTGTAGTCTCCAGCATGACATTGATTTTTCTAGCGCTTTCAGAGTTCTAGTGCCTTTGAGCAGCTTGAATGTTCCTAGAAAATTTGGTAGCAATTGAATTATATTTTATATAAAAATTTTATAGTCTATAAGAAACCATTGTCAGTGGACTGTAATAGTTATATTAAAAAATAGTGCTTTTTCTGGTACCAGTTCATCTGTTACCCATACATACATCCGCTAGAAAAGTATTAACGAGATACGATCACTCATATGACTCCTGGATCTGAAACACTTTTCACGTTAAGTGCCTTTATTCTCCTTAGAACCTTCAGCCTATTACCATATAGGGCCATTCTCATAGACGAGCGCCAGGGTACTTTTATAGGATACAGTGTAGAGGCCACATGAAGTCCAAGTAAGGAACGAGGTAGTCAGTACGTGGCTTCTCATACCGAGGCCCCAGGTTCGAATCCTAGCTCGAGCTGATGAAACACTCATCGACTTCTATCGCTATCCACATGAAGAAGATGAGAATTATAAGAATCGCACAAGTGCGCTCTTGGCAGACACTGGCGAAACCTCCAAGTGTGAAAGGAAAACCTGCCAATCGCCTTCCTGCCCACCCTCACATCACATCATCACGTGACCAAAGACTTCCATATATTACAGACCAGAGTTTCACACATGGACACAAAATAGTCGAAGCTTTCCAGAGGACTCTGTCCTTGATTCAAACCAACTCATAGCTCAAATATTTACAAGTTCAGTATTTGAATCAACCTTTTAGTTTTAAAAGTTGACCTAGAGTCCCATTGTACTATCCACTTAAATTATACAGAAAACGAAATACTGTTTGAAATTAGCCAACTTAACAAACATATAAACTCGAAAGTTGTATTCAGCCGCTTTCTTATAGAATCAAAAAACACTGTCAATTACATTCCAAACCGCATTTGTCACCGCATTCGACAAACTCACACCTTGTGTCGCAGAGGGCTTCACGCACTGTTGGCTGCGTTGAGTGACAGTGTCGGCGCTAACGTTTGCCGCAAAACCGCACCACAAAAGCGCCCACAAAAGATAAAGAAGAAGAAGCAAAATGGAGCAGCACCTACAGCAGCATTTTTTGCAACACTTGGAATTGGAGTTTTGCATTGGAAATTGTGAGCGCAATGTGTTGTGGCAATAACAATTTGTGCTGGCAGCGTTCCTTCGACTGACGGCAGTCAGAAGGCGATTGTGCTAGGCGTCGTGTTGCTCATTTGCAATGCCGGCGAATGGCGAATGGCAAGTGGCGACTGGCGAATGGTTGGTGGCGTTGTGTGTGGCGACTATTGATTGGTGCTGTGTGGGTGTTTGTTGATTGCAAACATGCGGTTACAATGTTCAAATTTGCATTTAATTTGATTAAGTTTACTTTTGATTGGAGTTGTGTGCGGTGCCCACAATCTGCCACTTTGCAATAAAATATTTAATCAAAGCAGCAAATTGTTATCACACTCTGGAAGGCGATTAGATGCGATTACACTGTAAAAAAGTTAATATATTCCATGTAATAAAATTTAAAGTGAAATTTTCACTATGCATTTCTTCAAAATATTATCAACTATCTCTCAATTTAAATCAATTTCCGCATGTGCGCACTCAAAGTTCGGCTTCCCCTCGGGCACCATCGATATCTGACATCGGTGACATCTCAGCGCACTGCTGCGACAAATGTCAAACATATCACTCAGCCAACAATTGGACACATTTGTTGTTGCCAATTTTTTTGTTGTTGCTGTTATTGTAAAGACAATTTTAATCTTGTGTTGGCGAATGGGCGAGCGGGTTTGTCGCCCAGAAGTTTTGTCACCCTCGGCCAAGTTCAACCCATCATAACTTTGTTCGAAAGTTTGCGCAGTGCGATTGTTGCCACTCATAAGGAACGGCCGGACATTGAGGCATAAAGAAACGGCAAAGACTACTTTGGCGTAATGTATATGTGAGCGTAAACTTTGACATGACGCCGGCCGAAGGCGAGAAGCTGGTGTGAGCGATGTGTCGTTTTGTTGCAGTTGACAGTTTGATGAAGAAAGTGTGATAAGCAAGTGCGACAAGACAATGCTGAGTGCATACATTGAAATGTGAGAGAAAGTTCGAACTGCATGACACAAAAAAATTATGGAAACAAATGTGGGAACAAATTTTGTATTTTAATATGAAACGATTTAAGGAACTTGTGTAAATGTTGTAGGAAAAACTAGTCAAATTTAATACGAATTTTATTTTACAACAGTATTAAAAAATGCTTGCAATCTTAGCGACATGGACTAAAGTTAAATTACTGGGGTTCAATGAGAAAAAAAATAAACTTAGATAGAACTTAGGAGTGGAGTGGAGAGATTTTTCAAAGTCATTAAAATGAGGGAACTTAGATGAACTACGAAGAATCACACAAAACATTTATTTCTTTGAATATACTTTCGAAACAGAGATCACAGAACATGGTCCTACAAGATAGTTCCAGATGTAGACAAATTTTGTTTCACAATTCCTTCTGTAGTAGAAAGTAGGAATTTGAGAGCGAGACATAAGGAAGTTAATAATTGATTGAATCAGATATTTGTGGCCGCTCCTCTTCAACTACTGTATCGAAAACCTTATACAGAACAGCTTCATCGTCCATCTGGCAGATACGAGCAAGGAACTCTAATCACTCATTTAATAGTCGTCACCTATACAAATAGTAGTCAGAGGTCTTCAGGATTTACGAACAGCTATTAGGCAGCTTCGTTCAATGGTTGGTGCATTAGACTCAGAAATTAGAGGGCCGTAAGTTCGAATCGCTACTTTAAAACAAAAAAGAAAAAACGCACTTCCTGGGGCAACTGCCCTCTTTTTTATTGGTACGAGCAGAGTTTCACCACAGCTTCATCGTCCATCTGGCAGATAGGAACAAGGAGTCGTAGGAGTCAAAGGTCTTCAGGATTTATGAACAGCTATTATTTTATTTTTTTGTTTATTTTTGTTTATTTTTTTTATTTTTTTTTAAATTTTTTAAATTATATTTTTTTATTTTTTAAAACACAAAAAAGATTACACTTCCTGCGTCTTTTTTATTAATTTAAGTTTCATATTTAAATCTAAAATTCGTTTTGATCCATGTCATTAGAGCAGAAATAATGAATGTGATTGAAGTAAACAACAATGGAAACAACAAAGTCGACTTTTCAATCTACCTTTCACCCTTCGATCCTGTTTCATTTCAACCACATCTATTGTTTCTACTCAAATGACATCATCACTGACGCCGCCATTTAAATATCAATAAATCCCATTATCCGTTATAAATAACTGTTCATTGCAAAACTTTTCAACAAATTACCATTTTAATTACGTACGCATTAAAATGCCATCAGCGTTCATATCGCACAGCGCTTTGTCCAGCCAACCAACCAACCAACCGACCGACATACTGAAACTTTCCAGGAATTATTGCATGAAATTATTGTAGGTACCTAATAATTATCGCATTTCAATGTTATCGCAAAATTTTCAATTAAAAAGCAAAAAGCAAAAGTTGGTGTGCAACTTTTGCCGCGCATTGCGAAACTAACACAAACTACACGCTCGCTCGGCGTTGGCAACACTGGCCGCACTATTGTAATGCACCGCACAGTTGTATCGATTTGCAATAAGGACACGGCAGCAGCCGGTGTGTGTTGATGGAGCGCGCAGGGGGAGGGGGAGGGGGCACGAACACGTTGGGCGCACACTTTACGAGGCGGGTGTGGTAATAATACCAACACACATAAATTCCGGCTGTGTCGCACATTAATTAATTTTCTTTCGTGATGGCAACATTTTAAAAGGATTAAATTGCACAAAAGCCGAATCTGCATGCGATGTGTTGGCATTAGGGAGTCCTGAGGATGAGAGCCGAGGCGAATGGGCGGTAATGTTGCAACTTTGGCATATATTGGTGTAAAAACTTTGACAGCGCACATCCGTTCTCCGTTCTCCTTCCGCACACTCGGCTTGTGATATCATAATTCGCCTTTCAAATGATGCTGTTATAATTTGGAATTTTGTTGGCAAACAGTGGCGGTTGTAAAAAAGGAGATTTTTAAAATTTGTTTCTTATGTTTGATAGAAAAACTCAAAGTGTGATTTAGTCCTTTGTTTTTGTAAAAGAATGAATGGGATTGGGACTATTGGGATCAGCAAAATCCATCAAGCATTTTTGTCTATTTGTTCTTTTCTTCATGCGTCCGTACGTTTGTCCATCCAATTGTTTCCAACATTCGCGAGTCCATCTTTTTCTCAACCAGCTGTCGGGCACTATAACTTTGAGAGATTAAAATATCGGAATAAAATTTTATATGGAACCTCAACTAAAAAAAGATGATATGATGCGTTTTAAAGCAGAGCTGTCAAACATTACTAGACAACTTTGTATTCCTACGTCTAGTGGCGTATTCAGGGGGGGGATTATTAGGATCGACTTTAAAACACATACAAATTAAAAGGCCTTTTTTGGCATTTTATGAATATTAAAGAATTACTTTTTGAAACCCCCCGAAATATTTTTCTGAATCCGCAACTGCCTGCGTCATTGTTTTTACAGCTAATTTTTAATAGTTTTCCAATTTTTTTTTTCATAAACTAACAAAAATTTAAGCCTAAACCTTTTGATCTAATTGCTAATATATATGCACCAAATGGTTTTAAAGATCAGGATAACCCAAAAAAATCGATCAAGCATGTTCGTCCATCTGTTCGTTTGTACTATCACATCAATTGGGACTAAATATTGCAACTCTGGTGGTCCAAATTCAAATGAAAAATGTTCAGTTGGTAGAAATACTATGAATTCAGCAGTTGTTGTCAACTTCTAGAGTCTTCAGTTGACTTTCTAAATGTTTCACCGCCACTGTCGATGGTTCGTCGGTTTGTTCCTCCGTCACAGTTAGTGACACCGGTGTGCTTTATGCCGCCGTGCCATTGATAGGCCATACAAAGTCGCTTCAAAGCACAACTTCCGGCTTGTCTCTCTCTCTCTCTCCTGTGCAGCCGCAGTGACAGTGTCATTGTAAAATTTAATGAACAGAAATTAATTTACTACAATAATTTAACTAAAACACGAAAGTGAGACGCAATCTGTTGCCGCTCAGCGCAGCGTGCAACATGTCGACCGACCAACACACAGCCAGCAACATTTGTCGCCACCTCCCTGGGGAGCTTATCAACGGCTTGTTGGCTGCCACAGCCGACTGACTGCGGCGCACTTTGAAAGCGTTTCCGCTTTCAATTTGCATGAAATGCCAAAAACTCTGAAATATTTTGTTGGCGAAAATCGGCTCGCATACCTGTTGCCGGCCGTTGCGCGACGCATCCGTACGCCGCCAAAGTGTAAATGGATCGCCTTGTGAAATTCGGTAATTGAGTATAATTAAAGTCTGCGCCGTTGGCAACATTAACGACTCGCACTGTGTGTGTGTGTAGGTGTAGGTGTGGTATAGCTGGCGGTATTGCCAGCTCTGGCGAAACCCTTTCGGTGTCTGGTTCGCTTATTGTTTTAATTATGTGGCGTGAATAATTTTCGCTGTCACTGTGTCGTGTCGCAGTGTCCTGCTGGCGGTGGCGTGTTGTTGACGCTGTTTGTGTCATTGATAATTTGACTGTAGTGGCATTCACTTTGTGGTGTACGGTGAATGGGTTGAAGTTCGCTTTGATTGCGGTTAATACAATTTCCGATTTAATTATGCAACTTTGGCAGCTTTCGTCGGCGCGACAACATGGTGCATTACCCTTTGATTTCCTCAAGTTTAAATATTTTGTTTGCTACAAATTGCACTCCAATTACAGCGCTGCCATTCGAAGGTGTGGAGAAGATTGAGTGGGGAGAAGGGGGATTTTAAAGGCAATGCTAATGAGTTAAAATATAGAACAAAGTTTGTTCTAAAGCTTTGAGAGTTCTAAATTGTCTGTTGGCTGTTTTTGAGAAATATTTCTAATAAATTTGAAGCCCAAATTTGTATTTTAGAAGGTTGAATTGTATTGCTTAGAAAGTCTGTTGGCTGTTTTTAAAAAATATTTCTAATGAAGCCCTATTTTTGATTTTAGAAGGTTGAATTTTATTGCTTGGATAAATGCAAAATCTAGAAGAGATGAGAAACTAACCCGTATCAGTCAATTCCTTAAGCACTCAGACTAAGCAGTCCATTGTGCTAAGGATTCAAGTGCGTTGGACATTCGTATTAAGTCTTAATTCAACTCCACTCTATTCATTTCAATAGCATTTCATTAAAAAATTTCTAATAGGTACAGAAATCAATTCAAATCTGATATATCAGAGTAGTTTCTTGGAATGCATAATTCATATAACAAATCCAAATAGAACACACAACCCTTCGTAGTCGAATCAAACTCAACTGTCTGCCTTCTCTGCTGACATCCTCGTTTTTTCAAACATCTTCGCCGCAGACACACAACACTAAGTAAGCACTTTCCGAGTAATTACAACGCGTGTAACAACGCTTATTGAAATACTTTCTCATAAATAATCTCAACTTCTGCAGCAGCAACGACTCCTACTGACTGGTTGCGCATAAAAGCACCGCACACGCATTGCTGCTTATTTAACTACGGATTAATTGCACTAATTAATCGTTAAGTAAGTCGAATAGCCAACACACTCGGCGCATGCTGCCCATTTGTTTGGCGAGCGCAATAAATGTTGGCAGATAAAGCAAATGGCATTTCCGTTTTTCATTGCAGGAAATCAAAATGTCGGCGCAGTCTGTGCGCTGGCCATCTGTCCAATTGCCGTCTGACGGACAAGCGGAATAATTGCAAAAACAATGCGCAATGCAATGCAAGCTGCGTGCACGAAATGATTTGTTGGCGGCCGCTTCAATTTTCGCCAATGTAAACAAAGTGCCGGAATGCTGCAAATTACGCTCCGCTGGATGGATGGATTAATCAAGGCGCTGTGCGGCAGCAACTCGCCGACCGACACGCCTTGCAGTTCAATTTAATGCAATAATAAGCAGCCGAGCCACAGCAAAGGCAGCGGCAGGTTGGCTGTAATTATCGTAATGCCTTCATCGGCGTGTGGCCAGTCCGGTCCGCCCCTCGGCGCTTAGTCGCCTTTAACACTCGGTTATCGTGTGTGTGTGACTGTGTGTGTGTGTGTGCTGTGCAGCGAAAGGATTCGCTCGTACTGGCACAGTGTGTTATACATAAATGAAATTTGATTTGAATTGATTGATCATTCCCAGCGGGAGTCCGCTGTGCGCTGGGCTGTGCCCACGTAAACGCGCCGGCCTAACCTCAATAACGCATCATAATTATTTATTGCGCATAATCCTGTATGCTGCTTTGTGTGCCGATGAGCACAGCAGGATAGCGCCGAGTTTGTGTGCACTTTCCCGGCTGCGCTGCCTTTGAAGTTTGTTTTGATGATGAATGGGATTTTTGAGAAAATTAAAGTTTCTCAATGGCACTTTTTAAAATGAATTGAAATGTTGACTTGTTTGACTTGTTTGAGCAACGGTTGAATTTTTTTATGAATACAGAGTTCTGGTGGAGGAGGTTTTGATTTTAATTGACGATATATTAACTAACTAAAGATGTACTTGAAATTGAAATGAAATTTACAAATATGACCTAATTTATCAGGGATGAAAGTAATTAGCATGGTTGATTTTCCTAGATGATTAAAAAAAATTTTTTTAAGTGTTTAGGTGAATTGGTTAATTTTTGGTTTGCTTAACCCTTTCGCTACAGATTTTTACTGGGGAAAGTTAAAATTTTTATATTCTACGTTTTAGGCTTCTATTTGGTTATATTAGCAACATTCCATAAGAAATTTTTTAATTTTCTACTCGGACCCTGTATTTTAGAGTGTTTTTCTATGAGAGCAACCACGTGGCTGTAATAATTACCTAAACATACAACTTTTTACGCATAACGAAAATTTGAATATTTTTCATTTACTTCAGCCAAAGTTAAAAAAAAAAGGTATCTAAATTGAGAGAAAACGTCAAATTAAAAAGTTATCTAATTTTTCTGCTTCTTCTTCCTTTACTATGTCAAGATATACCATTAAAAAAAGTGTATACTTCTCTTCTTTAAACTTAAATATTCAGTTTATTAATTTCGAATTTTTCCTAAAACTTCAAACTATTCTAAAGACCAATAAAAAAATTTATTCCTGGAACCATAGAGGGTTCAGACGTTCACAAAGTAGCATGTTGCCATATGGCAACAAAATAGCGAAAGGGTTAACATAAAAAATTTAATCCGCTAATTAATTAAAATACAAAAATACTGTCGTTTAGTCTTCCCGTACCAATGCTGTTCTATGTGTTAACAAACTAACATCTAATTGACGCTGGTGTGTCATAAGTTATTTAAATTGAATTTACAAAAACGATGAAACCTCATTAGTTGTCTGGGATGGAAGTTATTAGTTAGCATGATTGATTTTTCTGTATGATTGAAGTAATGATTCCTAAAGTGAAAATTCACCTGTAAATTTTTAGTTCACTTAAAAAGAAAAATTTGTGAAAAAATATTTTTGAAATACTGGATAATCAGCGTTAATCTAAATCCACAAATACTGTTGTTTAGTCTTCCCGTACTTTAGCAAATATTCAAGTTTCGAATATATAGAAAAATACGCCCTATAAATCGACCGATAGATATGGATTTTTAAATTTTATATAACTTTAAAGGTTATATATCAAAATAGAAAACTTAAACTTTTGCTCAAATATCCATACATATCTACATTATGCCTTCACATGTGTATCTGTGCACAAGTCATGTACCTAAAAATTTTTATCACATGTCAAACTTTTCCGCAGCTGTCACTTTTGATATGTAAAGTGTCAAAAAATGTTCATTTCCTGCTTATCCCTGTTTGACAATTTCTAAACAATCAAACAAACAAAAAAAAAACAAAATACAAATATGCAAAAAAATGCGCTCAGGCGTAAACAACCGATAGCAACCGCACATAATGCAAACAAATCGACATTGTGTAGGTAGACAATTTCACTTCAACTCTGCTACGAATAATGCTACAAAATCGTTAGAAAAAAATGTTCTTCGGCGCACCTGAGCCCGACCAATCAGCTTTTCAATTAGCCCAAAAGCCCAACTCCTCCACACTGTCCAAACACTCTCAGCCATAAATAATGCGCTGATGAAAATTTCTAATACCTTTTATTTCGTTCATAATTCGCGTAATAACAAAAGTCTCATTTACTAATTTAGCCATTGCCGGCTGTCCCGCTGTCTAGCTGACGGTCTCGTCGCCGCACCCCCCAGCCCAAAGTCAAGGACAACCTGGCCGCCGAGCCGCATTCGCATTCGCATTCCCCTCGCCAAGCCAAGCGACAATGACTTTTCTTGCTTCACTTTGCTGCTGATTGACCGCGCCGCACGTCATCGCAACAAGAACAACAACAACACCAATTCAACGCCAACTTCAACAGTCGCAGCGACTTTCCACCCTGTTGCGTGCACTCAATGTGCGTCGCTTCGACACCCTCGCCTTGTGCGCCTTGCACCGCTGCGCGCGCGCCCCTTCAACAATCAGTCCACCAGTTTGCAGTCAGCCAGTTCGCCGGCCCAGCAGCCGCCTGCAAAAGTGCCAAACCGCAAATGTTAAGCGTAGCGTAAGTCAATCTGCGTAACCGCACGTGAACATGCCGCAAAATCCGCAAAATGCTGCCATTGCCGTCAACCACAACAACAAATATAACAACAGCACAAAGCTCGCAAATTTGCTCGTCTATTATGGCAGCTCACTGTGGGATTACCGAGTCTGACAGAGTGACTAACTGACTGACTGCGTGACTGCTGCTGCTGCTGCTGCGGTGGCGCCTGTCGTTGCTGTGCGCTTGCGAGCTGCTGAATTGGTCGGTAATAAAAAGGGTGGAAAATCCACTTTGGCACGGCATTTGATTTTTCAATGTTCCACCCAGTTACGGTGGGTGCTTGAGTGTGCGGTGCGAGCAGGGTTGCATTGCCATCGAGTGGTATTGGAAGGATGTGTGAAGGTTGCTGGCTGTGTAAGAGGTGTATTTGCTAGTATTTCGTGCACAGCTGGGCTGTCATACTTTCTCAAGAGCAGCAGTGATCTTTAGTACAAGAAGGATGCGGTATAAATGATATGCAGATTTTGATTAAAATATGAGCGGACTGAACAGACTTTCCTAGTTTTTTGAATAGACTTAGGCCAGAGGATGTCTTCGGTATACTCGTATATGATCTTTGAGACGTGTTCTATTTGGTGAGGCCTCTTCCTGTCCAAAGTTTTTATATTGATCTGAAATAACTTATAAGTCACTGTTCATGCATTTATTCAAGCGTTAGCTGATCGACGACTGAAGCTTTGCATTTTCTTGAATTCAAAAAAAGTCATAAAGGCGACTTGTAAAGTATAAACTATAGAATGAAGTGTAGAATGATCACAGTTGTATATAAAGGTGCACTGTTTACATAGAAGTTGCAGGAGCTGCATAGTTTAGGGCTTTAAATAAAATCCCCAGCAACTTTTCCATGTGTTGCTTCTTCAAAATTTTGTTTAGCTTCAGAACCCCTAGTTTCAATGGACAAAAGGAGCTTTTCAATTTAATTAAAGTTTTCTACCATATAATTTGTTTAACTTTCTTAAGAACTCCTAGTTTCAACAGGCTTAAGAAACTTGAGGTGCCTTGGGGTTTGAATTTGAATACTTACTAAAGTTGGGAACCATTAGTTTCAATGGGCAAAATAGATGTTTTGGGGTTAGAATTTAAGCCTTTGAAGCAAAGTTTGCTACCTTAGAGCTTTGTCTAACTTACTTAAGAACTCCTAGTTTCAACAGGCTTAAGAATCTTGAGGTTCCTTAATGCTTGAACTTGAGTTGTTACTAAAGTTTATCGCCTCAAAACTGAGTGAAATTTATTTGGTTCATTCAGTTTCTATGAGCTAAAAGAGTCCTTCCGAACATATATCTTTCAGTATCTCAAGCAAGAGTTTCGTTTCAGCTCTTAGTCGAGACGATTGTCGGATCAATGACACACTGCCAGATTTTATAGACCTATCTTTGCTCGGTCAAAGTTCCCATCTGAGAAATACCTTTTAAATCAATTAAATGCAATTTTGAATAGCTTCTGGTTTCACATGAACTTTCGTTTAGCTTTAGTGAATTTTTCAATTCCCAAGTGTAGTCTTTAATAATTCTTGCTTCGCCACACAATATCCTCGAGCAAAGCCGTTGAATACAGCTGTCAACTGTTCATTAGACTGTAATATGTCAAACCCGCAGTCCGGAAGGTAATTAAAGAGCAAAGAGTGAAGCCGCAGCACTCGCAATGACAGCGAAATAATATATTGCAAGGCCATAATGTGATCCTTGGGCGAGTACATATGTGAGCCACTGCCACTTGTGTCTACGAGTTCGAATTGAGATTTTAAAGAATTGTAGCAGACAATGTAATGGTGACTTTCATTGAAAAATTTTTAAGATAGTTAAAAAGTATTTTTTGAAATTTTAAAAAGTTGTCTTAAAAGTCTGTGCAAATCGTTGTTGCAATAAAAGTCAACAAGGCCGCGGCGCTTGCAACCCTTTACTGCTGCTCGTTGCTGTTTGTTTTGTTCAAATTTCAATGCCACAGCTAATATCAACTATCAGAGGGCGTTGTAGCCCGCCGCACAGATTCTACACTCGTGCACTCGTCGCTCTGTCGCACTGTCACATTGTCGCTTTGTGACAAATTTAAGAGATGAAAAAGTCTTCATTTACATGGCAACATTTCAGTTGTAATTAAATTTGCACTGAATGTGTTGCATTTTTGTGCGTTTGCTGTTGTTGTTGTTGCTCTCTAATTGTCGCATACGACGGGCAACCCTTGCCGTATTGCAGTCGATGTGATTGCCAGCAATGACCGAGGTCCTGGTCCATTCAGTTGGCAAATTTTTAGTGATGCGTTAATGTGTGCATGCTGGATTTAGATGTGTGTGTGTGCGTGTGTGTTTGAATGTGAATGTGTTGCATGTTGACTTTTAAGGACATCATTTGTGCGCAGCGGCCTTTGTGTTATGTGATATTTGATGCCTTTTTTTCAAGTGATATTGAATGTCACTTTTCTCTGGTCGAAGTGGTTGCAATATTTTGCATTTATTATTCATGTGGGCTGTCTTTTTTTACATCAGTGAAGTGGTTTAATGGATTTTGCATAGTTTTGAAGTGCGCCTAATGGGCATAATGACAATGTCATTAATTATTTATGACTTTGTGCTGATTATGCGACAAAGTTTCGAGGACACTTGGGAATATGGTTAAGTATTGGGACTAATTTTCAAGTATTCGCTTTTCAACAGCAATTTTAAAGCAATTTGAAGTGTAATGTTTGAGAACCAAATATCAATTTCGAAATTAACGTATTTTGTTTTTTCAATTTTCATGTATTCGTAGCTGCGTAGACTTGACTTTCTCTAGTTTCCAAGATACCAAGTTGTAGTGTTGTAGTGTGGCACAGAAGGTGGAGAAATCTTTATAGAAATTGGTGAAGCCATATCCACCAGCCTGTCGAATTCTTTTATGCTAAAACTAGACCCTTTTGGGTGTAATTCATGCTTTAAAACATAAAATTTATGCGTTTTTACAATTATTTTTTTTTTTAAATTTATGTTGTGTTGTTTCTCAAATGTCCTCAGACACACACACACACACACACACACATGTAGCATGCATTGTGTCATATGTGTACAGCTTAGCTTTTGCAAAAAATATTGCATTCCATTTCTGTTATGTATTTTCATTTAGAATTTTTGTCATCCTCCTGCCTCTCCTCCAATCCATACAAACGCGCCCGCTGCCTCCTTGTTCGCGCCATTGCGCGACGTTCAATTGATCCTATTTTTGTGCTGGGAATTGCAAAATCGAATCGTTTGTGAAAATTGTTAATCGAAAAAACACAGCACACACACATACACAGTGAGTTGGACTTTCATGGCATGCGACAGTCGCATACAATTGCTTTTTTCACTCATTGTCAGTTTTTTAATTAATTGTGGTGTGAGTTGTTCCCTTCTCGCTCTCGCTTTCTCTCTCTCTCCACCCTCGATTGCGCCCCTTCACAATGAGCCTGAAAAGAAAAACATTTAGACATCCGTTGCAAAATTCAACGATTTCGAAAAAATAGAATTCAAAATGGCGACCGTAACAATAACAAATGCCAATTTTTACAAGGATGATGTCGCATGGTGCCAATATCGACTGATAACAACCGAAACGGATAGGAAATTAAATTTTTTCCAATCAAAAAATTTTCAGTAGCACTTGCAAATACACACAATGCTACATACAGTGCAGACATACAAACATATAAATGTGTGTAAATGTACAAGTGTTGTCGCATAGGTTGTGTAGGGTTTGTGGTGTTTTTGTTGGAGCAGGTGAAGAGGGTTGGGGTTGGCTTAGCATGAACGCTGTGTAATTTTTTTTCTGTGTGATTTGTTTAGATAACGTTTTTCAGCTGCTTTATATGGATGAGTATATGGTAGAGTGCAGATTTTTGCTAAAATTTTGTTATCGGTCGTTCACATTGGCTGCCGCACCTTCGAATGACAATGGAAAGCAATGGAAAGTGTTTAGCGGCAGACAGGGACAGCAAAGAGCTGAAGCATCAGCGAAGTTAAAATTCAATATTATGAGAAATGCTTTATAGTTTTCTGAAATAGAGAAAATAAGTGCCAGAAATTAAAATGAAAGAAATAAAAACTAAGAAGAATACACATACAATTCTTTTATTAGAGCTATTCACAAGCCAAAGTAATTGATTTTTTTTTTATTTTGAACATAGAAATAGTAGTTAGGTTAGGTTAGGTTACGTTAAAGTGGCTGCCTAGGCACGGGACTTGCCGAAAGACACACTTAGGCCGCGAAAAGGGCCCATTGTGATACCACAAGGAGGAAGTGATCTGAATTACTGCAAGTAAAGTGCCTATACAAACCATTTGGTTTTGTGGATAAAACCTAGCAAGTCCCTAATGTTAACTGATCTAAGGTAGTATAGTAGTAGTTAAAAGCTCAAAAACTTTTACTTCTGCTTAATTAAAGGGCCAGCAGAAAGTTTAAAATCTTTACTTTTCTGCCAGGTCAGTTCTGCGAACCTATATATCCCCTTAGAATTCGTTTTATAGACTTAAAAACTTCTCTCTTGAGTAAACACTGAAGGTAAGTTGTAGTGGCTGCCTCTGTATGAGACACATTCAAATGGTTGGGGAAAGGAGGGGGACCTACAGTTTAACGCCGGATCCGAACGGCGGTTTTTGGCAATTTTCCTTTCACATTTGGAGGTTTTTCCATTGCCTGCCAAGAGCGTATTTGTGCGATTCTTGTAATTCTCATTTGCTTCATGTGGATAGCGATAGAAGTAGACGAGTGTTTCACCAGCCCGAGTTAGGAATCGAACCTAGGGCCGCTGGTGTGAGAAGCCAGCGCCTGATAGACTATCGAGGCTGGCGTTAACACTGCAACTTTTTCTTGAAAATAATCATAAAATTTCTTTTAAAAAAACCAGACAACTGGAAACCACTATAGAGAATTTAGCTATAAAATGTCCCGCTGTCAAAACTTAACTAAAGTAAACATAATCGACTTTTTTGTAGCCAATTTAGTACATACTTATAATTCGAATTCTAGTCTGATGCTGCACTGTGAAACATCTCATTCAATTTCGGCTTTCCAGCTCTGCTACAGTGGAAAAAATTGGAAATCACTGTATAAAGTTTCGCTATATAGTGTTGGACTGTCAAAACTGAATTCTAAAGCAAACAAAATTAGCTTTTTTAGCCAACTTAGTGCGTTTAATTCTACTAAAAACTCTCATACAATCTCGGCCTTTCAGCTCTTCTAGAAGCGAAATTGCCACAAATCGTGAATACCCCTACTATTTTATAGAGTTTAAAGTTCAGTTTTTGCAAATTTTGATTGATATAAACGAGCTTCGACCACATAAAAGAAAGCAATTAATATTCATTTACAAGTAATTAGCCGCGCTGGGCGCTGGACGACAACACAAATCTTTTTGGATATTGCAAAGAGCGCAAACATTGGTGTCGCCACCAAAGCTATAACATTAAATCACTTAAAATGTCAGCAACAACCTCAACAACAACAACAACAACATCGCAACGAGAGTGAGAGTGTAATTATTTTTCAGTCATAATTTGCGCATCGCACAGCGACCAGTGTCCAGCTGGTTTGCATTACGCATAATCAACAGCAATTGTTGTTGTTGTGGTTGTCGTAAGTAGTAAAAGTGGCGCATAATAAGAATAAGGAAAATAAATTAAAGGCCGCCACTAAAACAAGTACAATCGAGTGTAGCGTTGGGCGCAGTTGAAATCTTAATTACTTGCACAACGCTTGACCTCTCGCTGGGCAGGAATGGCTGCAGTTGGAGTGTGGCTGGTGCTGGCGCCGCAGACGATCGCATATGCCAGCCCAAAAACGCCTACGCGATTTATTTGTGTGTGTGTAAATCGATGGACACATTAGCAACGCCACCAGCAACTAACGCGAGCAGCAGCAACACCAGTTCCAACTGGTCGCTGGGGCGGCAGCTAAAACAGGACACCGATGCTTGGCGCTGGCTGGCTGTCTGTCTGTCTGTGTTGTGCACTTGTAATGGGGGTTAATTAGCCTGTGCGCGCGACACGCATACATCTCGGTAATTAAGCAAGATATACGCGCACTCTGTCCGTCTGACAGGCTGACTTTTGTTCGCCCCAGCGCGAGTGAATGCATATGGCTGTGTGGAACACATTTGCGTCGGCGCTACATTCCGTGCAAAAAAATATAGAAATGTTTAAAAGATGTCTAATTTTTTTGGGCGCTAAATGTTGTGTTAATGGAGTGTCAGGTGCCATATGTACACACCACACTTTAGACTATTTTTATTTCAATATTCAATTTTCACCATTCAGCGAAGTCATATTTTCTTTCAGTGCACATTTCTTGGTTCCTATTAAAACGCAAACATTACCTAATCAAGCTGCAGCTATCTTCTCCACCCTTCGCTGTTGCGAAATTAATTTATGAAGCGTGACTTTCTCCCATCTAACTGCCAGCCAGTGTCTTTCGGCCTGTGCTCTTCTGCCTTTGCCAATTTTATTCCCGCTTTTTTCTTTTTGCGCCCTGTGAGTGTTGCCAATTAATAAGCGAAATGTCATTCGACTTTCTTTGCTTTTCCGCTGTCACGACTGTTGCTGGCGTTGTTCTTTCATTATGTTAATTATTAGCAATTGTTCTAGTGCGATGACTATCTGTTGTTGTTGGTGTAATTGTGGTTAATACTCGTATTGCTACAAACACCGAGTGGCCGCTGCCTCTGCTTTCTGCAAGTATTTGCGCCGGCGGAGAGGGGCGGCAGATGTCGCCCAGTGACGAGTTCCATAAGCGGGCGGCACCGGCAACCAACATTGACAGCGCACTTAACTATTGCAAAGTACACATGACAGCCCAGAAATGCCACTTAAAACTGGCGAACAAAAAATCGCCAAAGAAAAACGGCGCAGAAATGCTGTGGGAATAGATCGCGGCCATTGTACAATCAAAGCAGCAGCGTCCCAGAGGCGGAAATATTTTGTAAAAGAAAAATGTTTAATTGCTGATATCTTTGCTTCTACATTGAGCTTGCTTATAGCAAAGATTTGCACTTTAAATTGTTTGAAATTAGATAATGTTTATTTTTGTTAGTGGAAAAACATATCGCATTGTTGATATCTTTGTTTCTGGAGCTTGTTTAAAGAAATGAATTTGCACCATAAATTGCTTGAAATTAATTAATTTTTATTTCAATTTTTTGATTGTTGAGTCGTAGCTAAATGTCAACCACTTTCACTTGGCTGAAAGCTTATGGATTACGCACTGAAGCGCACAACTGATGGCAACCGTTGCGCCGCAACAAAACCAAAAAGTTCGTTGCACTGAAATATGAAAAAGGAAAAAAAGTCCAAAAATAAGCACTGGGGTTACAAGGTCGGCTGCGTAGATAAAAATATGAACTCGGCCAAAAAATTTACCAACAAAAACTTTGTACTCTTTCTCAGTCTTTTTTCCACCAGAAAACACAAATGTGAACCATGCAAAAACCCATAAAAAAGTTCGTTGTGTGTGGCTTTTAATCCTTTCAGACAAATGCTCTGAAATTATTTATTAGTGTTGCACCACGTTTACTCTTTTTTATGCGGCAAACTTGCCAATGGTGCCCACACTTAAGCGGGGAATGTAACGCACGTTGAGTTGCGCTACGTTATCGGTGAATTTTGCGGTGAAGCGTTGAAAGCAATTTTTATTTTTTTAATTTTTGTGTGCAGTTATATACCAAAAGAGTAAAATTCATGCCTTGGGTCTTGGAGTTTCTAGTTGTTTTGCTACTTGCAACAACTTATGGGTGGCACGTTAGAAAGGGGGATTTTTAATGATTTACAAAATTATTTATTTTTCAGCTTCTTTATTATCAATCTTTTTGAAAATTTTTTTACAATAGATAGATAGATAGATAGATAAATCCTTTATTAATTATTTCAATACTCTTATAATTATAGAACAATTCAATGAAAGGTGGGTACCTTAAATTGTTCCCACCTTTCAGTAACAGTAGAGTTCATTTTGGGTTTATATGATATAAGTAAAGAAAAAACAAAGAACATTTATTTTTACTCTATCTATCTATCTCATTTCATCCATACTAATCTTATTCCATTCTAAAATAATAATAACTAGTTTTGTGTAACGAAAAGCAATGTCAGCCTTTCGAAGACCAATTTCAAAGCATTATTCGTGCTTAATGTCAAATTAGAATTAGAGAAAAGGGTTAGCGAATGACATCATCATCATTGTAACTTTACGCGTAAGATTCTCTGAATCTGATTTCTTTAAGAAAATGTGTGCTGTAAATGCAAATCTTCATCTTACTTCGTACAACGTCTCACTTTCTGCAATTCAAATAAATCTGTAATTTTTTTAATTCTTGCCACTGCACAACCCTGAGATGCTGAGAGTGGGTTATCGCTGCGGCGTGGTAAGTTGAAAAGCACCAATCTTTGTTAAATAAGTTGTAAAAGGAAAGTCAGAACAAAAGGATGCACACATTTTTGTGATAAACTCAATTTTATGGCATTTGTGGTGACTTTTGTAACATTTAAGCGTCGTCAGACCGAACGCCAGCGCCAGGCAGTTAAATTAATGTGCCAATCGTTACAGAAATCTTCCTTTCAATTTTTAAATTAATGTTAATAACTCCTTGTGGCAATTAGTTATGCTCGGATGCTATTGTTGCTGCTGCGTAATTATTACGAATTTTGTGGTAACTGTTGGAATTTATTGGCATTGCGTCATGCAGAATTTGCATGGAGTGGGCAACTTTGTGTAAAATGATTTTTTAATTATTGCTTTATTATGGTTTTTTAAGCTTAATGCATTTGCAAGCACTTTATAGAAGTTTGCAGACCCTTTTAAAGTGACTGACAAATTGTTGGGTGGGTTTTTTCCAGTGATTTTTCAGCTTATGACTTGTCTTATTGTCCTTTTCTTAAGTAAACGAGCGTAGCACTTGTGATTTTATGTACTTGATGGTGTTTTAAATGTTTGAAAAAAAACAGAAATAAGTGATCGCCAGACTGATTTGTAATGAATAAGTTTATACAAATTTATATCAAAATAGAGTTTGTGTCGATGAATTAATACGGTCTGTGCTAGATTGTCAGAATCTATGAGTACTTCCCTATGGAGTTTCTAATGTCTAAAAGAGGTGCAGCCACTGACCACTGACCACTGTCCAGTCAGGTAAAGGTGTCCAGTGGTAAATTCAGATAAATCGACCTGATCAATTTTGTTCGTCCTTCTATCTACAATGCGGTTAATAGAGCAATAAGAACGTTCAAAGTATGAATTGAACTAAATGAAAGTAGCTCCACATTTGATACCACAACAGTCACTCTGTCAAACATCAAGAAAATACGTCAATAAACTGAGCCTTAAATTTGAAACAAACCTAAAAAAATCCTTCAATATCCACTCAACCATTCCCACTTGTTGTTGTTTAATCATACAGATAACTGTCTAACCCAATCATCATTCGATTTTCAACCCCCTGTCAGTGTTGTAGAGTAGCCCTCGAATGTTTTCTAGCAATTTTCACCTCGCTGAACACACCAGCCGACCGACCCGCACTTGCTGCGCGTCTATTTGGTTGTAATTAATTGTTGTCTCCTTGTCGTGTAAAAGTGTTGCACAATTTTCAATTAGCGGCCAGAGAGAATCGGTTGTTGTAGCTCATCACACCCTCATGTTTAACCAGCCGCCGCTGACAGTTTGGCTATGAAATGTGTCCGATTGCGCCTCAAACGGCGGGGGAGCGTTTTGATTGTTTTGTACCAGTGTCTCGATGTTTTTTTTGTTAGGTTTTGTTATGCAATGATTAATTGATTTGCATTGAATTGCTTGATTAATTGCATTTATGACATTCTTGAAAAAGAAAAGAAACTCGTACATCTGTACATATACTTATGACTTCACTTGCTTTTAACTATAAAATACATTTTAAATAAAAAAAAATTGTTTTAAGGATATCTCATTAATAACTGCAGAATAGTGCATTTTCAATTATTTCCCTGTTTATTTGGAAAACATGGGAGGTCCTGCAATGCTCTTTGTTTGCTTTTTTCTGCAAGATTTGCTTATGAAAAGACTACACAAGTCTGCCTGCTGGGTGCATAGAAATATTTCGGCTTACATATTCATTGCTATTGTGTGCGGTCAGCTATTTTAGTGTAATGTGAGTGCTGCATTCAGAATGCGACTTCCTTCAATTACATATTTTTTAAGGTTTTTTCGCTGACCAAAGTCCATTAGCGGTATTTGCTATATGGAAATTTGCTGTTCTATGCTTGAAAATATGTTCATATTTTTGCACAATGCTTGCCAGCCAAAAAGTGGTGACGAAAAATGGTCAGTTGTTCGCTTTGTTGGCTGGTTGTATGCGCGAAATTGTTGAATGGCTGCAAACGTTGCATGATTCGCAAAATATTTTGTGGCGTCCATTAGCTCGCTGAATAATGAATTATTTACAAATGGTTTTTTGTTTTTTGATTTTAGAGTTTTGCATGAATTGAACATCATTGCAATGAACATTGGGTCCACAAAAATTTAAAAAAATTATTTAAAATTTTTTTATTTCAAGAATTAAAAAAAAATTATTTGGAATTTTTTTTTAGTCAAGAACTAACTATATAATCTTTAATAAACCTGTTTAGCCTCTTGTTGTCTGTTTTAATCAAGCTTTTACTACTTTTCATATTTTATTTGATTTCCTGCAAGCAACAATCAGCACACTTCAGCATCAAATGCCCCCACAATTTAATGAACCACCTAAAATAAATAATTACAATTGCCACGAGTCAGCACATTGTAAGAGACACACACAAACACATTTTTATCAGCATCACGCTTGAAAAGGTTAAAAAACGAAACTGAAGTGACATTGCTCGTTGGCCGACAGGTCGGTGGTGTCAGCGCAAATGATAATCAAACATGTTAACGAAGTTTACAAATCAATCGACTGTGATTGAAACCATCAAAACAACCAAACCGCAAATACACACACACAGTGAATGCAAGCCCGCAACAAAAACAACGTCAACGAGGGAACACATTTAATTCAACTGCTGTGCGTGTGTGCGTGCAACCCTGACAATTTACAACAACTGCTGCAGTCATATTAAATATTTAATTTACACTTGCCCCCAGTGCGTCCTTCGTCATCCCAAAATACGCACCCAAGTTTAACATTTTTAATTACAAAAACGCACAAAGCGATGCGTGATGCGTGACGCGGTGGCTTTATCTGCGCCGCAAGCTATGCAGGAAATCCTGCATGTACCGCCGACACCCTCCGCCCGATGCGTTAAATGCTTAAACAAACAACCACAACAAGAACAACACATGTTGGTGACACGCACTCCGACTCGTTAGTTCAAAATTGTTGTTGCTAGTTACTGTTGGCTGTTGGTGGCGTTTGCATCGACCGCATTTAATTCAATATTTAAACAAATACACTTGCAAAGCTGACAACTTGTTGTGCTGTTTACTTGCACTTTTATTTGCTTTGTGCGTGTTGACAGTTTGCGTGGGTTTCATTGCCATTGAATGTGGTTCATGTCAAAAAATCGTTGGCTTATAATTATGAAGCGATGAGTCAATAGCGACACGCGACTATGGTTTCAAAGCGATTGATGAACAAATTGAATGTCAAGCAATGTTTGAATGTCGATAAAGGAGCAGGGGGGGGGGGAATAGGGAGAACTCATAGAAACCTCAAAGGCCCAGTGATCCGGTGAGTTTTCATGGTAAACAGGCCGCTGGACAGTAGTAGTATGAGAGTCAAGAATGTAGTATACTACTGTGTTCAAAAAATAAGGTGACATTTGAATTCTTCGATTATCGTGGTGTTGTGCATTATGAATTCCTTCCGCCGGGCCAAACAGTCAACAAGGAATATTATTTGAACGTTATGCGTCGTTTGCGTAACGCTATCCGCCTAAAAAGGCCGGAATTGTGGAAAGACAATTCTTGGTTTTTACACCACGATAATGCACCATCCCATACTGCACTCGTAATTCGTGATCATTTCGCCAAAAACTCAACCCATATCGTTCCGCAACCACCGTATTCACCTGATCTGGCGCCGTGCGACTTCTGGCTGTTCAGCAAGCTCAAAAGACCGCTCCGGGGACACCGTTTTGATACGATAGGGGAGATTCAAGCCGCAGCGAAGACGGAACTGAAGGCCATCCCGGAAAGTGACTACAATCAGTGTTTCGAAGATTGGAAAATCCGTTGGCATAAGTGCCTTGCATCGGGAGGGGATGAAATTGATTTGGAAGAATAAATAAAGAACTTTCAAAATAAATACAATGTCACCTTATTTTTTGGACACAATAGTACTTTTAGGCTGACAATTTGCTTCGATTGGACTGTTTTCTGTTTTCATTTTTTTTCACTAAATATTGAATGAATTCAACCAAAGAAGTTCACCAAAATTATTTTTCACACTTGAACTCATTTCTTCTATAACTAAAGTAAAAATGCTTAAATTTTACTGCCAAAATGTTTTAATTTAATATTGAAAATTCTACATATGTTCATGTATGTGCATTAGGGATCGCAATTTTTTGCCTTTTTGCAATCCCGGGATTTTCGGGATTGAAAAGTCAAATCCCGGGATCCCGGGATTTAATCCCGGGATTCATATAACAAATTTTTTAAATAAAACAATTTTCCCAAATTGCATAAATAATTGTTTATAAAATATTCACCATAAAAATGGACACAGTTTAATCACATTTGGGGTAGTTTTAATATTTTTTATCTTGAATTTAATCACATTTTGTTTAACTTAAAAGTTTTTCATTTAACTTCAGTTTGATAACATTTTGTTTTATCCAAAAATGACACTTAAACATAACTTATTGCTTTGCAACAGATGTATCATAAAGTGCATATATAGGGTGTTCCATATAGCGTTTGGAATTTGAACTACGCTTTATTTCGAGAATGACAGTCCAAATGTCATTCAATTTGTGTTTTTAGTTGTGTAATTTAGTTAAAAGTTTGACATTTACGAAATGGGACACTATATGCTTGAACAAAATTGGGAAATATGGAAAACTTAGTTTCAAAGTGGAGAGTTTTTAACTAAAACTGTAAAAAAAAGTAAAATTTCTAAAAAAGATTGGCCTTCAACTCAGCTTGTGGATCAATTTGTGAAGTGAGCTAGTGAAACTGAATCGTTAATGGACCAAACAACCCGTTCCCGTTCTCATGCAGTGCGCATAGCCGAAAGCATTGCTTTTGTAGCCGAAAATGTGCGGCAACATCCATCAACGTCAACTCGCCATCGCTCTCAGGAATTGAACATTTCTCGCACTTCTTTGATGAGAATTTTACATAAAGATCTCGGTATGAAGGCTTACAAAAATCAATTGATCCAAGAACTGAAGGCTCATGACCATCCGGCACGTAAAAATCTAACTTTTGGGCACCGATTTCGAAAATCGAATAATCAGCCGAAATTCTGAAATCAATTGGCCGCCTCGGAGTTGCGATTTAAGTCCGTTGGACCTTTTTTTGTGGGGAGCCGTAAAGGACAAGTGTTACGCTAACCCTCCAGAGACGATTGAAGCTTTGAAACAAGAAATCGAAGTTGCCATTCAGGAAATTCTACCCGGGATAATCGAAAAACTACTTGAAATTTGGGTTGACCGAATGGCGTACTATAAGGCCAGTCGTGGCAGTCATATGAACGATATCGTTTTTCATTCTTAAATAACAAAGTCCAAGCTTTGTAATAAAACCGGAATTTTCAAAAAATATTCATTCGGTTTTTTTTAATAACCGATTCAAATTCCAAATCTTAAATGGTCCACCCTGTATATGCATGTTTAATAAACAAATAAAATAGTTAATTTGTTTGTACTTTTAGTTTTACTTCGATTATTTCGATAAAAAAGTTAAGCGTTTTGATTAACTAAAAACTGAGATCTTAAAAATACTAAGGCATTAAGTGTTTTGTTCTCTAATCTAGAGCGAAATTTATTGCAAATAAACCCTGCTGAAAGAAACATTTTTCAGAATCAACACTTGTTGGTTGAATGCTTAGTAAATAATTATAAGCTTTTGGAAAAGACGCTCTCTATCCCCTCCCTCCTCTCACAGATAAGGAATTGGGTTTTTGTGCTTTTAAATTTATTTCATTTGAACTTTGAGGCATCTTTTGCAATCCCGAAAATCCCGGGATTAAAGGATTGGAATCCCGGGATTTTCGGGACTGGAAAAAGTCCGGGATCCCGGGGTCCCGGGATCCCGGGATTGCGATGCCTAATGTGCATGTCAGTTTACATAGAGTCAATGCTAATAAATCAACACTTGGAATGTGCAATCGTTGACGGTAAAATGCGCTGTTGTTGCACAATGCAATTTCAAAAGGCGCACCAACAATTTACTGCAGTTTAAGTGCCCTGTGCCTGGTGTCGCATTGCCAATTGTGGCGTGAAATTGTAATCAGATCAACGGCCGCCCAATAAGAATGCCAATGCATTTGCCAATAGCAACAATGCAACGGTCACAAATGAGCGAATTGCACTTGCAATGACAATGAACGGCCACATTAATCAGCCAATTGTCGCGTTGACAACAGTCACAGTCAAAGCAGCAAAGAATCTTTTGGCAGCTGCAAGTTGCAGGTTGAGAGGAAATTCCAACGTGTGGACATTGCAAAGCAATTGAAGTTGAAATTTGAAATTTTAAGCAGCAACTTTACAGTGGTTAAGTTTGCATTATCAAAGCTTAGACTAAACCTGAAAATTTAAATATAAAATATTTTGTACACTGACGAATTCCTTTCTAATTAATTTCTTATTTTATAACTCGGAATATTACCTCACAAAACCGTTTCGCATTTTCTGCTCACTCCGTAATTCTTCGCTTATTGCTGCCGCGTTCGCACAAAGTTCAATTTATTCCAATTTAAATATCATCGCTGCCGCCACATTGCCCTGTCGAGCCAAATGATCCAATAAATTTTAGCCCACTTCCCGTACGGAAAGTTGCCAATAAAAGTGGCCGCTCAATGCTTGCAGCGAACATGTGCAGCACTTGCACTGGCAACAACAACAATCAATAATCAACAACAACAACAATAAAAACAGCACAAACCAACGAAGCGTTTTTGTCTGGTCGCGTTGGTGTGTTGGTGCGACAAACCGTACGCGCCAAAAAGTATGCAACATTCTTGGTAGCGCGCACTCACATTGTTGCGCTATGGGCGGCGGCTCCTTCCTGTCCCACACTTCAAAGCCAATTTATCATTTTTGCTGCCGCTGGCTGGAGTTGCACTTTCGCTGCAGTCAAATTAAAAATTTAAAGAAAAGGTGATGACTGATGAGCTGACACGGGGCTGAGATGTGCAACCAACCAACTGAATTCTTGTTCCCCCACAGCTTTTGCAACTTGTGCGCTTTAATTTGTTGCTGGCTTAAGTGCAGCAAAATATGCAAAGTAAACAAGTGTGCCCATATACACACACACACACTCACACTTGGTGACTTTTTCTAATTAATTTTGATGGACGAGGATGCGGCGACAAGCTTCGACGACCGGTGCGCACTGTTGGCAACTTTATTGCGTGTAATCTGTGTGCGAGTCGCAGCTGTTTGCGCTGCTCAAAGCTGCAAAGGTAAAAAGTTGAAAATAAAAGTTTTTCATCAAATTTTCGTTGAACTGTTTTTTGTGCTTTTGTGGTTGTTTTTGTGTTGTATGTAGAAGTTTTACCGGCTGACGCAGTAGCCGGCAGCAAGTTGACTGTTGATTTTGCATTATGAAAAAAGGAGGAAGGAAGGAAAAGTTGAATTTTTCACTCTTGTAGTGGTTGTCTTTGCCGCACTTCAATGCGTCAATAGAGATTTTTTGGTATTTGGATGCGAGTGGCTGGCGACTGGTGTGGCTGGTGACTGCCGGAGACAAAAGCTATTAAAGGAATTAAAAATGCATGAAGCGCGGCGTGGACGGATGAGTAGTTAATGCGACGCTTTGGGGAGCAGTTGGCGCTAAATATTTGGCCAGCTGTGTGGAATATAAGAGGAGTGAGAGAGGGAGGGGAATAGAGCAACAAGGAGACTTTATAAAGTTCAAGCAGCGCAATTTGGAGTGTAATTATTAGGGTTTATAATGCACTTCGAGACATGTAGTTAGTACTTTGCGTAATAAGCAATGAGCAACTCCTGCACTCTAACGCCCGCAAATGTCAGCAGTGCCTCTGAGCTATATCTTATTGTTAATTTCCTAAATATCGACTTATCTCAAATCAACGGCATAACAAATAAATTAAATCGTATCCTAGACTTAGTTTTTGTATCAAGCAATATTAATTGTAAGCTTGCAGAATGTTTTAATCCTATCTCTCCCGCTTGCATGCATCATATTCCGCTAGCTATTGACATAGAGTTTTATGAATTTTTGAATATCAAGCCTAAAAGTTGTAATGTTAGTTTTAATTACAACCGCTGTGATTTCCGCGCTGTTAATGATTGCTTACTTAGCCTGAACTGTTTTGACTTGTTTTCTAACTTAGATGCGGCTACCTGCTTTGATATTTTTAAAACAAAAGTATTTGAAATTTGCCTTCAGACTATTCCCACTCATCGTAAACAAGTCTATAAACTGCCGTGGTACACAAAAGAATTGAAACATCTTAAAAATCTAAAAAATAAGTTCTATAAGAAATACATGTCAACCAAAAGTTCCCATTACTTCATAACCTATCAATACTACTTGAAAAAGTTTAATTGTCTTGATAAGTCACTTTATAAAAGCTATATTAATAAGTATGAATCTAACATTAAAAATAACCCAAAAGCCTTCTGGAGTTTCATCAAATCTAAAAAATCGACATCCAGTATTCCAAATTCTCTTTTCCTAAATAATAAAATCGCCGGCTCTGCTGAAGAAGCTGCAAATCTTTTTGCTGAGTTCTTCAGCTCCAACTTCGTTTGTGACGCTGATGTTATTCTGGACAGTCCACTTTCTTGTAATTCCTCTCTTTCTCTGGGGTCTTTAACATTGTCTTACGACGATATTAAAAATGGCATCATGAGTTTGAAATCTTCCTCCCAAACTGATGCAGATGGCTTTTCGGCTATCCTCTTTAAACATTGCTCCTCTCTCATTGAGCCATTACTGCATATTTTTAACAAATCGCTTGCTTCAGGGGTTTTCATTGAAGCTTGGAAGAAAGCTACCATTACTCCAATTTATAAAAGTGGCAATAAAAATGACGTCTCGAATTACAGACCTATCTCCAAGCTCACTACAGTCTCTAAACTCTTTGAGGGAATTGTCAAGGAAAAACTTGTCCCTGTAGTACGCAATCTGATTTGCCCTAATCAGCACGGGTTCGTAAGTGGCAGATCTACCGTTTCTAATTTAGCAGTTTTTACTGAGGATTGTCTTGCGGCCTTTAAGGAAGGCCATGAAGTGGATGCCATCTATACAGACTTCGCCAAGGCCTTTGATAGAGTTTCGCACAGAATCCTGGTTTCTAAGCTTGAACGCCTTGGTATCCACTCGTCTTTTCTTAAGTGGGTCGGATCCTACTTATCGAATAGATATTGTACCGTTGTAATTGACAACATTCCTTCCATGCCTTTTGTGGCCTCTTCTGGAGTCCCACAAGGCAGGTCTTGGGACCACTGCTCTTCGTCCTGTTCATTAATGACATTGGCTCTTGCTTTCTTTCAGCTAAGTTTCTTCTGTACGCTGATGATCTCAAGATTTATATGATCAGAAGGTCACCCTCTGATTCTGTTGCACTGCAATCGGACCTTGATAATCTTCAAGGGTGGTGTGAACAGAATCGTCTGGTTCTAAACATCAAAAAATGTTTTCATGTGTTATTCTCCAGGAAGGATAACCCTGCGTTCAGGTCTTTTAATATTTCTGGTTCCACTCTTAGCATGATGAAAGAGCTTAAGGACCTTGGTCTATTCTTCGATTCGAAGTTGTCCTTTTCTTCCCACATCAACTTCGTCGTCTCCAAAGCATATTCCATGTTAGCATTTATTCGTCGTCACTGTTCGTCTTTCTCTGACCCATATACTCTTAAATCACTTTACTCCTCCTATGTTAGGTCTAACCTTGAATATGCCTCGTTTATTTGGCGTCCTTATCATGCTTCCCACATTAACCGTATTGAACGTGTACAAAAAGTTTTCATACGTTTCGCCCTTCGTTCCCTCAATTTGTATGATCTTATCCCTTCTTATAGTTCCCGCTGTTTGCTTCTTAACCTTAAATCACTGGAAGGCAGGCGTTCCTATTTGTCTTGCTCGTTCATATTCGGTGTCATAAACGGAGCTGTCGACTGTCCCGAGCTGTTGCAAAGGATTTCATTCACTGTACCGTCTCGCACACTCAGGCATTTTAGTTATTTTAATGTTGGGCTCTGCAAATTCGATTACATTAAAAATGCGCCAATTGCTAGAGCTCTATGCAATTTAAATACTATCCCCGAACTCGATCTCGCGCTTCCTAAAAGCTTAGTTTTAAGGAATTTAGCTGAATCTTTTAAATGAACTTTCTAAATATTTATTGTTACTAGTCTGTAAGAATTGTTTATTCATAGACTTAAATAAATAAATAAAAATAAATAAAATAAAATAAATAATAAGCCTTTTGAGTTGTAGGAACATAGGTCATTAATCTGCAGGAAAAGCTTTCTTTTTTAGATTTATCATAAGTGCGGTTTGGCACCATAAGGAAAATGATGGGGAAGTTTTCTCAATCTGAAATTGACTGACCGTGAATATCACAACAGGTTGCAAAAACTTACGATCGTTTTGACTTTCACATAAATAATGTGCAATATTCTTACTTTATAAGATTTGTTTGAAAATATCGAAGATCGCAGCTCTCCGTACCGAACACTAATTCTTGTGCGCTTGTTATCAGTTGAGATCTTTTTCTTTGAAGTCTCGAACGAACCCTCGAAAATGCAACTATAGAATATACTACTGTGTCCAAAAAATAAGGTGACATTTGAATTTAAACTGCGCGCGTCGAAGGATTTGGAGAATTATTTTTTTGTTAGGTTGGTAGTACTGTCAGTGACATCTATGTCAAATTTACATGTCAAAATATTCATTAGTGTTTCAGATACGCGTCGTTTTGTGAGATGCTAAAAGTGAGTTTTTCGTTTTTGCGATGTCGAAATTTGTTGAGCAAAGAATTTGCATTAAATTTTATTTGCGCAATCAATTTTCTGCTGCGGATACGTTGAGGATGGTGCAGAAAGCCTTTGGTGATGAGGCTATGTCAAAAAAAAATGTTTACAAGTGGTATAGTGAGTTCCAAGCCGGCCGTGAACGTGTCGAAGACGAAGGGCGTCCTGGGCGACCATCAACCTCAACCGACGAAGCTCACGTCCAACAAATCAAAAAATTGGTGTTGAAAAACTGTCGATTAACGATTAGAGACCTTGCTGATGAGGTTGGCATATCGAAAGGCTCGGTCAATACCATTTTAAAGGATGTTTTGGGCCTCAAGCGCGTCAAATCTCGACTGGTACCGAAAACATTGAATTTTTTTTAAAAAAGGCGTCGCGTTGAAGTGTGTGAAACGATGCTTTCTGACTATCAGGACAAGATGGAACGCATGATCACTGGAGACGAGACTTGGATCTATGCTTACGACCCCGAAACAACCGATCAATCGAGCGAATATCGTGCCAAAGGGGAGCCGAAACCAAAAAAATCGCGCCAAAGTCGCTCAAAAATCAAGGTCATGTTGACTGTTTTCTTCGATTATCGTGGTTTTGTGCATTATGAATTCCTTCCGCCGGGCCAAACAGTCAACAAGGAATATTATTTGAACGTTATGCGTCGTTTGCGTAACGCTATCCGCCTAAAAAGGCCGGAATTGTGGAAAGACAATTCTTGGTTTTTACACCACGATAATGCACCATCCCATACTGCACTCGTAATTCGTGATAATTTCGCCAAAAACTCAACCCATATCGTTCCGCAACCACCGTATTCACCTGATCTGGCTCCGTGCGACTTCTGGCTGTTCAGCAAGTTCAAAAGACCGCTCCGGGGACACCATTTTGATACGATAGGGGAGATTCAAGTCGCAGCGAAGACGGAACTGAAAGCCATCCCGGAAAGTGACTACAATCAGTGTTTCGAAGATTGGAAAATCCGTTGGCATAAGTGCATTGCATCGGGAGGGGATTACTTTGAAGGGGATTAAATTGATTTGGAAGAATAAATAAAGAATTTTCAAAATAAATACAATGTCACCTTATTTTTTTTGACACAGAAGTATGTCAATTTAAAAGACAAAGAAGAAAAATGAAATTAAACCAAATGTATATAAGAAATGCTTCACCAACAGATCCTAACAAATGAGGTAGCAAGATTGTGGGAAGAAAAGGACGTATCTGTGTAAAATATTTAGGTGAAATTTTCATGGCCACAGTTACTTAACCTAACCTAACTTAACATAATCGGACCAAAGCTTATCTTCCTAACCTCATCTCATCGAATCTAACTGCACATCACGGAATCAAACCTTATCTTCATAACCTAATCTATCGTAACATAACTGAACCAAACCTTATCTTCCTTACCAATTCTGACCTAACATAACAGAGCTTAAGCTTATCTTCCTAACCGAATCTAACTTAACGTAACCGAACCAAAGCTTGTCTTCCTAACTTTATCTAACCGAATCTAACTTAACATAACGGAATCAAACCTAATCTTCCTAACATAATCTAACTTAACACAACGGAACCAAACCTTATCTTCCTGACTTAATCTGACTTAACATAACCGAACCAAGGCTTATCTCCGTAACCTCATCTAACATAATCTAAACATAAGGGAATACATTTTTATCTTCCTTACCTAATCTGATTTAACCGAACCAAACCTTATCTTCCTAACCTTATCTAACATAATCCAAACATAATAGAATTAAACCTTATTTTCCTAACCTAATCTAACTTAACATCACCGCACCAAACCCTATCTTCCTAACCTTAACTAACCTAACCTAACCTAACCTAACCTCACAATCCAACACAAGTATCATATTCAACTCGCTTTAATCAAATATATGCAAATATTAATTTCTAATGTCGTGTTAGTTAAACTGCAACAACAGTTCTGCAGCGACAATTGCTGCATGTGCCACACAACGACACAACGACAACCAGTCGCCGTCACTTAGAACAACAGCACCGCCAAAGTTTATGGCAATTCATCTTCATGGGGCGGCAACGAGTTAGATGCAACTTGTTACTTGCCGCTAGCCGCCTTCAATACGAGAAATCTATGTAGAAGCACCAACAGCAACAACAAATGCTAATTAAACTCGGCAACTTTAGCTGCCTGTCAATTCTAATATGAGCGCAACACAGCGCCGGCCAAAGCTAAAGAATCGCACAAAACTGCAGCCAACATGGCAATTTGTGATTTCAATTGTGCGCTGCTGTCGAGCGTCGCAATGTGGCCGCCGCCGTCGCAGCGAGTCAAAGACAGAGTTGAACTACGCGGCGGCCATTAAGCTCGAGCGCAGAAATCGTTATTTGCTGCTTACTTATTATTTGTACACACATTTCGACACATTTAATTAAGAGAAAGGGAACACAGCAAATACCGCAGCCACCACAATTCTTTGTAAGTTGTCAAATGGAAATTGTGTGTGTGTGTGTGTGTCTCAGTGAATTTTTACTAATGGCGTGGGTTGCTGCTGGGTGCTGCTGTTGTCTCCTTCTTGCCATTAGTTATCTTGTTATTTATTTGTATGTACGTATGTATGTATGTATGTGTTGTTGTTGGAGTTTTAATTTTTCAGCTGAATGTGGCGGAAAAGTTGATCATTTGTCTTTGCATGTTTGCATTTAGCCAAAGAGCAGAAGTAGTAAACGAACAAGAAGGAAATGAAAAAGACAAAGAAATTGTTTTCGACATTACTCAAAGAAATGTTCACTGTATTGAAGAACCCTTGCGGAAATGTTTTTTGAAATGCAGGGGACGATGAATGGCTTTTGTCTTATTAACTCTTTAGATTTTAAGAAGAAAGCTAGAAGTAAGTTCTAAGTAAGAACTTGAAAATTCCATAAATTTCATCTTATGATTTGCCAAGCCATTTTTTGTATACTTTTTCATATGAATGTTTTTAGTTAGTGGAACAAATTAGAATAAATATGGTTTTATCGCACAGTAAAGTTAAAATTTCATGCAAATGTGAAAAGTGAACTGAAAAAGAAAATACATTTCAAACAAAAAACACTTTCAAATACAAAAAACAGACTAATCGCAATTTGAAAAGCGACAAATTTCCTATCGACCCTCTGACCAAAAAGCGTCTAGTTTCATGCTACAATTGAAGACAGTTGACGATTAATTGTGCGGCGCTGTGGCATCGCGTGCTGCAATGTGCCACTGCCACCTAAAAGTCCCAATACGCGGCCAAATGCAGTGCAAGTAACCGCTTCTAAGCGCTGGCTGACATTTCAAAGTGGCCATCTGCATGTGTGTGTGTGTGTGCCAATTCATTTGCTCATTTGCCGCTTGAGGGAGATGTAGCTGATCGCGACATGCAAGTCGGTGTCGAGCATAATCTTGATGAATGCATAATTGCGAGCCAAGGCTTTGATGAATGAAATGAAAAGAAATGAAATACTTTTAGAAGAAAGCAAAAAATTAATAAAAATAAAAAATATAAATAATAGAGAATGAAAACTTGAATTAAAAACTCGCAAAAGTACAAAATTAAAAAAAAAATTAAATATAAATAAAAATTAATGCTTAAAAATAATTAAAATTAATACTGAAAATTAAAATTGAAAATTAACAAATACAAATTAATAACAAAAATTAATCAAAATAGCAAGTATTAGCCCGCAAATTGGACTTTAAGTATAATTTAAATATTATATCACAAAATTCTACACTAACTTCAATAGTTTTGCATTGAAGAATGTGTTGAGCACTTTTTGTGGCCCACATTTGAATGCATTGCACATTCCGTTCCATGCATAAAAGCCAATTAATTAACTGTAATCAAGATTACCACCGCTAACCGCAGCCACCAGAACCAGAACCAGCATCAAACATCATCATCGATCCACATCACCACCGTCGCGTCGCTTCGCTCGTCGTCACACATACCGACTGCGCATGAGGCAAGCAACAAATATGTATGACCTAAATTATTCAATTCGTTTTTATTTATTTTTAATTTTCCGATATTACGAAATTTCGTCATTGTGGCCGCTTACGAAAAGGGGTGCACGCTAATGTCCCTGTTTATATAACAATTTATTCTAATTTGACCCGCTTATTTATTCCAATGGATTTCTCAATGTGAGCGTTTTGTTATTGTTGTATTTGTTGTTGCGGCCTTTTATCGTTTTCCTAACACGCCCCTTGCTTTTAATTGTTACAGAGCACTGAGCTCGGCCGCTTAAATGATGGATCTCCTTTTCATTAATTTTGACTTTGAGCGTGACCCCCATATTCGTTTCATGCGACTATTTTCGATGCTTTACTCAGCAACTTGCTGTCGAAATGCGTGAGGGAAGATGTTTGTGTGTAGGGAAATTTTATGTAGAACTCTTTTTTACTTTGCTAAACATAATTTAATAGCATTTTTTGAAGTTTAATTGAAGCGAATGAAACGGTACAGGAATTTTTCACTATCTATGGAAATTAGAAGGTAGGAAGAGAAATGCTCTCAAAGGAAGGAAGATGAAACTATTTGAAGAGATTGATTACTAGTTTTAGATAATTTTCTTATTTAAGAATTGGAAATGTCAGTGAAAGTAAGAAAAAAATGTCTAGAAAAAAAAATTCTAAAAAATGTATAAAATCTAGATGGTGCATAACAGACTGTTTGCCGGCGACCGAACAGGCAACACCGATCATAGGATGACAGGGCTTTGTCCAGACTGTCTTCGGGCATCACAATGGGCCTTTTGAGGCCTAAGAGTGTACTTGCTAAGAAACTAGTCTTACCTAACCTAACCTATTTCCGAGAAGTGGGCGCATAGTTTTGGGAAAAATTATATCTATTGGAAAGTTAACAGATCAAACGAGGTCTAATGCGCTTTTTAGCTGTCAGCCCGCCTCGATAGTCCAGCGGGTAGCGCGCTGGCTTCTAATACCGAGGCCCTAGGTTTGAATCCTAGCTCGAGCTGGTGAAACACTCGTCTACTTCTATCGCCATCTACATGAAGCAGATGAGAATTAAAATATCAGGTGTACAACTTTGCTTCCGCCGTTTTTTTCCCAAAATTAAAAGCTTTATTGCGAAAAAGTGCTTACAGATGTATTATTCAAAGTATTGTCCGTCGCTAGCGACAACTTTCTCCCATCTTTCCGGCAATTTTCGGATCCCGGCTCGAAAAAAGGAGTCCTCTTTTGACGCTATCCATGAAGCAATCCATTTTTCCAATTCTTCGAAGGATTGAAAATGTTGATCTGCCAGGCCGTGTGCCATCGAACGGAATAGGTGGAAGTCAGAAGGGGCGACATCTGGGGAATACGGCGGGTGGGGCAAGACTTCCCATTTCAGCGTTTCCAGGTACTTTTTGACCACTTTTGCGACGTGAGGCCGGTTTCAACTCGTACGGCACCCAGTTTCCTTCTTTCTGAATCATGCCCAGGGCCTTGAGACGTTTTGAAATGGCTTGCTGACTCACTCCCAACGATTCGGCAAGCTCTTCTTGGGTTTGGCACGAATCTTCATCAAGCAATGCTTCTAGTTGTTCATCTTTGAAGGTTTTTTCTCTTCCACCACCATGTTTGTCTTCGACATCGAAATCACCATTTTTAAAACGTTGAAACCACTCCCGACACGTTCTTTCACTCAGAGCAGCATCACCGTAAGTTTCTGAGAGCATTCGATGCGCTTCAGCTGCATTTTTTTGCGAATTGTAACAGAAAAGTAAAACTTCCCGCAAATGGCGAGAATTGGGCACATAAACGGACATTTTCGAGCGTGAATAATACGAAAACAAGAACAACTGTCACTGAAACGGCGATGACAATTCGTTAGGCACTGTCCACACTCACTTTAAAGGCATTACCATCTATGTATTTCAACCAGCCTCAGCCGGTACAGCCACCTATCGGGAAACGGCGGAAGCAAAGTTGTACACCTGATAATTGCACAAAGTAAAAGAAAAATTGCCAAAAGCATCCCTTCGGATTTGCTGTAGGGAGAGAGATATATTCGTAGAAGATCGAGAGAGAGATATACTCTTGGAAAGTGGAGATCACAAGCTGTAAGTAAAATCTTCAAGCATTTAGACTCCTAAATTCCTAAATTTGGATCGACAATTGGGACTATTGTCCCAGTTACCAAAATTAAAAGGAGAAAGAGAACATAAGTCAATTTATCTGCCACTGCCCGGCTCTCTCTAGACGAAGAGGGAAATCCCTAGGTACTCTTTCTTCGACCACTTAGATGAGCCCCGTTCAGTCCATATTAATCCTTGATAAGGACTAATAAGGTTCATCCACAATTCAAATTGGCTTGCTTAGGGCCTCCGACTTGCAGTAAGACAGATCACCAAGGAAAGGATTTTGTGGAAATTGCCAAGATTTGTCGAGCGCCTTTTTATTTTTCTTTCGTTTTTAATATTTTCCCCCTTTTGTTTCGCAAAAATACCTTGAAACTAAAAAAAAATTAAGTAGCAACATTGCAATTTCGTTAACTTATCGATGTTTTTACATTGATTTGATCATTCCTAAAGAAAAAACATGCCAAAATCAAAAAGTTCGGTTAGCGCAAAGATTTTATTTATTTTTTTGTGATACAAGTACGGCTTTTATGCTTTTATATGAGAAGTTAAAATATGAATTTAAAATATGTGCCTATATTTCAATTAAAATATCTTAGTTTTAGTTTTTAACTATCTTTGAAAACCTTGATGTTCCTTTTCTTTTACAAAAAACGAGGTATAAATATTGTATGTTGCATACGTCAGATGAAATAAAATTATTAAAAAATACATACCGTTCTCCCTTTTTTTTTTAGATTTTCTAGTATTTTTTTTTCTTATTTTTAAATGCCTGTTTTTGCTTTTTAACCGTTTTTAATGCCCTATTTTGCCTTTTTAGGCAGTTTTTAGTGCCTTTTTCTGCCTTTTTGGCAGTTTTTACTGCCTTTCCGTGCCTTTTTTGTTATTTTATTTTGCCTTTTTTATAGCTGTTTAGGTCCTCAAAATCCTTTCCCTGCAGATCACTTTCTCATTGTGGTCTCACAACGCGTCCATTTTGTGGCCTAAGTGTGCCCACCTTAACCTAACCTAACTTTTTTGGTCAGCTAGGAATTTAGTTTCTGTCAAAGATCAAACAAAATACTGGCATTTTAAGCGATCATTAAATTAACAACGACTCCTAAATGAAGCTACACTTGGCATCCGTTTAGATCCGCTGGGATCTTAGCGCAGCCGCTCTTTTCGATCTGTTTTATCGAAGACTAGCTGACCCGGCGAACTTCGTCCCGCACGACATTTTTTGTTTTCTTATAATGAAATACGCGAGATGGCGAATCTATGGCGATGCAAATTGACGAAGAAAACCAACTAAAGGAAGAGGAGGGAGCTACTGATTAACGCAATCGAGGCCCTCAAATAAGCAATGTTGCTGCTAAGTTTCAGTAAAGAAATGGATTGCGCTTGAACCAGATTTAAATTATATTGGCAGGGCCACGCCCCCTTGTTCAATACCCTCACCATTCCCTCTGTCGAAAGGGAAAATGGTAGGTTCGTACTTAATTTCATTGCTTCGCGATTTATAGTTCAGCGGAATAATTGGGTCACAAAAATTTTGCCACGCCCCATTTCCAACGCCCATCAAATCTTACCAATAGAATGACACATCTATGGGACGACACTATACTAAATTTCAATGCTGTGCACCTTACAATTTTGAAGATATTCTCTATTAAAGATTTGGCTTGTATGGGCGGTGCCACGCCCCCTTGTTCAATACCCGCACCATCACCTCTATCGAAATATTTGAATAAATGGTAGGTTCGCACTTAATTTCATTGCTGTGCGACTTATAGTTCAGCGGAATATTTGGGTCACAAAAAAGTGCCACGCCCCTTGTCCAACGCCCACCAAATCTTATCAGTAGAATAACTCATCTATGGGACGACGGAATACTAAATTTCAGTGTTGTACGACTTACAATTTCGAAGATATTCTCTATTAAAAATTTGGCTTGTATGGGCTGTGCCACGCCCCATTGTTCAATACGCGCACCATTCCCTGTGTCGAAAGATATGACTAAATGGTAGGTTCGTACTTAATTTCATTGCTGTGCGACTTATAGTTCAGCGAAATATTTGGGTCACAAAAAATGTGCCACGCCCCTTGTCCACCGTCCATTAAATCTGACCAGTAGAATGACTCATCTATGGGACGACGGAATACTAAATTTCAGTGTTGTACGACTTACAATTTCGAAGATATTCTCTATTAAAAATTTGGCTTGTATGGGCGGTGCCACGCCCCATTGTTCAATACGCGCACCATTCCCTTTGTCGAAAGATATGAATAAATGGTAGGTTCGTACTTAATTTCATTGCTGTGCGATTTATAGTTCAGCGAAATATTTGGGTCACAAAAAATGTGCCACGCCCCTTGTCCAACGCCCATCAAATCTTACCAGTTGAATGACTCATCTATGGGACGACACTATACTAAATTTCAATGCTGTGCACCTTACAATTTCAAAGATATTCCATTATTAAGATTTGGCTTGTATGGGTGGTGCCACACCCCCTCGTCCAATACCCGCCCCATTCCCTCTGTCGCAGGATATGACTAAATAGTAAGTTCGTAGTGAATTTAATTGATGTGTGACTTATGGTTCCAAAGTTATTATCTGAAAATGTTCAAAATTCACGGTCAAATATGGCATGGATTTTCCGACTTTTCCAATAGATTTTCCGGAATTTTCTTTTCGCACGAACCTGAACTGACTTAATACGAATCGAACAAAACAAACCCCATGAAAATCGGCCGTTCCGTTTGAGCGTGATGCGATCACACACATACTGCGCTGTATGTGAATATTGGTTTGTAGTAAAAAAGATTTTCCCGCTTTTCTGTTTAAATTTTTCCTGAATTTTCTTTGCTATAAACCTCACACAGCCCGAGACCTTTCCAACGAATGCAAAACCGTGGAAATCGGTTCGTGCGTTCTGGAGTTATAGCGTCAGGAAGGAAAACCCGACTTATTTTTATATAGTAGAATAAGAACTCTGCGTCCGTTCGAATATTCTTTCAGTTATAGTTGCACAGTGTCCATTAGTATTTTTTCTGCAAATTAAGTTTTGGTTTGTTTTGTACTTGGCAGAAAGTTTTGTTGAAATTCTACACCAACAAATGCCTTCAAAACAAATCGACGACAAACGCAGCAGTAACTAACAAATTTTTTTATAAAAAAAACATGGTTACAAATGAAATGACAACGCTACATATTACCACAGCGCAAACATGAAGCAACAGCCATAATAACAACAGCAACAATAACAGCAGCAGCATACTTCAACTAAACATTTCATACATGTTGGGCTGTCTTGTTGTTGTGTGCTAGTCGGTGCGACCGGGCACCAAATAACCAAACTAAAAAAAAATAAATAAATGGAGCGAGTGGAGTGGAGTGTGTCCAAAAACAATATTGGATTGTGGCAGCACAACACTACCAGATTATGTTGAGAAATATTTCAACTCGGGTTGGTTGGTTGTTCGGTTGTGTTGCGATGGCGTGCGGCAGAGTGGTTGGAGGGCGAGGCGAGGCGCTGTACAGTGTTTATGTTTGCTGTCGTCGTTTGCATGTTTTGATTTGTAAACACTACGGGATCCTTTTGTCCCGCACACACACACATTCACACTCACACCAAACCAGTACATACACACAGCATAAATGTTGGAAAAGGAGAAAAAGGCTGCAATGCACGCGGCGCACCGAGAAGCTGCAACAAGCAGCAACACCAGCGGCAGCGGCAGCAGAAACAACGGCAAAAGCAACAGCAACAAGGCCTACATTGACATTGCCCCAAAGTTAAATTGTAGTTGGCAGCTCGGTCAGCTGAGGTGGCCGACGGCTGTTAATGTTGTTGTTGTCGCTCGAATGTCGCAGCATGTTGTCCGGCCGGCGCACATTTTCGGCCATTTCATTATTGGTCTTTCATGTCAGAGTTTGTGCCTTTGTCTTTGCTGGCCGTGTTTTCGTACGCATTCTTGCTGTTCTTCAGCTGAAGCATTGCTTTCTTCATTTCGAGTGTGATTTCCTTTATTTTCATTTGTTTGTGCCGGCGATAATTTATGGCGGCATTGATCACGGCGCGCGACGCCCTCGTCGACAACAGCGATATCGACTGCACACACGCTTCCTTCCTGCTAATTTCGCTTGATTTCGGCGTTTGTCGCTCTTCAGTTGCGTGTTGTTGTTGTCGGGTATCATTGACCAACTACTCTGGAAGCAGTTGTCACCCGCATGAACGCTGTCATTAGTTACTACCTTTGTGCATTCCTGCTGTTTTGACATTTCGAGTGTTCAATTGACGTCGTTCAGGTTCACTTTCAGCAAACCAATGCACAACAATGCCCAATGAATGATCTGCCATATGGAGTCGGCATCGTGTTGCTGTCACCTGAAATTAGTAACTGTTGGCAATGTTTGTTAAAGGTTCATTCATGTAGAACATAATTTCTTGGGTTTTATTTGACGTCATTTATTTGGGCGTTTTGTTGAGACAACAGCGAGTCATTTAATAGAAGGAAGTAAATTTTATTAGTCAAATGCTCAAAGGAACCAACGCTACTCGTACATTGTTCTATTCAGCACTACAAATACATTTTTAAAATTATTTCAAAAAGGTGCGAAGACGCAAGCAGTTGTGGAATCAATGGCAGTGTTTGCAAAACTTTTCTCAAAAATAAATTCAGTTGTAGCAGCTGGCAGCTTCTTAGCAAAACGAACTGACTTTGATGCTTCGCTTCTTGTCTTTTTTCTTCTGACTTGATTGAAAAAGTTTTGAGTTTTGAACGAAAGAACTTCTAGGTTCTTCTTTCAGTCATTTTGATAGAACAGATTAACCTTTTCAATTAGAATTTAAAAATAAATTCAGTTGTAGCAGCTGGCAGCTTCTTAGCAAAACGAACTGACTTTGATGCTTCGCTTCTTGTCTTTTTTCTTCTGACTTGATTGAAAAAGTTTTGAGTTTTGAACGAAAGAACTTCTAGGTTCTTCTTTCAGTCATTTTGATAGAACAGATTAACCTTTTCAATTAGAATTTAAAAATAAAATCAGTTGGATCAGCTGGCAGCTTCTTAGCAAAACGAACTGACTTTGATGCTTCTTTTGTTGTAATTTTTCTTCTGACTTTATTGAAAAAGTTCTGAGTTTTGAACGAAAGTACTTCTAGGCTCTTCTTTTAGTCAGTTTGATAGAATAGATCCACCTTTTCAATTAGAATTCAAAACTAAATTCAGTTGAATCAGCTCGCAGCTTCTTAGCAAAAAGAACTGACTTTGATGCTTCTCTTGTTGTAATTTTTTCTTTGACTTGATTGAAAAAGTTCTGAATTTTGAACGAAAGATTCATTTTGATAGAACAGATCCACCTTTTCAATTAGAAATCTAATGATCAAAACCTACAGAAAAATTTAAAAAAATATATATTTCTTTCATGAATACCCACCAAGTTTCTACGACCCATTGGCGACCCACTTCGATAGTATTTATTCTCATAATTTTTGTCACACTGGAAAAAAGAACTGACTTTCATGCCTTGCTTATTGATTCATATATTTTTATTTATATTTATATATATTTATTTTTATTATATATTTATATTATTTATATTTATAAATAAATATACAAATTTATTTAAATTTATTTTAGAATAGGATACATTAACACTAGAAGTACCGAGCGGTCATTTGACGGTTTTCAGTTTTTGATTAACCGTAGCTCGAAAACGGTTTAAGTTACGAATCTTGTTCTCCTTGACTTTTAATATTTTGCAAAATATTAAAAGTCAAGGAGAACAAGATTCGTAACTTAAACCGTTTTCGAGCTACGGTTAATCAAAAACTGAAAACCGTCAAATGACCGCTCGGTACTTCTAGTGTTAAGTGCAGTAAGAACAAAGTCTTTTAATTACACCTCAATCAGAATTACATTTCTCCAATCAGAATTAAACTTAAATCTATCAATCGTAGTTCTTCTCCTGACTTGCTTGAAAAAGTTCTGAATTTTGAATAAAGCTGTCTGTTTCGAAAAAGTAGAAGAAACAATGTAGCACCTTAGGTGCCAATGTATGCCTCTGGCAAAGTACTCCCAGGCTCTTCTTTCAGTCATTCTACTAGAAGGAATCCACCTTTTCAACTACAAGTCTAATGAAATCAGGCCACACCTGCAGAAAAATTAAAAAATATATATAATTCATTCCACTCGTGAATGCCCAGCAAGTTTCTACGACCCGTTGGCAACCCACTTTCTCAACATTCTCATCATTTTTGTCACACAAAATGCGAAGCAGGAATTCGCACAGCATTTCATTAGCCACATTACAAGCGCTACAGTAGGCTAAGTTCGTGATTGTGTATAATTTTGTGCACTCGTCTCTGTGTGCCGACTTTGCCGTTGTCCGCACAAAGAAACTTCAACACAACTTTCCGCAAAAAAAAAAAAATTTGGCAGATTTCCGATCATAACCCATGCGGCAGCGAGTAATTTAAAAGTTGAGTGCTGCTGTTGGGCCAATTCCACTGAAATACTACTTTCCGCTGATTGTTGGCACCATAGCGGTGCTCACGCTTTTCACTTCCATGCCATGCCATGCGACATCGACTGTATCTGCATACACCCACCAGATAAATTTACAAATCTATCGGCCGATCGCAATAATTTCTAATGCAAAAGAAGACATCGCGCTGCCATTGTCCGTCTATGTGTGTGCGGTGTGCGGTCTGAGGCTGAGTGTGTGCATCGATTGGTGGGTGTATTAGAGTACATGAGTGTGTGTGTTTGTTTCGGCGAGCGCGCAATTTTCATTGTCTTGCGCCATTTCTAACGAAACCATTTGCTGCGGTGTTTCACTGTGCAATCGTTTACTTAGTTTTCTTTTCTGTTTTGCATTTTCCTTCAGGTCGGCAGCGAGTGGCTTTTTGGCAATGTTATTGAGGCATTATGGTATTTGCATATATTTTGCATAACGCAATCGATTGTATCGACATGGAAAATATGTTTTCAGCGTAGCTGCCAGATACCATATTTCAGGCATATCGGGCGGCAGAAGATACGCTGACGCTGACGCTGCTTGGCCGCTACGTGCGGGTTTGTGGGCTCAGCAGACTCGAGCCGGAATGTGAATTTATGCCGTGCGAGATTGCGATACTGAGTGTTGTGCATCGTTTCCATTTTGCACCCTACATCTAAGGATATGGGATACTTTTTTTTGAATGGCTTTTATGTTGATGATAAGAACAACTTTGAAGAATGCCAAACGCTAAAAATCATTGCAATGCGTTCTTTAGTGCAAATGGGCAGAAATCAAGTTTGTAATTGGAAAATAATTATTTTCTATTTGCATGAAAAACTGATCAACATTCTCTGAACTCCAACACATTCAAATGTCTGGCCCCCTTAGACCATTTACTACTATATGAAGCCATCTTATTCTTAAGAATTTGTGGTCTACTTTAAAATAAAAGTTACAAGGTTTTTGATGATAATTTTGTGCTCTGAATATGAAGGAAATTTGTTATCCATATTGACTACGCCGAGATTAAATACTTTGAGAGACTAAGGCAGGGTTTTTGAATACCCAACAAAGAGCTGAAACTCTCCAAGTCCACAAAAACTGAAAGATAATGTTACGCTGCAATTTTAGTGATCTAAAGACTTTTGACCTGGTTGGGACAATTCATATCTAAAATTTTTTAGTCTTTCTTTTGAACACTAGAAAAACCATTGCGGTCATTTTTATGGTTTTTCATTTTCAAATATCTGTATTTTCCTTAATATTTCTGTCCACTTTTGTTTTGGTGACTTTTATTTTTTTATCGTGAAAAATTTAAAATTTTTGTAAAATTTATTTTGTGAAAAATTAGCCAAGTTCGATGTGTACTTTTCGAGATATCAGCGGATATGATATGTAGTCTTTGTAGATATGGGAAAACTTGCGGTCTTTCTGGTATTAATGAGTAAGTTAGCTGAATTGGTTCCAAGTTTTCTGCTATTTGGAAAATGTGCCTAAAAAATTATGAAAGCACTGAACACTCATAGAGGAGTGTGTAGCTTTTGATCTATCTAGCTATGACCAGATGACCCCTATGAGAATTTGAGAATTTGAGCTATCAGAGTTGCTGTTGCTCTTATTTGAACATAACAACCCAACTAACGCGGATTCCAAATCTTTTGGAACCTAAAAAGGTGCGTCATTCACAGTAAGTTTGAACCACAACAGGTCTTATTGGGTATTCTCCTGACCAGCCTAACCAGTTTCTGGCCCAAAAGGGAGTCTTTTACAGAGTTGCATTGGACCATTGGGTCTACATGCCCGTAAACAACTTTTCAAATCAAAATAGCGACTAATATTGAAACACTTCCATTTATTGAAGTTCTTTATGCTCTGGCAATGAAAATTTAAATTCTGGATTTACTAAAACTTTGAAAGGTTTGATTCAAGAATCTATGCATATCCTCCTATCTGAGTTCTGCCGAATATAGATCTGTCTGATAGCACTTTTCATTAACTTTACTTTTATAAATTGTACTTTTTTTAATTTTACAATATGTATGTACTGCCGAGTTTATTAGAAAAATTCTCTAAATTTTCTCGAAAGTTGCTTCAATTCCACATTAATTTTGTACCCTTCTTCTGATTTCTATGGATTTTTCACCGCAAAAGTCTCCATTAGGCATAAATAATTAGTTGCTTATTTTGAAAAATTAAAAGTCCTACTAATTTCTGTCAGCTTCTCTCAAGATTAGTCGATGCGATAACTTATCCGCTGCGCCGAAGCGCGCAAATTCCGTGCCGCCTGGCCGACTGACTGGCTGCACCTACCCAATCGACCTAATGTACTATTTGTGTTCAACATAAAAATGATAATTAAGTCTACTTGTATTCTGTTGCCGCTTGTAGTTATTGTTGTTGTTGTTATTATTGTTGCTATTGCCCATCTATTCGGCTGGCTGCTGCTGTCGCTCTGTTCGTCCGTCTGGCTGTTTTTCTATCTAACAAATAAAATCTTAACAAGATATTTTTGTTGTTTGAAAAATTTGTTCCACAAGTACAAATAAAACATGCGCCTGACAAACTCTACGACAAAAAATTAAGTAAACTTTTGTTGGCATGCGGCAAAGTGCTGAAGCGACGAAGAACGCGAACGCGGCCGAAAATGCAGTAGCAAACTTTTGGCACGTTTGTTTGAATATCTTTAAAGTTTCTTTATTTTTTATTTTATTTTAGGGGGTTTGTTGTTTGTGTTTATTTTGCTGGTGATCGTTATCAAAATATTTTGAAGTTGTGATAGTGTCACTGGTGGCTTGGGCGCGCTTTCCATTCAATGCGAATACTTGCAAATACAGTAGCCGCGGTTGACTTTTGTTTGAACTCAAAACGAAGAGCGAAAAAAATGCAACGTTATTTAGTATATTTTGTTAGAAAAATAAGTAAAATTAAGTGGCGGCAATAGGAAGCCGAGGGTTTAGTTGGGGGTTAAGCTAATTTGGGCAACAATTTTTAAGGTATTTATGGCTTTTGAGGTATTTGTGTACAAATGGTTGTAGTTATTATTTTAATTATACTAACCTTTTTATTTTTCTTGAACTTTTTGTATCCTTTGTTACAGCTTTAGTTGTTTATATTTGCTTTCCTGCTTTGAGCATAAAGTGAAGGTCTTATTTCTATTTTATTTTAACTGTCGTTTAATTCAATTTTAGTTGAACTTCCACTATAGTTGATTTAATTTTCGTCGCTATCTTCACTTTTGTTTTGTTGTATCGATTCTATTTTGACCCTAATTGCTTTTACTTTCATCTCTATCTCCACCGTCATTTCTATTTTTTATCACTTCACCTTTTTTTGTACTTTTAGTTAAATTTTAGGCCTTACACTTCGTTTTATACTCCACTTCAAAGGTTCTATTTCAGTTCCATATTTATTTAGTACCAGTTTTCTATCTTTTTTTTCCTTTTCATCCTTTGCTTTGCTTTCCTATCCTATCCTCTCCTTTCCTTCTCATACCTTCCTCACCACATTTTTGTCTCAGTTGAACTTCAGGCTGCACTTTTAGTTTCTACTTCGATTCCTTTTTTTATTCCCATTCAGCTTCGGCTGTAATTTTGCTTAATTTGCACTGCTTTCTCTTCCCCTATTTTCTCTCACTTTCTCTTCCCCTATTTTCTCTCACTTTTTTCCTTTCTATTTCTAGTTTCGCTTCTACTGCTCTTATGAATTATTTCCTCCTTTTGCTATCACTAACAACTATCAACACAGTTCTAACCTCAATTTTGCTTCCTACTCTTTATTTAAACTGTTTATCCTACTTCATATTGAGCTGAAATCTCCCAAATTTTCATCCTTCAAGATGATTTTGTGTTTAGCTGTTTTAATTCTTGATTTAGCTTCCCCTTTCTTTTACCTTTTTAACCTGTTACTATGTTTCTTTTGATCTTTTTTCCTTACATGATTAAATTTTTACCCTGAAAAGGTCATCAAAAATACTTCCTTACATATCAAATTACTAGGCTTTCAATTCAAACTTCCAATTCTAGAAGCAACTGGCCTGGAAGCATCTACAAACATCTTTTCATGTTTTTTGATCCCGATTTTAGTTTTCTAAACCAAGCGAGTGTCACGGCAGCTCCAAAGATTCAAAGTTATTCTGCAAATCAAATTTTAATCAATTTTAATTCAATGAAAACAAAAAATACTCCTATAAGTATGCATTGAAAAACATACTCTAACTAATATGTCTAATAATTTAGCGTGAAATAGAGCCCAATGCTGCTCGGCCTAAATTTCCGCATTGATCGCCTTTATTTCACACCTTTCCAACGTAAATGCCAATACGGCCAAGGTTTCACCTTTCTCCCAGCGGCCACTGCATGCCATCAGCTTTGGCCGCACAGCATCTCCTCCACTGCCGATTACATGCCGTATCCAATTTCTCGATCGACACGAGCGTGCATAAAGCGAATTAAATGAAAAAATCGGTCATCAAAATCAAAGCAAAACGAAAAAAAAATACAAATAAATAAAAAAAATCAAAAGAAAAATGACAACAACAACAACAAATAATAATAATGAAAAAGAAATTGCAAGTACAACAACGACCACAATGCAATAAAAAATCAGGAATTTAAACGTTCATATTAACAATGTTAACACCAGCGCACTGCACCGCAGCGAGCAGCGAGCAACAGTCAAGAAACAACAGTAACATTGGCAACATTGGCAACAGCCGCAGTTGCATGAACGGCAACGGCAAATGGCAATAGCGGCGGCAACAAGCAATCGACAGCAGCAACAGCAATAACAACAACAACAATTGCATACCACAACGCCTGCCACACACCACTCAGCAGTGGGCCATCGATCTTGCTTTCCACTGGCACATCTTCCGCGCTCGTGTGGTGTCTGGCAATTTCCACCGAACTCGCGACACGGCCAGCGCCACGGAGGAGAGCCTGGCCGGCTGGTTGGCCGGTCGCCACGTTGACTGCGGCCGCGGACCGAAGTGAAATCAACGCTTAATGGTGTTTATATGATTCACTCGCGAGCACCGTTTTAATGCGCCTTCAATTGCGCATCCAGCCGCAGACATTGGGCGTGCGGCAGGGCGACGGGGCGACACAGTCTCTCGTTCGCAGTTGGCAATTGGATTTTTCGGGCTGCAGCTTTTCGCTTTGGGTTTTTCATTTTTCGGTTTCGTTAAGAGGCCATTAGGCAGGAGCAGATGCAGTGCCACGCTGCCAACTAGTCAACACCGGCGCACCGCATGCCAGTGCAGCTCCAGTCAGCGCGTTCGAGTGCGCATTCATCGATCTTGGGGCGCAGATGATGATGACGTGTGTGTTTCTATGTGTGTGTGTGTGTGTGCTGCTAGAATCGTGCGCGTTCGCTGCCAGCCAGAGTGGCAGTGTGCCGGAATGCCACAATGGCAACGCGTGCGCAGTGTGTAGCTTAGGTTGGCCGGCTTACTGCTCATTGCTGAAAATCCGTTTTGGCGCTCGTGGCGCGCCCAGTGCGCTGTGATGGAATCATGAATGATGCGGGAGTTGGGGCGAGCACGCGCACGCAAAGTCCAGTTCGAGGCGAATCTTTGATGGGAACTGTACATTTGCAAGCATCGAACATTAATCGCCGTGCGCTGGATGCGGCCGCCCAGCATGAGGGAGCGAAAGATTTCGATTATTCGCCGCATTCAATTGCTTTGTGTTTGTTGGCTGTGATTTGTTAAAGCTTTGTTAAGCCTTCTAAACCGACGATTCGTTAAAGGATTTTGGGATTTGCTGGTCTACCGGCGCACAGTGATTCATTCCATAGACAAAATTCAAAAAAATTTATGGTCTCAGAATTTAACAATTTTGATGTCATTTGAAAGGTAAAACTCCAACTAAGAGAACCCCAATCAAATCTGTGCGAAAAAATAACACAGCACAACAAAAAACACTTTTTTTTCTGTTGCATGGAGTTTTTCTACTGTTTCTTACTAATTTGGGTGCGCTGATTTCGAATCTATCCTCAGATTTTTTCTTACAGCTCTAGTTAGTGAGATATAGGTACCGTGTCTTTTTTTCAGTTTTTCCTCTACTTTTTCCATATGTTTGATCGTAATTTCTAAACCAAAAAACCGATTGACATTGTTTTCACCTTATCGCACTAACAATACCACACGGCTTCTTTTCCGATGCAACTTATTTTTATAAGTTTTAAAATGCCGCGGTAATTGGACCTCAAAGTCGGAAAATATGGAATTTTAAGGCGTTTTCTTTGATGGTCAAAAACAAAAACATTTTTTGTAAATCAATTAACGATTTGGTGTATAATGAAAGCCGACACATCAAACATTACAACACAGCCAAATTATTTGGCGGAATATACATTCGCATCGAAATAATAGCAAAAATATACCATAGCCATTTTCATCACTTTTCATACTTTTTCCTTAAAAAATTAGGGGCCTCAAAATATGCAAAGCTTTTATATTTTTTTCTTTTATTCTTTTTGTTTTTTGCTTGTATTTCAGACTATAAATGGAACATATAAAAGAGCATATTTTGAGCAATTTTAAGAATATTTTAAGGTGATAAGGTAAAAATCATGTCAATCGGTTTTTTGGTTTAGAAATTACGATCAAAAATATGGAAAAAGTAGAGGAAAAACTGAGAAAATGACACGGTACCTATATCTCACTAACTAGAGCTGTAAGAAAAAATCTGAGGATAGATTCGAAATCAGCGCACCCAAATTAGTAAGAAACAGTAGAAAAACTCCATGCAAAAGAAAAAAAGTGTTTTTTTGTTGTCCTGTGTTCCAAATTGTCCCGATTCGAAATATAAAAATATGAATAACTTTTGAGAAGAAGCAGGTATGATTTCAATTCGAACGGATTTTGCACCTATAATTGCAGTTTTTGTCGACATATTTGTGCTACCTATCGATGCTTCCTGCCTACCGTGGCAAGGAATAATAGAGTTGCGAACTGCAGCAACGAGTAATGTGTTTGTTTGTCGCTATGAATACGAATATGTTCCAGTCATTTGATCTAGCTTGTTCACACTTCTTTTGGAATTTTTTAGAAATTTATTAGTTGCTTGAAATCGTACTATAAGTATGTACTATTTACTTATATTGAAAGCTTCAATCAAGATTTCATACCAGCAAACATAAAGTTTTCGTACTATTGGGTTACAATCCCTTGAAACTTAAAAGCTCTGTTACTGCTCATTGAGATGTGTGGACGAAGCTACGCCCTTTATTAAATGCCGTTTTCCTCTTCCCCCTTTTCCCTTTCGAAAAACATGACCAATAGTAAGTTCGATCTGAGTGTCATTGATGTTCGACTTATAGTTCCGAAGTTATATACAAAATTTGGATCGTTAAAAGAGTCTCACGCCCATTATTAAACGCCCATGAAATATTTCCAGTGGAACAGTGTCTACATGGGGACACTGCACGAAATTGCATTGCTGTATGACTCATAATTTCGGTTTTACTCCGTAGTAGAAAGGGTTGTATAGCTACCGCCACGCCCTCTTACCAACACAAAACAAAACAAAAATGCCAGAAACATTTATCCACGACACTTTGAAATCAAATCTAATAAAATTCACATCGCATCGACCAACTTCTTGCGGTTAGTACTATGGGTCATAAAATGACCCTAAGGTCAAATTTGTATAGTTGCTCATTTGCACGTAAGCCAGTGTTGCAAATAAGATGAAATTTAGCGTATATTCAAATGGCATAAAATTAGTCACCGAGTCCAAAGGAAAACAATTCTTCACCAGAAATAAGAAAGTTACGGCCCTTTAAAGTTAATTTTTCATCAAAAATGACCCCAAGGTAACAGAAGTGTTAACATGAAAGAGTCAATTGGCACCTTGAAACTTGAAGCTTCAGTGTCGCAAACAGTTCGCTGTTTAGGGCCTTCAATGCAAGCTGAAACCCTTTTGGTTGACACTTTACTGTTCTCATATTCTACTCAGCTACAACCTTTCAATATTCCTCTACGAACAGGTGTTGCAAAAGTGCTACGAATTTTCTTGATTTATTGCGCTGCCAACACCTTCGACCAAATAACAGCTTATTATCGCATCTGGCAACGCCACATCGCTAGCCGTTGCCAATAATTCAATGCAGTAGCAATTTGAGTGGCCAGAATTAGCAACGATATTGGCGGCAATATATCAATAGCAAGCAAAAAATTTTTGCTGTACAGCGAACACACGTACGGACGTACAGTCGGCCGGCGAGCGATAAGCGCGCTCATGTTACATTTGGAGCCAGCCAGCACCAGTGTCCATAGCTGGCCAATCAGATGCTGATAAGCAAATTAAATAACCAGATTAGTAGCCAAGTGGCAGTGGTGACCAGTTGCAGCGTCTGCAGCCGGCCATCGGTGGCAACCTGCCGGCTCACGTTGCCTTTGCTCACATTGCAACCGAGCAGCCGCTGCAAATAATAACAATTGCCGGCAGGAAGCAATGGCACATGTGCCGCTGCCGACACATGCATATTATTTAATTGTGTCTTGATCGAGTGCGCGCATGCGCGACGTGCCGCCAGGATATCGCCGGCATATGATCGCCGCGAGCGCGAGCGAGGATTACGCGCGGAATTGAGTTGCAAATTGCTGCTCGCTAAATATGTGCAACAATGTGGCCCGATAATCGCGCTGCTTAGCGAAGCCAAGTGGAGCGCAGTCAAGCCGCAGGACCAACGTCGAACAGGTGTTGATTGCATGCAACTGCAACTGAGACACTCAGACTGTGTTGTATGTGTTTGTGTGTTGTCGATCAGGCCGTCGCTGCGCCAATTGGTAATTGCTGCGGCAAGCGTGAAATAAAATTATTACAATTCGTACGTGATTTCAATCAATTTTCGTATCGAGCGAAAATGTGCACTGCGCTCTCTGAGGCCTTAAGTAGTTAGTGGCAAGTGATAAGATTTTTGTATGCAAGAAAAATCATAAAAATATGGCAACGCGTAGTTGCCGCTGCCCGTAAATTTTCCCTCGGACTTTGATTTGTATTGTGAGTGCGCAATTTGTTGCTGCTTTGGCTGCAATTTGTGTAAATCTGGTTCTAATTTATGCTCTGAGCGCGAATGCGTTGCCTGCCGCATTTGCTGCCCATTGCACGTAAGTGTAAAGAATCGCCAAGCCAGACATTGCAGCGGCGAAAACTGCTTCACGCCGCTTTGTACCGTTGTGCTGTTCTGGCGGATCGAATTTTTAAAACAACAACAACAAGATGTGCACATATGCACAGCGACAACGAATGCCATCAATAAAATCGCCCTGATTCATTTTAAATTTTTTTCGGCGCGATTTTTGTTTAGTAATTTACGCATTCAAATTGGTTTTGTGCGCACACGCCAGTCGGTTAGTGGTGCGATTTACACACGCATGCAAAATTGATATTTTTTTATTCTCTTATTGCAATTTTTTATAGTTTTTTTATATATTTTTTTATATATTTTTTTTATTGTGTTCATGTGCCATGGGGCACACACACTTTTGGCCCAGTGGTGCTGCTGTTTGTGACTCTTTTTGTGGTAATTGAATTTTATTTTGCAATAAATTCTTATAAAAACCTGCGCAATATTGTATTTTATCGTTGAATTGAAGAGTGGAAAAGAAATTGAAATTAAAAAATAAAAGAATTATCAGAGAGCAAGTTTATATAGGTTGGTTAACACGCTTCAATGTTGGCAAAGAAAATACAAGAAGATATTATGAGGCCAAAAGTGGACAGATGAATGAAGTAAAAGCAGTAAAAACGTCAAATTAGGTGAAAGTATAGACTGAATAAATATAATTGAATAGAATTGAATTGGACTGAAAAACTGAAGTAAAATAATAGATCGCAGTAGACGATTTTGCCAAAAAGAATTTAATTTCATTCGAATAGCTTAAATTCTTTGAATCTAATTTTTGACTTCAGTTTAAAGTTTCATTCGAAACGCTCAATTGCTTTGCATTTTTTCAAAAGTTTTAGTACGGAGCGCAGAGATAGACAAATTAATTAACAGACGAAACAAAGTATTAACAAAATCGCCTGAAGTGCTTAGGAGCCCCTGTCTTTGCAGTACTAGAACAGATCTCGAAGCGAGGCGTGAAACCTCTCTGGAAGTTTGAGAGATCGAAGAGCATCCTAAAAGATTACGACTTTAATCACACCTAAACAGAACTGCGACTGGACCCAATAGGGTCTATGTGTGGCCTGGCTGGCAGCCAGTATAACCTAACCTAACAAATGGAGATACTGAATGGTGAACGGCTCGACTGAAATGGAAGAAAATTGGAAGTAATTGTTCCAAGTAATTGTTCCGGAGATATTCCCACTGTTGCTACTACAAGAAAGTCTAAGATATATCAGCGATATGCTTTAGGCACATTTTGTTGTATCAAAGAGAACACGTTCAGTTCATTTCTGAGTGTTTATGTTTAACTATTAAATCATGTACAAGCTATGATAGAAAATTGGCAGCTTTGGTATGTCATACGTGAGTACGACCAGAATTCGTTGTCCTTAACAGATTCTGCTAGTTTTTGGTAATTCTAAGTGATTTCTGTTAAGTAAGAATTTTGTGTTTAGTTGAAAACTTTTTTAAAATTTTCATATGGGATGGATTGTTACTGAATTCAAGCATTATATTTTCAAACACTTTTATTAACTCTGTCCTTCTCTACTTTTTGCACTCTTTTTTTTCCTTTTCTTTCTTCTCTTTTAAATATTAAGATTCCACTGAATTCAAATATATTGTTAATAATCAATTGTTGTTAATCAATTGTTATTTGTTGAGCTAATCAATTGTTAATTAATAAGTATCAACTTGTGGCATGCAAAAGAAGTAATTCTTAAATGCCGATGTTTTATAATTAAATAAATAAATAAATAAATAAATTTGGTTTGCAAAAACTTGCACCTATCAGATGGATCAACCTACAAATGAATAAATCAAATGAAAACAATGAAATTAATATTTTATACAAATTGTCTTTAAAATATTTCAACTTGTTCAAATTTACTGAAGCTTATCAAGTCTGAGAGTAGAAAAACGAATGTGCTGAAACACGGCTCATCGAATGGATCCAAAGAGGAAGCGTAGACTACTTGCATAGCAGACCAATATTTAATGACTAAAAGCTCCAAGAATCAAAGAGATGAACGGAATTATTAGTCCTGGGTTTGGTATAACAACGAAAGATCAAAGTGGCTGCTGTGCGTACCAAAATAGGACTCAAAAAGAGTGAAGAAGGCAAAGAGACTGACTGACTAAGGCATCAGTGAATTGGTAAAGTAATGAATAGGCGAATAGATCAATGATAAAAAATAGATCGATATAAAATAGATCGATTCGATGGGCTTGCAGCTAAGGAGTAAATGGTTTCTTAGACTGATGAATACATTTACTTTTTTTCCGTAAAAATGACTCGGATTTCTTGTAAAAATTACTTTCTTCAAATGCTTGTCTTTAAAGTCCTTACATATCTGATCCTTGATCCTGATTTTTATATAAATTATTTAAAATTATTATTTTAAAAATTCTTATACCAGTCTCTTCCGATTAGAACCAACTGTCATTTAAGGTAGGTAATTTTTTTGTGTTCCTTAAACCTTCAATATATTGTAAAAAAATTTTCAAAAAGATTGATAATAAAGGAGCTGAAAAATAAATAATTTTTTAAATCATTAAAAATTCCCCTTTCTAACGTGCCATGATACCTTAAGGTAGGTAAGGAACACAAACAAAATTTTCTTCTTTTTTTTTAGCATATTGTCTCTTATATAGGTGGAGCTGAAGTCGCGTAGAAAAAAAAACATCCTCCATTACGGACACTTAATCTCCGGATTGGCTGATCTGAAACAAAAAACCAAAAAATATTCATAGTTATTAAGCTTTCGGACACAGGAATTCACCAGAAAAAAAAAAAACGCTAAAAATAAAAGGATAGGAGCTTTTTGAAAAAAAGTGTCAAAAATTTACTGCGTTTTTCACCTTTTTCCCCCAGAAAAAGTACTTCCCCCCTTCCTAACGTGCCATTCCCCTTTCTAACGTGCCATGCTACCTTAAGTAGGTTAGGTTCCACTCGAAGGCCGAAATTTCCCTTTGCTCCTTAACCTCTGGAGCAGCATTTAAGTACTTACTTATATTTTCCATGCAAAAGTTCTGCACTTTAACACATATGGCCCGCTTTCTTGATGTTAAATCGTTTAAAAATCTGGCCACCGATTTGTCAGATTTATTCAAAGGTCCCGATGTTCGTTGTCTTTTCGAAAAGACTATTTGTAATCAGGACTTTCAACATTCTTGTGCATTGACTCATTAAAATAGTCAAAGTATTCAAACACTAAATGTAGTAAAATAGTCAAATATCAAAATTCCTCACTCTCACTAAAATTTGTCCATGTTGCTGCTCTCCTTCTCATATTTTCAACACCTTTACGCTGCATAAAACAATTTCGTTTGAAGAAATAAAATGATAACAACCAGCAGGACATTACCATTTGGCCTTTAAAGACGGCCCGAGCCAATCCATAAATCTTGCGCCATCGGCCACTTACACTCACACAAACACTCGCAAAAAGAGACCGACACACACTGGCACATGGTCCACTCAAAAAGCAATAATGCTATTTCAGCGCCATTGTGTGCTAAATAGATTTCTAAAAGGCGATACAAATTCGCACAAACAATGGGCTCGTCGGTGTGTCCGTGCGCCGCCACGCATGCGCGTTCGCAGCCGATCTGCCAAATCTAGTCGTTATTGAACGGCCGTTGGTGTTGGTCGTTTGTAAAAGAATGTCAACCAGCGGCGGTGACAACAAAAACAACAACAACGACGACAGCAAATAGTAAACAACAACAATACAAAGCATCTAAAATGCAACATGGGCAAATGTTGGCAACGGCGGTGGCAGCTACAGCGACAACAGCCGCCTCTGCCTGTACACACTTACCGTAATGACAACAATGCCAACGATCGAGTGCAGCGATGTGTGGCCCAGCCAGTCAGCCAGCAGTTGGTTGCATAATCTGTTTACAGCTACTTTGGCTGCCGTTGGCCGTTGTTGGCAAATGCGCGGCGTGACACGCAACTATCCTTCGGACGCAGCCGCAGCCGCAGCTCCGAAACAGCTGAGCCAGCAGCGTCTGCCAAGGCGACATGCGATTTCGGCCAAGCAAAATCGACGCGCACCGATAATGGACGTCGATGCCCATAAGCAATGCGCTTAAATGTTGCTGCCATTTGTTGTTTTTGTTGTTGCGTGGTCTTTGCTGCTGCCGTATGTGCGTATTCAAAAATTTGCTTTCATATTTTGTCGTCTTTCTAATCTGCGTAGGAAATCGAAAATTTCATGTCCAACACGCAATTCCTACTTTTTGCCCCTCATTCCCTTGCGTTGTCTTTCCCTCTGCTGTGTGTGTAAGAGTAGAAATCAATTTGTGAGACGTAGCAGAAAAAAATTCCAAGTGATGCTGTACATTGCTTTGTCTCCTAGTTGCCAAAATAGCAAGCGGCCACTGGAAGGGCGTGCGGCGGCTGCATTCTTTGTGGACAGTTGACAAATCTCAGAGTGATTCTGATTTTCTCATTTGGTGTCTTTTTGGGCTGCTCTGGACTGCTGATTTCTGTTTTCGGCGTTTGGCAATTTTGGCCGCTGTTGTTTCTTGGTTTTCTTGATTTATATTTTTCTTATCATTGCTTTGTTTGGTAGCACGTGAGTTGATGTTTTGAGGGTGGTTTGTGGGTTTGCGCTCGGGGCAGCGTGCTGCGCAGGTAATCGGATTTCTCAAGTGGTCAATGAGTGCGTAATTTGTGGGATTTTAAGGATTATATGAGGTCCTTTGAGTTTGCATAGCAGCTGCATGCAATATTTGAATTTATGCTGATGTTAAATACTCGTATTGATCGAAGAAGATGTGGTAGCAATGATTCGATGAATATTTGGGGCATTCAAGAAAAATACTGGGTGATGCATTTCATTGGGTCAGCTGAGTTAAAGAAACCACACTTGTAATTGAAATATCTTAAAATTATTTTTTATTATAAAAGTTCATTTTTTTATATTAATCACGAACTTTTTGTGCGGAATACAACATTGAAATAACCAACACGTGAATTTTTGCAAGACCCATTGGGGGCATTTGTTAAGGATTTATTGATACATTTCGGTTAAGGGTTAGTCATGACTTCGGCAAGGTTGCTCCTAAAAGTTTGAAATTGTTAGGATACTTTCCCTAGACAGGATCCTCTGGCCCAACGGCGTCGTTGCCAGCCGATAACTGTTTTGCAAAAGAGTTAAATTGGGTCACAATTTTCTATCATCGATTTTGTTAAAATTTGCCAGCATTGCTCGGCAGTGGCGTACACAATATTTTTTTTTTGGCGCGTAGTTCTGTACACAAATTTTGAATCCTTAACCAATTTCATTGTAACAAACATATGTTTAAGCTACCTGAATCCCCATAACCCTTCTTGCGTGCCGCAGTGGTACTCGGATATTTATAGAGCAATATCTCTATAACTCCATCTGGTGTTTCTAAGGATCTGATTGATCTAAACTAACCTAAAATGAATCGCATTGTGTTGATTGTGGTGCAATTTTGTTGGATACTGATCCATTGTAGACACCAGTCGCGCACACAGTGAGGGTTTTGGGGGTTCAACTTCTCAAACTCTTACATTGTTGGTGCAAAATACGCTTTCAAATGGAATTGGGCGCAAAAGTTGTACACAAATCCGCCCCCGTCCAAAATGAAATCCTGTGTGCGCCACTGGTAGCCACTCATGTCATCAAATTTAGGTTCAAAAATTATTTCTATGTGGGCATAGCGCCGAGAATTGACTTGAATTGAAACATTGGCCGAAAATGCTCACCTGACACTTACTTTCCCCGGGATGCATTGAGGTCTCTTGAGACACTTTTTTGCTTCCCCTTTTATTGCTTATTCATGTATTAATCGAGATAGATATTCATTAGTCTGATAGCAAAAAAAAATTTTTGGTTGAAGAACTAACGTCCAGTGGCTTTTGGTTCAAGTCTCCGTATCGTTAAGCATTTAATGGATGGCAGTTTTCTAATCGTATCTCAATTGAACTATGTGAGAATGAATCCCCAAAATTTGCCTCAATAAAGAGTAGAAAAAATTCAAATTTTCAACGCGGCACTCACTCACTCATTGACCTCATCCTACTTTATTATTTAGGTTGTGACTCTAAAAAAAACTGAAGATGTATAAAAGATATTGAGGTTATATAAATAGTTATGGAAACATTTGAAATGGATTTTGAAATTGGGAATAATTAAGAAATTCCATAAATTTCAATTCAATTCCCAGTTTTCCTGCTTACTCAAATTTTTTTCAACATCAAAACGGAAACTTAACTGACTTTTACGTTTCTTGTTGCCGGGCAATGCCAAACTAAATAATTTAAATTCAGTGCCACGGCACGTACACTTGCGTTGCTTTTCTTAAAAGCGCAGGCAGCAAATCTACAAGAATTAATGCTTCATTCCTCTTTCTCCGTCTCCCGAAAAAGCGAACTTAATTAACTTGAAAATTTATTAAGTCCTTTATCATCAAAATTCATTAGTATACCAGCAGCAGCAGCATCAACAACAACAACAATAACAAGCAAAAAGCCAGAAAACAAAAGCCACAAAATCAGCCAACAACCACACAAAATAAAACGAATTCTACGCAATCTGTGTGCGTGTATGGACGCCAGTTGCAAAAGGATATCCGGCTGCTTGGCGCGCAGTTGTCGCTATTCAAATACAACGTGCCCTGGCCACCTTGCAAGACAACGTGCAGCCGAGGAGAGCGCGGGGCCAGCGACAACAAGCCACTACAATGACGCGTTGAAAATTTACGCGCAGCAAATGATTAATAATTTACACACCAACACAAACACAAACCCATACTTAGCAAGTAACAGCCAGCCCACATATCGCGACAGCGAATTTCCTGCGCGCCGCCAAAGACAAATGGAAGTTGTGCGTGGTCTGTTCTGTGCGCTAAATTAGCCGCATGTCCTTTTGCGTGCTTGGCGCTTTTTGGTTTTTGTTTTTTTCATTTTGCTTTTACTGCTGCAACCAACAAAAAAAGTGCTGATTTTGTCAACTGTTCGCTGGTGATAAAATTATTAGCAGCTTCAGTGCGTTGCGGTGCCTCTTCTAGTTAGCTGCAGTTGGGGTTGGAAATTGTTTTTGTATTTAAATGCAAATTTTTTAATTTCGTTGTTTTTGTTTTTTAATAATCATCTTTATGATTTTTTTGTTTGTTGCCTTTGGTTGCTTTCGTTGGGTGCAAATGTTCGCTTGCCATGACAGGATTTGAACGCTTTCCGCTGTCCTGTCCGGTTGCACTTCGTTGATGATGAATTAACGTAAGCCGGGCGAGGACTTGTGAATTAAAAAAGTATATATGGAAAGTTGTGGTTTTTGTTGTTGTTGTTGTTATGCGTCTTAATTTGAAATTAACAACGACTGTGGCGTAGACAATTCACTTTAATGTACGACAAATTTGAAATGTTGATGAAAAATCAGATTGAATTCTTGAAAACGGGACTAAATTTTTTATTTTCAGCACATTTTATGGTTGGTTTTTGTAAATGAGAACTTTGAATTTTTTTAGAAAATACATTTTTATTTAGTTCTACTGACTAACGACTTCAGTCGATGTTTCAGGGACAAAGGAGAAGAAGATAGGTTAGGTTAGGTACGCTGGCTGGCCGAGTTGGCCACGCATAGACCCTTTTGGGTCCCTAGAAATACCAGTTAGAGCTCCTTAGTGTTGCGGATCGATGTAAAAGTGATCTGTGAGAATGTGGGTGTTCCTAGCAAAGTTCAGCAGCGACTTGGGAACCTCTACTAACCCAGAAAAAACGAGGCCCCTAAGTGAGTAAGTCGCAGTATTGAGATAGCCGAACAGGAGCAAAGAAGAAGAGCTCCAGTAGTGCCCGACCGAATATTCGGTTTCGGTTTCGGCCCAAATAAGTGGTTTCGGTTTCGGTTTCAGTTTCGGCCAAAAAATGGCCGAATAGCCGAAACCGAAACTTTCTAGAATATTTTTTACATTTTATTGTGTAGCAGATATATAGTGAAAGGAGGAATAATTTAGATGCCACCAATGTAAATAAACTTCTTTTTTTAGCATATAATATTAAATTATTTAATTTTGAATATTTGCGAGTAAGGTACGAAAGGGTGATTTTTTCATGTTAACGTTTTTAAAAAATGATTAAATTGTGTTTTTTTTAATAAGTATTTATTTATTTATGCTATGTTTGTTTGTTTGTTCTTTATTTACTTAATGTAAAATTCGTTTGTTGAAAAAAGTGCTTGATATGGTGATTTTTATTTCAACTAGAAAGTTTCGGTTTCGGTTTCGGCCGAATATTAAAAAAAAACCGAATATTCGGTTTCGGTTTCGGCCCAAAAAAGTGGTTTCGGTCGGACACTAAGCTCCAGGGTTTCCTTGGCACCATTTTCTTTGCATTTTCTGCATTCATCCGATTCCGTTATACCCATCTTTCGCGCGTGAACCGCTGTTATGCAATGTCCCGAAGAAGAAGAAGTAAACTTAAAAATAATAAATGATTATTCAAAACTCTGACAGATTTTATTTCGACGGTAACTCCGTCAGAAAGAAAACAAAAAAGTGCCGGGGCTTGAAAAGATCAACTTACAAAGTTGAGACTGAATGTAGTAAAACTGCGTTTAAGCTTTTATTTCAAAATGTCAGTATTCGCTTTAGAGAACTTTGAAAGCTCAATGAACGAAGAGGAGAAGGAAGAAGAAATTATAATTTAGGGTTCATTTCAAAATGTCAGTATTTGCTTTAGAGAACTTTGAAAGCTTAATCAACAAAGAGGAGAAGGAGACATAAACTGTAATTTAGGTTTATTTCGAATTGAGGAAATCATTGTACAAAGCAGAGACTGAATGTAGTAAAACTGCGTTTTGGGTTTTATTTCACAATGCCAGGATTTGCTTTAGAAGAATTTGAAAGATCTATTAACAAAGAGAAAAAGGAGGAAGAAATTAAAATTTAGGGTTTATTCAAAAATTACAAGATTTGCTTTAGAGGACTTTGTAAGCTCAATGAACGAAAAGGAAAGAGAGGAAGAAATTAAAATGTTGGGCTTATTTAAAAATGTCAGGATTCGCTTTAGAGGAATTTAAAAGCTCTTTCATCAAAGAGGAGAAGAAGGATGAAACTACAATTGATCTACCCTCACTGGAGCGCCCATGTGGATGATGTTGATGATTATGATGATGTGCGGGAGAGCAGAAAGACTGGATGTTTTCCATAGCACAAAGTATATTCAGTACTGTATTGTGCTGTAGTGTCCTGTTCAAACTGAATGCAACTGGGGAACCATGGGATGGTGTCTTAGCGACGATCTGGATGAGCTTAGATCAGTGGACATTAGAGACTAACAAAAGTTCGATTCAGAAACCGAAATCACTTGATTAAGGCGCTTCACAGTTGTTGTAGCATGTAAACTTCTGACCAATATTCAACCCCTTGGAAGATTTGGAATCAGAATAGTTTCACTAAAACGACTCAGGTTCTGCAGAAAGAGGGTATCTTCTATTCTCTCTTTGGCCTATGAACTTGTCTGTTCGATATGATATTTGCTAATCTTCTTTAATATTACAGCTTCTACAGAAAATAGCCAAATTCAGCTATCAGTCATTGAAAAAAGTTACCACCTTTGCTTCCAAAAGAAGTCACTTTCATATCTCCCAACTAATCCTGTAAACACGCTGACCGTTACGCCTGACGTTTGGCGTAATGTAATCGGTCACTCGGTGATAATTAAAATAAATCACTGTTTGTGCACATTTACCCTTTTCATGTCATATCTGATGGCTGATGGCTGGTGGCTGGTGGCCGCAATGAAGATGTTTTCTGTGTCACGACTCGGCAACACATGTCTCCGCTACCTGTAAAGGGAAAGCGTCGCGAACGAAAAGACAATGGTTTTGGCCAGAACAAAGCCAAGTAACGTATCGCACGCACTGTGCGGTATCCAATTACACACGCCGACCAACAACAACAACAACAACGAGACATGCGCCATTTAGCATTTTATGCAAATGAAGCAAAGTGACAAGCGAGCATATTTAAGTGACAGATTTGCTGAAATTTCATTTCACAACAATGCAACATTTACCCCCAATGTGGCCGGCGAGAGCCACGCAACAAAGCTGCAAGGCTGCTGTTGCCGGCTGAAATTGGATACCGGCGCGTTAGGACGAAGCGAAATGAAATGAAATGAATTAATGAATGAATGAATGAGCCAAGCTTGCGAGCAATTTTTGCGGAAATCTGAAATGAACGCCCAGAAATTATGCAAATTAGAGCGCAGCGCTACATGTGAGCAATGTTTAACCCTAATTGGCAAGCGACCGCAGCAACGCACATGCATGCATATGAGTGTGTATTTGTGTGTGTGTGTGTGTGTGTGTGTGTGAAGGTTGCAAGACAAGGAAACGTGCGCTTTTGGCAACTTAAACGAACGGTGACATTGATATAACCAAACAAGCGCACAATGGGCGCATTTTAATTATGCACAGTGCTGCATACATACATACAAACAAACGATTTATATGTGTTCATGGATACGCTGGTCGCATGTGGGTCGTCCGGAGGGAGTGACCGCAAAAATGTGAACAGCGCAATGGGGTTGGCTGGTGGGTGGTGGGTTTGTGGGTGTGTTGCAGTGCCAAGCAATTGACTCAATTATCTGCCACAGCAGACATGCACCACACAAACACACACACACATTTACACAACGTTAAACCCATACAGACATTTGATCATGTTGCTGCTTGTGGCAAAGTTATGGCATCATTTACATGGCCGCAGGGGTTAGCCAGCCATGCTGGACTGTGATTTTGATGTTGAGATTTTTTTTTCAACTTTTTTCCTCTGTAATATGCTAATCACCGCTGGCACATGTGCCGTCGTTGTCAACAGTTGACCAAGCTGTCAGTCGGCAGTTGAGATGTCATATTTAACGTTGCTCACAATTGAATGACAATTTTCAATTGGCCAAAAGGGCCAATGTGTGGTAAGCAGTAGAGACTTTTGTGATGCTGATTGAGTGGGAATTTCTACAAGTCGGTTACAAGAGACTTGTTTATGGTCAGCACTGGGGTCAAAATGACTAATTTTGTCTCCTTTTCAATTGTAAAGTAAGGACTATAAAAAAATTAAAAAATTATAAAAATGCTTGCATACTTTTAGGACCCATTTTTATATGTGAAGCCATATAACTGCAGAAATGCATGTTTCGACTGTCGTTGTTGCCCTCGCGACATTATGGTTAATGCATTGCATCAGCAGCCAGCGGGTCATGCGTTCGAGTCCTGACCTGTGTTGACAACGACGCTCTCAGTAACTTAAGTGCGCTCCCAACATATTTGAGTGGTCTAAAACATTCTCATCTCACACACACACACACAATCTGAAAAGGTTACAAATCCATATATCTCCCCTAACCTGCGTTCATAATTTATCTCCTAAGTGATTTCTTCCACCACTTGCAACTTTTCGCTTCGCACCAAAGGCTCGCACGTTAACTTCTGCGCAGTTCTTATTAATTTCCCATACCAAATGGATGACATTTAATAAATTTGCAATTTCGTAACTCATAAATTATGCCATAGGAATTTGTTTTCAATTATATTTTACACCACATGTTCGACATGTACAAACTGACAAACAAAATAAAATAAAACCAAAACATAGCAAAAAGCAAAAAACGCGCTGCGCTATAGGCAAAACACACGCTTGAGGAAAGAAAACATTGCACTTTTCTATTAATAATTTATAACGTTCTGTTACTCACTCACACACACACACACACACACGCATTGTCCATTTGCAGCAAACAGAAATGTACAAATTGTCAAATCTTAAATTAAGTTTCTTAGTAATGTTGGCAAATGCCACAGCGAGTATGCCACATAGCGCGCGCCACATAGCCACTTCGCGGACCAGACCACCCATGGCGCGCCGCCGCCGCCGCCGCCGTGTGGCACCTCGGCCGTAAAGCGGCAGATAACCGCAGCGCACTCGGCGCAGCCGCATTGTAACGAGCTGAATTGAATTTCGCTCGCACTCCCGTCTGCTCTGTGTGCGGCTCTACACTACAAATTGCTGACTTGCTGTTGGTTGTTGGTGTTGTTGTCGCTATCTCATCATAATTTTTCACCAAACAACACCTCACCAGTGGGTCCACCCGCCATGCGGTGTACTCGTATCACCGGCACCAACACCAACACCGGCTCTGTTCACCGCCATCTGCTCGGCGGGTCTTGCGCGTTTACCACCCAGCCGCGTATTTTTGCGCATTAACGCAACAAATAATAATTTCTTTGTTGTCCACATTCTTGTTGTTGTTGTATGGATTTTTTCTACTTGTTGCACTTCATCAAAAGATTGAAAAATGTCCACAAATACATTAGCGGTTTTTGTATCACTGTGAAGTCCACAACGCAAAGGCCATGCGGCAAATTTGTTGTGAGGTTTGGTGTGGCGGTAAGTTGTTGGTGAGAGATGTTGGTGAGTGCGGTTGTTAGTTGTTTGTTAGTGATGTTGACTTTATTTCAAGGTGAACAGTTGTAGTTTGATGGTTGAACGTGAAAAGCAAACATTAGAAAAATGATTATGGTGGTCAGTTGATATGTGAGTGATTGAAACATTTGTACTCTTTGCTATAGAGATTACATTATAAGCATCTAGGAAGGTTAGAGAAGACAAGCACATCAAAGGCCTCGACCTAACAAAACGTGAATGTTGCTAAAAACATTTCCATATGGATTGAGTAGCTTATCGATAATTCTCACAAATCATTCGGCCATTCACTCATGAAGCGAAAGCAAAGAGCATCTGAAGCAGACTCCGCTTCGAATACACCGTGCGACAACAAATTTGACAAACGAACAAATTTATATACTCGCGAAACTAAGAGCCAAATGTAGTAAAACTGCGTTTTTATTTTTTCTCTCTGACGTCAGGATTTTTTTAAAAGGACTTTGAAATTTCAAGGAGATGTTTATTTAAAAAAATTACTTCAAAAATTGAGCGCATTGTAGAATAACAATAGGGGTATCAAATGAAAGAGAAAAACCTTAGAATCTTAGAAAATTTAATGTTTTAGTTCAAAAGGACGAAGAGGTATTGAAAATGTCCTTTTAAAATTGTATCCTTGAATATCCTTGGAAATTTCCAACAGTTTTTCTTTTTTTTTAATATATCTTAACGACTAATATGTACACTACCACATCCTTGAATTTCGTCCTTCTAACTTCATTAGTTTAAGATTTAACATGTCCTTGAAATTTCAAAGTCCTTAAAAAAAAATCCTGACGTCAGAGAGAAAAACTAAAAACGCAGTTTTACAACATTTGGCCCCTAGTTTTTTTTTTACGTGTGTTTTGAAATTTTTTGATTTTTGTCGCACGGTGATATTAGACAGACCGAAATCCCGAAAAAAACGCTTCCGAAACGATCTCAGATCAATACCTACAGATAGGCAACCTGTGGTGCTACCTGAATCTCAAAAGTGGATCAGAGAGAGATTTAGTAACAGACAAATAAGGCCACAACTAAATCAGTCTTTGAGAACATTTTGGTGAATTGGATCAAACGCTAAAGTATCTAGTTTCAGTGCAGTAGATGTTTTGTCCTTTTTTTTATTAAAAAAAAACATTTTGCACAACTACAAAAGTTCTAAGAAACTTTCTGTAGGCTTGAGTAAGAGTCCAAATGAAGTGCTTGATCAAACATCTCTCAACAATTTAAAATTTCAATAGAAATACAAATCAAGAGATGCAAATTTCTGACCTTACAAAACAACTTCTGATTCTCGATTCACTTTAGACTCAAACCAAAAAACCGATTACTTTCATTGTGGTCAAACCTAACCGTATCAGTAGTCAACTCAGTCAAAGCACATGCACGCTTGACCAACATTGCTGCAAAAGCAATGCCGCAGTCGAAGACGCATCGTCTTCGCCGCTGCTTCACAGCTTAAAGCGTTAATACGTAATTTATGTGTCACACACCAAAAAAGAAATTGAATGCCAAGCGAAATTATGGATTATTTATCATTTCACACGAGCTGCGCTGAACTGCGCGGCATACATCGTCGTCGTCGTCGTCGTAGTCGTCGCCACCGTCAGCAACAGCTGAGCGGCTGCAGGCTGCGAATGCAACTCAAAGATGCAAATAAATGTGCAAGTGCGTTTGTGTGTATTTATGTGTGTGCGTGTGTGTGCGACGTTGCGCATCATTTAAGCCGCATTTATGCAACAAAAGCCAAACGTTTGTCAATTCGATTGGTAAGCAAATTTATGACAACATGCACATAACTTATGAAGCGAGCCGAAAATTATGAACAGCCAGCAGGCAACAGCATCCAATTGAAGCGTGAAGCGTTGGACTTTGCCGGCCAATAAAGTGATTTCTTTCAGTTGCCGCTTTCAACTTGGTTGGCCAAACGATCGCGCAGTTGTTGCACTCATTGTTGTTTTTGTTTGCAAAAACCCTAAAATATGCATTTATTGGGGATTGCGTGCTGCATTCACACACACACACACACATAAATGCGATCGCGCCGTGTTTGTTTGTGTGTGTGAGTGTGTGCGGGGTTGCTGCGGTGGCAAGTGTTAATTGGAATCAATTTGATAATCTGTATACACAGTGCGGCATTTGATTTGTTGTTGTTGTTATTTTTGTTTTATACGTTGTTATTGTTATGGTCAGTGCGTTGGCATTCATTTTTGCGTCTGTGTTTTGATCGAAAAATTACGCGCTGGGGGGCCGATCGATGTGCTTGTGCGTTGCTTTGCTTTGCAGCGTAAGCGCGTAATTCAAAATGAATTAAATTAAATGCGAATTTATTGCCTCAAAAGCTGCCACCACACAAATAAATAACAGCCGTAGCAAGGAGCACAGTCCGTCGAAATGTTAAGGGATTTGGCGCGTACGGCCTGTAGCGGTAAAAATAACGTGAATGTGCAAAAAAATACGCACAAATGTTTTCAATAAATGCAAGTTTGAGTTATAGCCACAAACAGAAATGCCGAACGAGCATTAACACTGGAACTGAAAAGTTGAAGTGAAGCACAAAGAAGCAATGTGAACTAAAAAGTTCGAAGTCGAAGTTGGATTGATTGAACTCAATGTTCAAGTAGTCTTTTGTGCCGCTTTGTATGTGAATATGACAACCTTAACCCTCTAGTTCCCAAGAAGGCCTGTAGACATCCTAAGCTTAAAAAAATGTTGTAAATTACACCTTAGGATTTTTCTTGCTGATTTTACACGTATGGAAAGGGGAATCTCCATTTTATAAAATAAATGTTGTCAGATAACGCTGGCACATGCACAACGGCGGTAATTGTAAGACAAAGTTGAAGTTTCGTGAGAAAGTCAGCAAATAATTATTTTTGAAATTGTGTGTGTGAGAAACAAAAATAGTTTTTAATAAATTGTGAGCCTCAATAAAACTAAAAAAAATTATTGGTGAGTAGCTGTTAATGTGTTCTTTGAGAAAATAAATAAAAATTATGAAAAAAAGTTGTTACACTCCTCCTACCTAACCCAAACCCTAGAGTGTCTGTAGGCCTGCTTGGGATAAAAAGCGTAAATAATTAACGGTCATTGATGATATTTCTTCGCTATTTAAGCATTATTTTTCTATTTGAACCGCAATTTTGATACACCGCAATGTAAAAAAGATCATGTCACTGCAAAAATTTATACTAAGGCGTAGTCCGCGGGGGTAGATGAGAGAACTAGTCTCCTCTAGTCCTTTATTTCATGGAGTAGATTTATCGATATCTGTGTGAAAAGATAACAAGGCATTAAAAAAAATAAGAACCGCAATATATACTACTGTGTACAAAGAATACCCAAAGAATACCAAAGAAGAATAGAATTCGACTTCTTCGATTATCGTGGTGTTGTGCATTATGAGTTCCTTCCGCCGGTCCAAACAAGTCAACAAGGAATATTACTTGAGCGTTATGCGTCGTTTGCGTGAAGCTATTCGCAAAAAGAGGCCGGATTTATGGAGAGACAACTCTTGGTTTTTGCATCACGATAATGCACCATCTCACACGGCATTGGTTCTTCGTGAGCATTTCGCCAACTCATATCGTTCCACAGCCACCGTATTCGCCTGATTTAGCTCCTTGTGACTTCTGGCTATTCTCCAAACTCAAAAGACCACTTCGAGGACACCGTTTTGAATCGATTGAAGAGATTCAACGTGAATCGCCGCGCGCATTGAAGGCCATACCGGAAGGTGACTATTTGGCATGCTTCGAAGAATGGAAAGTCCGTTGGCATAAGTGCATTGCATCGGGGGGGACTACTTTGAAGGCGATGAAATTGATTTGGAAGAATAAATAAAGATTTTTTGAATTATAAACAAATTCCGGGTATTCTTTGTACACAGTAGTATATACCTATACCGATTTTTTTAGTTTTCCTAGTTTCTACACCCCCCCCCCCCCCAAAAGCAGTGTATAAACTACCCCTCGCCTTACCCCCACCCCTTTTTATTTATTGTCTAATACGCTTATGAACTGAAACTGTTACCCGTTATTTATGTTTACACATATTTAAAATTAAAAATTTAAGTTAATTAAAAAAAAATTTTCATATCGGATTTTTTTTGGCTTTGTTTCCCAAGCGGCCTCTAGGCCTGCTACTTTCTACACCCTCTATCACGCCTCCTATTGACATGACATTTTTTTCCCTGAACAAACATTACTTCTCCACCACAAAACTATCACTGGTAACTTTTTTAACAAACTTGGGTACTAGAGGGTTAATGCAAAGAAACGAAATGAAAACTAACTGCAGCAATGATTCTTTGAGGTAGAAGAACGCAGCAAGAGTTGAAAGACTTTCCAGTATATGAAGCTTCACTGTTCTTAGTTGATTGTGAGTTTCTTCTTACGGTATCTCGCCGTTCATATTTGGGTTTCCTGGATATTCTGGGATTTTCATGGGTTGGATAAGGCCCTTAAGAAGGATATCAAATCTTTGCTCAAACTCGCTGAAAACACAGGCATTCTAAGCTTTCAGTACTTTACCAGCTTTCAACGCCATGGAACTTCATCGGGTACCGGGTCTATTCGTGGCCAATTCGGTCAAACAGCTTAGCCTAACCTAACCTAATTCTTTTGGTGAGAAAAGGCAATCAAAAACTTTGATGCGGTAAATACCCCAACTAATGTTAATAGATATCAATTACTGAAGAAAAGTTCCATTCCAAGTTTTAAGAAAATTTTAATTTAGCACATAAAACAACTCACTGCAGCTGCATTAGAGACTATCACTTCGTTTGGCATATAGCCAACAACATACAAAATTCATCTCAACTTTTCACACCTCATTTGCCGATACTATAAAATTAGTCTAATTGCGCTGGAACGCACCAAAGTGGAGTGAGCCGAGTGCGCGCGCCCACCTTCAACCTTCGCTGGTCGCATTGCATGCAACTTGTTGGTTGGTTGGTTGGTGGGTTGTGGATAGCACATTCCCACGTTGCCGCCAATCAGTTACCCGGTCACCAATCAGCGCCAATCATTTTCTCAGCACTAGCAAAACTATGTGCGAAAAATTATCTCATCATAATCGGTGGTGCCGACCGCCAATTGTCCGTTTGGCAGTTGCAATTTTAACACCTTCGCTGTGGCAAAGTGATGCCAACGCGCTAACGATCCTAAACATGCTATAAAAAAAAAACAACAACATGAACCAAAAGAAGCGAATTAAAGTCAGCCCGAAGGCAGCGGTGCAGCGATTGCGGGTTGGCAAATCAAAGCCGTAATGAGCGCGCCGACTGCGGGCGGCTGCACAGTCAGTCGGTGGCGATCATTAAAGTCAAATCATTTTTCACATTTTTAGATGCATGTGTGTATGTTTGTGTGTGTGTATGTGTTGGCTTAAGCCTTCGAGCCTGCCTGACTTAACGCCAACCAGGCGGCAAGTGGCGACCAACAGGCAAAGAAATTACGCGAAAAATAACACAAACAGCAACAACACCACCAAGAGCAATAAACACCCAAACAAAATTGCCGCTCGATTGCATATCACGATTCGCAAAATGTTGAGGTGATCTGCCCGCCGATCGACTGCGACGTACTTATGTAAAAGTAATCAAATCAACACCTTCCCAACAACAATAACAACAATAATGCAAAGTACAATAACAACAGCCAACAAGCGACTAAACCGCAACAGTCGCTTTGTTGTTGAGTTGCATTTTTACTGCATCAATATTTTTATTCAGTTGTGCTTCGGCAAATTGTAGCGTGATCGATCGCAATCGAACGGCAGGTAACGTGTGATGCTCACTGCTGTTGTTGTTGTTATTGTCTTTGCATACAAGAAAACATGCAGAACTCGTGTCGAGAAGGAAGAGTGCAATTTTAGCAACGCTGAGTTGTCATTTGAAGGTTTCATTGCGCCGCGCGGCACAGAAATTATGTAATCGACGAAGCGTTAAAAGTGCCGCAGGATTTTTATGCATGAACAAAAAAGTAGCCAGCTTTATGCTTATTTCATCTCTTTTGCGTTGCTGTTGCGCTTCGGCCTCTGACTGACGACGACCAACAACGCCTTGACGGGGCGCATGCCGTCACCGCCACACCAAAAGTGCATCCTGTCAGCGTTTAGCCGTCGAGCGATACGTCAATCGCAGCGCCCCCATAAGCGAACTAGGGAATCCCAGCAATTACTCGCCTGCCGTACGGTCCGTCTACAGGCCGTTGCTGGCCGCTTATCGACAAGCCAGCAACAACAACAACAGATATAGCAGCAGCACGTCAACATGTTGCGCGCTGTCCGCTGCCCTGTTGCACGTTCAGCTTTAATGGTTGGTGTTGGAGTTGCTGTCGATGCTGTTATTGCTGCTGCTGCTGCTGTGGTGTCTTTTGTTGTTGTTGTCTTGTGGTTTGGTGTTGCTGTTGGTGCGGTTATTGTTGTTTTTTTGTTGTTGGTGCGGCATTGGAATTGACCTGCAATTGATTCCAATTCACTGCAATCCATTATGGAGGCTAAGCGCGAGTTTCATGTCTCATTATTGGCAATTTTGGAGCACTACGTATGCTGGTAATTGCCAGCAACAGTTGCAGTGTTTTTGCTTATTTTTTTCGAATTTAATGTTGAATATGTGCAGCCACATGTTGCTACATATTTTTCTTTTTAGTTTAGTATGCGATCAAAGGCAATAATTTAATATGTGGTCGTGTGAAATGAAGAGAACCGATAATTTGTATGGATGATGAAAAGTCTGGCTTACCGGTCACAACTGCGGCATAGGTGATGAGTGTCTGTGAGGAAGGTGCTGGTGTTGAGAGAAATACTTGAGTGATTAATTTATATATGTTTATATATGAAGATCAGCACTTGTCCTGACCAGAACTTTCGGTACCTATAAACTTGGCTCTAGACCAGTGATGACCACTCGGCTACTCGCGAGTAGATGACCATTCTGTCAGTGGCGAGTACTCGTAGCTGAATGGTCATCACTAGTGAAATAGGTCACAAAGAGCTATTAACCCATTGCTGCCTAATGGGTAAAATTTTACCCATGAAAATTGATTTTTAAAAAAAATCACAAAAAAGTCAATGTTTGAGATCTCTCAAAACCATTGATAGGGATAGTTAGGGTAAAGATGGAACTACCTTAACCTAGTGAAGGTCACCCTAAAATTTCGCCATCTAGCTAGAGTTACCAGACTCCAAAAATCGTGAATTTTCCGGAGGTGTAAAATGTGGCGAAATGTAGTGGCCTTAGAACTTAGAACAAAAATCTGCCTCCTAACTCACCTGTAAAAAATACAACTTTTGTTCACGTGTTTAGCTGATCACTTCACAAAGTATGGAAAAAAGCTACCATTGCTGCGTAATGGGTAAAAATAACCCAATGAATATCTCAGCAACGTGCAGGGATAGAAAGCTGAAATTTTGTTTCTGATCATTTTGGGTCAATTCCAGGTCGTGTATGAAATTTTATCAAAATCGTATGGGCGGAACTGGTACCCGGCAGCAATGGGTTAAACCTGAGTGCTTTAGGAACAAACTTTCATTGATGAGTTTCTCGGTTCATTCTCACATCCATTCGGCCAATCAGTCGTTAGGAAAAAGAGAAGACCATTCTGCCACTCGCGAGTTGTAGAATGGTCATCACTGGTCTTGAACGACAAACAGAGAACTCGAAATTCAGCATCACTACTTTTTCTTTTTTCCTGAGAGGATCTGTGTCTCATTTTCGCTGAGAACCTCTCAATAAGTATCTATAAAAAAGCGAACTATTAAGAGATGACTGAATGGATGGATGAATGAATGATGAATGAACCTAGAAACTACGAAAGATAGTTCCTAAAGGACCCCGGAGAACCCAGGAGAAAGGATGACAACAGAATCAGGGTGGCAGCTGCTTCAAGGAGCCTACCGAGTCAGCGCTTTTACCATTCCAAATATGCTTTTAGATACGATCTGCTATGAGGTCGTACAGATATAAATGAGTTGTAGGCCTCTGCCTACAGATGCGACTTTAACTGCTGCAAAAACAGCATTCGAGTTTTTTTTTCAGAATAGATCGAATTACTAAACATAAAATCTGTTTTCAATCTTTAGTTCTGTTCATTTTCTTACCGCGTTGCACTCAAATTAAAACGCAAAAGCTTATTTCTTTTTTGGTTTTAACATATGTTATAATTTATATTTTACTAATAGTGATTGAAGTGGTTATTGGAGAAAAAACCGAATTCCTAAAATACATCAAAAATAAAATATATAAATATAAATTAAAAATATAAAAATATAAGAAGGTCAATCTGTTCTACTCAAATCAAATCGCAGAGGGTTATTTTCTTTGGTTTTGTCTTGTTTATATTTTATTTTATTTTATTTCAATTAATTTTATTTTATTTCAATTTATTTTATTTTTTATTTTATCTTATTTTTTTATCGTTTATATTTTATTTTTTTATATATTGTGTACCTAGTAAATGAAGTCTTTTCGGCAGAATAAATCGATTCCCTGAACATTAAATGTATTTACAATCTTCAGTTCAGTTCATTTACTTACCGCGTTCCCCACAAATCAAAACTCAAAACCTCATTTTTTGTTTTGTATAATCGTTTATTTTTTATTTAAATTTTTTTGCATGTGTTTTGTTCTGATTTTTTCGGAATATTATTAAATATTTTTCACTTAACTCGCACATTTGAAATAAATTATCAAAAACGGAAATGAAAAATAAAAAACCGCCAAAATTAGACAAGGAAAACAAACTGCTTACGCTAATTAATAGAGGAATTTATTTATTTAATAACATATTTTTGCTTATTAATTATATAATTTATTTATATATATATATATATAGATTGCATAATGTACAAGTTTTGCATATTCATCAAATTTCGTTTTTGGAATATTTTTTCCCGATGATAAGCGAATATTTGCATTTTACTGAGTTATTTTGTGGTCTAGTCCACATCTCGGGTTGTTGTTGTTATTGTTATTTATTGAATATACAAATCTAAAGACACAAAGGACACGCACACAATAACAAACACACATACAGAATTGGCTGGTTGATTTGTGTTATTGTTGTTGTTGCTGTTTGTTATGGATTTTTGGTAAACGTTTTAGTTTAGTTGTGTGATTGGTGACTTACTGATTAGTGGCTTATCAATTCGCTCTGTACACTATAAGTTCTGTGCTTATGCATAGTGGTTGTTGTTGCTGTTGGTTGGAGTAAGTGTCTTAGTTAAAATTGAATTTTTTGCTAATTTTCAGCACGACGTTACGCTAAGATTCAACTAGTTTCTGTACAGGAGACGAATTGGCAGAATTAAAACTATACGAACTTTTTTCATAAATAAGTTCGCCGCACGATGATTTTTCGTTCGTTGATTTGTTGGGCTTATTTACAGTTAAGCTTGTAGGGGAAATAAGTTAGTATTTTACATACCTCGTACGCACTGCGTAACCGAATCTAACCAAAGTAAAACCAATTTTTTGTTTCCATTATAATTGTTTCTTTTCAATATAAAATATTAAACTTTATTTCAAAAATATCGTTTTGTGTGTATAAATAAAATAAAAATAAAATTTGTTCAACTTAAGCATTAAACTTGCACTGGTTTTTGATTTTCACAAACAAATTACAATTACAAAAAAAAATAAAAATATTACACAACATAAAATTTCGCTAAATAATGTTAGGAAAAATGGTTTTGTTTTTAACTTAATTTGCTACAAGTGAAAAGTTACAAAAAAAATCATCTTAGAGATGCTTACGTTGCGCCTGTTTGCAGTAAGTTTTGTATAAAAAATTTCAATTCCGCTTCTTCGGTTCATAAATATTTCCCTCAAAGCAAAAGTAAAGCATACACAATAATTGCCACTATTTGGAGCGGAAAAAAGACACAATTGGATTAAGGAAAATAGCCGCTGCAGAATTTAAAGTGGTATGAGTGCTCGAACGGCAGAGCACATACGACAGAAGTTTATGCGCGCGACAAGACCACAAAAGGAGTAAATAAATTTTTGGTATAGCTCATTGCGTATTCTGAACAAAAGTTAAAGTACTACAAGGTTAAAGTATTAAAGTGAAAAGCGGAAAACGCACTGAAATGTGACAATCGCTTGCAATTTGTTCATCGATTCTCTGATATCATTCTGAAATGACTACAAAACAGTTTACATTATTAGCCACAACGCAGTGCGTTACCCGCTTAAAGATTCATAGTTGTAGCTTAAAATTAAGAGGAGCATTTTTATTAAAAACTGAGATTAAGTAAGATTCAGTGCCATTTCATTCATTTACATTACATTTGCTTACCTAATGCTAAGTTTATCATACAAATGTGTGTGTGTTTTTCTTTGTATTTTTACACAAAAACAAATTTTAATTACATACGCAGTTGTGTTGCACACAGCTTCCGGCTATCGGTTTCCGTTACTTTAACGATATGTTTACTTGAAGCCAAAAATCGAATTTGAGTTTGAGCAAAAAGCTGGAAGCGATTTGATTTGGTTCCAATTTGAGCCTCGTTGAATTGTTTTTCTATATAGAAGCGCAGTTAATCGAAAAATAAAGCTGGAAATGAGCTGAGAACAAAAAGAGCGTGAGGAGAGTTCAGCTTTTGGTTAGTAATAACCAAAACTATTAAAATTATGTAAGTTTTTTGATTTTAAGCTTTGAGTTTAATTTTTTAGAAAATTTTATAGAGCAAACCCCGATTTAGGTACATTCGAGATAGCAGAAAGATGGTTTAAGTCGCCGTTAGAACGCCGACCCAGACCATCTTCCTTCTCGGCCTTCTTTTCCATCTTCCTAAAACCGGGTTAGACTGTGTTTCAGTTTCCTGTTGCAAACGTTTTTATTTTCAATAAATATGTAAAAGTTTTGGCTTCAAGTTTTTCACAAAAGGAGAAACTTTAACAAAATAAATAAATTATAGTAAACGGCGAAAATATTTACAACCGCATTGTCTGAATGCAAGCCTACACTTCTTCCTCTTCTTCATTGTCTTCTACAGCTATTTTGTAAAGTAACAAACTATGGTATTTTAGTTAAAGTAAAAAATTTAGACTATGCAATTTTTTCTCATTTGTTTTTTGTTTTGTTTTTGCTTTTTTTGTAAATTTTTAATTTAACTTTTTTTCTTTGATTTTTGTTGGGTTTTTCTGTGTGTTTACTTGACATCCACAATGAGAGGAACTTCGCTGATATCGATTAGATTTGGTGGCGATGCCAGGCCGTGTTGTTGTTGTTGCTGCTGTTGTTGTTGTTGCTGTTGATGATGGTGGTGGTGCTGGTGCTGGAGGCCGTTGTACTGTTGACTCGTTGTCGACGCCGACGTGGACGACGTGGACAAGGCAGATGTTGCCGCTGTCGACGACGTCGTCGATGAGGCCGACGACAGTGCCGAAGTCGAAATGGCCGACGGTGTACTCGACGTAGCGGCTACGGCTGCAGCAGCTGCGGCCGCCGCTGCCACCGTTGTGGCCGACAGATTCATGTCGCCGGCAACGCCGCCGCCGTTGCTGCTGCTGATGTTGTTGTGACTGTTGTGATTGACCAGCATGAGTCGATGGTGCTGCTGCAGACATTGATTTGCATTCACTGCCGCGGCGGCCATCATCATTGCCGCATCGCAGTAGTTGGACAACATTGTTGTCGGATTGACAACGCTGGTCGCGGCCGGCTGGGCGCCGTTCGTCACATAGGCGTTGGGCATGAAGCAGCCGTTGGTGCCGTACTCGTTGCTGACACCAACACCAGCACCGGCCACTGCACTGCCACCAAAGAAACCGCTACCGGCGCTCAGGCCGGTGTAGCCGCCCACTACGCCGGCCGCCGTGTCGCCATTGCAGTTTTGGCCATTGCTGCTCGCACTGTTGTTGTTAGTGTTGCTGCTGCTGTTGTAGTTCAGCAGGCTGTGGCTGCTGCTGCTGGCGCTGCTGCTGTGTTGGCTGCTCGTCACATCGACGATGTTGTTGTGCGCGCTGCTGGTGCTGGTGTTGTTGCTGTGTAGATGATGGTGGTGGCTGAGGTGATGATGGACGTTGCTGGCGTTGTTGTTGTTGTGGCCGATATTCGGACTATTGACAGCAGTTGCGGCAGCAGCTGCTGCGGCGGCGGCGGCTGCAGCAGCGGATGATCAAGTCGTTGTCAATTGGCGCCACATCGTGTGTCACATCGATGGCAGGTAAGGCCAGGAGAAACTGTTGCCGGACAGCAGCATGTCGCGGATGAGCGTTTCAATGGGCGTTTTGCCGACTAGACGCACAAAAAACAGCTGCTCGATAACCTGCACAACGAACAACAGTCAAGAAAGAGGACAGAAATGCAGAGCATGAATAAAGTGAATGTGTAGAAGAGACATTTTCAAATATTTTTTGGAAAATTTATGAATGTTTTTAATCTAAGCCAAGTTTTGTCAGCTCACCTGTGAGGACACAGTTCGCAGCGAGGGTAACCGTAGCAGCAGTTTGCCGAAACGCGTCGGCTGGTTGGGATACTGTGTGCGGCAGTATTCCTCCAGCGCGCACTGCGATTTCTCCTGCAGCGATTCGATGTGTGTGACATCCGACAGGCCGCACGCATCTGAGGAAACAAACAAACAGAAATCTTAATGTAGGCGTTGAATAGTGTTGACTATAACTATTGAATGAATTATGCAATAAAATCTCCTCAAGAATTTAAGAGCATTTTGAGTGTTGAGTGTATAAGTCGATTTAACGATTTTTCATTGTTCCTCTTCTCCTCTTTATTTCATTAATATTTGTTTTCCCTTCGAACTGCTAGTTTTGCTTGCAACTATGCAACATTCAGATCGTCGCTTTGTCTGCTAAGATTGGAGGTTTTTTTTTTACTTTTATTCTATTTAAGTATTTCATATTCCTATTTTTCTTCAAATTTATGCGAGATTAAGATCGTTGTCTATTTTAATTGGGGTCTAGATTTAACACAAATATTCAAAAGTAAACTGAAAAATTTCGAAAAAAGATATTGAATTTGAGTTTTAGAAATCCCGGTAAAATCACTGAAAATGGATATTGTTAATTCATTGAACAACTTTTTATATGCTGTTGTCGAATCTAAATTACTGGGCATTATGGACTCGGAGATCTTTTAGATATTTTTGAGTCAATCTTGGAAGACAAACAAACTCCTCTCAAAGAGAATAAAACAAATTGACAGTTGTTTCCCTAACATTGCATAGTTTGCTTAGAACTGGGAAGAGATGATGCGCACATATACGAATAAAAATACGAGTAGTAGAATGGTCATCACTGGAATAGAGTCACAGCCTAGAAAAGGACTTCACTTAGGCTACGGTAGCACCTTTATTGTATCATGAAAGATATGCAAATCTGACAGTCAGTTGACTTTGTAATGTAACTGCAGTGTATTTTCCTATTTAGCCAAGTAGTCACAGAAATAAATAGTCGACAGAAGTTATTGATGTGGAAAAGGCTCAGATGCTTTGAACTGAAAATGAAACACGGATCATCCAAATTTATGTAATAATGCAATAATCTAGTAACTTTTATGTTTTCAACTCACTTGGATGCACACGTATAGAAATGTGCTGAGATCTTTCTAAATATTGGAGGAATCTCAGCTTGAAAGACAATTTTTATTTTTAATTGTAATCCTTTCACCTTTTAAGTCAGTATTAACTTTTTAGTTCAATCCCCATTTCAATCCTAAAAAGTCTTATTGAACAAGAGAAATCGTTCAATTTCAAAATGCCACCAAATCCTGAGTAAACTTTTTACAAGAATTAATTATAAAATATTTCAAAAATACTTATATTTGAATTTGAGTTTGTTTACAACGATTTGTTTACACTAAAGAGATCTAATTTCCTGGAATTCTTTTTACGGAAATAATCGTTGTCGCTGCTGGAAATAGTCTTTAATTCACATATTTGCGGTCAATTGTTCAAAACGCACATTTCTAATTGCTGGCAGACGTCAGCATGACATCAGCTCTAAGCGAAACTGAAACTTCGGTTCGTTTGTTCATTGACTGGTTGTGGGGAATTTACGCAGTCGTATGAAAGAGTAAAGCTACTAAATACTCGTACAACGTGAGTAGTATCATAAAAACTAGGCGCTAGCAACAACCGCAACAAAAAAAAGCACTACCAGACATTATCAACAGCCACAGCGCCAGCAGAATTTCACACATGTAATGACAAGCCACTTAATTGCATTGATGTGTATAAGTGTGTGTGTGTGTGTATGCTTTTCTTGACAAATTTTTAAGTGCTGCAATTGGCCGCATACTTGAGGTATGTCAGCATTATCAGCCAACACTTGTAGTCAACGCGCAAGATGCGCCACTAATTAGCAGCCTGACAAATGTATGTATGTATGTACTCGTATAAATAATGTACACGTTTGTGTGTATGTGCGTATGAATGCATGTGCGTTTGTGTCGCTGCGTTGCTTTGACACTGCAGCAGCGCACATCGGTCAGTTGGAAAAATTTGCATCTGCGCAACACTCATACGCAGTGAGGGCCCAATAAAAACAAAAACACATTCAAATTGTTTACTTTGTTGTTGTTGTTCTTGTTGATTGTTTAATATTGCTAAACTCTGTTGTCGATGTATTTAATATGCACTTTTAGAAATTCAACACTGACGAAACAGCACGTTAGCAAAAACATTAGAAATTGTGGAATAGAAACTGGAAATATCACAAAATCGGTTTTCGGTTAAAAAATAGTAAAAAATAAAGCAATGAAAAAAGTATTCATAACAAAAATGACTGAATGAATGTTTAAAAAAGTATCAAATTCAAATAAAACAAAAAATTAAAGCAGAGCAAAGAAAGTATTTATAACAAACATTTAAAAAAATAAAAAAAGAAAATTATTTTAGAAATAAAAAGAAAATAACTATTAAAAAAAATTTAAAGAAAACAGTTTTTAATTTTTACTATTTACTAAAAACTAAAAGTGAAAAAAAATTTCAAAATATTTTTTGTTTTTTACAATTCAAAATATTTTTAATTTTTTGCTATTAACTAAAAAATAAAAATAATGAAATAATTGTAAAAGATCAAAATATTTTTATGTTTTACAATTAAAAATATTTTTACTTTTTAGTTAATAGTAAATATTTTTATTTTTTAGTTAATAGAAAAAAATAAAAATATTTTGAATTGTAAAAATATTTTGATTTTTTACTGTTATTTTATTATTTTTATTTTTTAGTAAAATACATAATAGTAAAAATTCAAAATATTACATATGTCTTTTAATTTGTTGTAGTAATTATTTTCTTTCAAGTTTTATTACAGTTTAAATTTTTTCTTACTTTAAAATAATAAAATAGTAGTAAAAAATAAAAATATTTTGAATTGTAAAAAATTAATTCATTGTAATTATTAAGTACTTATTTTCTTTAAATTTTAAAAATGGTTAAAAAAATCCTTTTTAGTAAAAATAATAAAATAACAGTAAAAACTTCCACTTTTTTTTGTTTATTTGTTTTCATAATTATTTTCTTTAAATTTCCAAAATATCAGGTGTACAACTTTGCTTCCGCCGTTTTCCGATAGGTGGCTGTACCGGCTGAGGCTGGTTGAAATACATAGATGGTAATGCCTTTAAAGTGAGTGTGGACAGTGCCTAACGAATTGGCATCGCCGTTTCAGTGACAGTTGTTCTTGTTTTCGTATTATTCACGCTCGAAAATGTCCGTTTATGTGCCCAATTCTCGCCATTTGCGGGAAGTTTTACTTTTCTGTTACAATTCGCAAAAAAATGCAGCTGAAGCGCATCGAATGCTCTCAGAAACTTACGGTGATGCTGCTCTGAGTGAAAGAACGTGTCGGGAGTGGTTTCAACGTTTTAAAAATGGTGATTTCGATGTCGAAGACAAACATGGTGGTGGAAGAGAAAAAACTTTCAAAGATGAACAACTAGAAGCATTGCTTGATGAAGATTCGTGCCAAACCCAAGAAGAGCTTGCCGAATCGTTGGGAGTGAGTCAGCAAGCCATTTCAAAACGTCTCAAGGCCCTGGGCATGACAACACATGATGAGCGACATGACAAAGTCATCCTCCAACACGACAATGCTCGGCCTCACGTCGCAAAAGTGGTCAAAAAGTACCTGGAAACGCTGAAATGAGAAGTCTTGCCCCACCCGCCGTATTCCCCAGATGTCGCCCCTTCTGACTTCCACCTATTCCGTTCGATGGCACACGGCCTGGCAGATCAACATTTTCAATCCTTCGAAGAATTGGAAAAATGGATTGCTTCATGGATAGCGTCAAAAGAGGACTCCTTTTTTCGAGCCGGGATCCGAAAATTGCCGGAAAGATGGGAGAAAGTTGTCGCTAGCGACGGACAATACTTTGAATAATACATCTGTAAGCACTTTTTCGCAATAAAGCTTTTAATTTTGGAAAAAAACGGCGGAAGCAAAGTTGTACACCTGATAGTTTAAAATTTTTTTATTTGAATTTTTATATAATTTTGTTTAACTGTTTATCATATTATTTTAAATTCTTTCTTAAAAATTTATATAAAAAATTATACAAAAATAATAGTAAAAAATGAAAAATGTGTTTCTTTCTATTTGTTTTAATAAGTAGATATTGTCCTTAAATTTCAAATTATTTTATTTTAATTTTTGTATAATTTTGCTGTATTGTCAGAATCACATTATTTTTTTATTCTTTCTTATACATTTTTGTAAAAAAGATATCACTAATAGTAAAAAAACAGTTCAAAAATAGTAACAAATCAAAAATGTTTTTTCTTTGAATGTTTTTCTTAATAATTATTTTCATTTTATTTTGTATGGTAATTTAAAAATTTTTTATTTTAATTTTAGTTTAATTTTGTATTTTGTTTGTAATTAATTTTGCAAAAAATTTTTTATTTTAATTTTAAATAAATTTTGCGATTTGTTTCTAATTCGTTTTTATAAAAATTATTTATTTTTTTTCCCCCCTAAAATGTAAGCTAGAAAATTAATTAAAAAAATTTCACATGTACTTAATAACGATTAATCGCATGTCTATTGAACACAATTTATTTACATATTTTTTTTCAGATCATCAAATTGTTTTTTTATTGCAAATTTTTTCGACTGTTGCATATTTAGTGTTTAAATTTTAATTAAACCGACGTGACGTGCGTCGTCTGCTCCTTTGTGTTTGTTTTTTATGCAAATTAGTTATACATTGTGTTGTGAAATTGGTGTCAAGCCAGCGCCTACAAAAATTTGTTTTCGTTTTCAATTGAATTCTAATTGAATTTTTGCCACTTAAGTTATGCTGTGCGCACATTTCATTTGCATTGTTATTGCAAGTCGTACGCAGTTCACGACACAACTGGTCGTAGCCTTGAAATGCTTTAAGGAAAGCGACGAAAGCGAACTTCGAACTTCGGAATTGCTTAATTCGCAGTTTGTGCGCAAAGTGCAAAGGTCATCGCGAAAGAGAACACTTTAGTCGCAGTTTTGCAGTTCGTATGCAAACAGAGCCGCACAGTCGCTGCCAATTTGATGGCATTTCAACATTGGCGCTGCTACGTTGGCTGCTATGCATTGCCATAACTTTTATATGGCGTCAGTTGGCAGGCGAACACACACACATATCGCAAGCTTATATGCAAATCTTAATGATAGTAATGCAATACAGCAAAAACAACAACAAGCAATAACCACTGCATCCATCTCGTTGCGGTATGAAATGCAATGCAGCCGTCGCATTATGCGCACAAATCGACAAAACTATGCAAAACGTACAATACGGACAAACACATACACACGCACTACAGTCGCGCACTTTTATGGACAATTTAAAGAGACGTTAATTGATAGTTTGATTTTTAATGGAATCGCATCTAATGAATTGTGTGTGTTGGCTGCACGCTTAAGAATGTGTATGTGTGTATGGGTGTGTGAGTGTTTCGCTTGCGCTGGTCACTTGCGTTGTCTGGCTGCTTGCGGTTGCAGCCAAAGGTTACGAATGCAGCCGCTATTTGTTGTTGTTTGCTGTGGTCCGGCGTCTGTCATGAAATTGCTCGTTATTTGTCTTTTATTACATATTTCTTTTTTATTTTTCACTTTTATTTCAATTCGTATTAACAGTTTTTGTGCAATTTTTTTGCTTCATGCTCTGCGCGTGTTTCGTATTTGCTATAATATGTGTTGTTGATGTTGCTGGCGTTACCGGCTGCGGTGTTCATTAGCAATTTTCATTTGTGTTGTTGTTGAAATTTTTAACATTGAGCGGCGCTAATTTGCACATTTTATTGTTATTGAATTAAATGTTTAAGAAATGTAAAAAATCTGATTAAAAAAAAATATACAAAAAATATATAATCAAAAATATGAAATACTAGTTGGGCTCGGCAGCAGCCAATAATTTATATTTTCTCAGAGTTTCTCCATAGGGACAAACAACTAAATGATTACACTGCACAACAAAATCAAATTTTTTTTTAAATAACAAGGTTCTGAGTACCAATTTTTATTAAGTACGAAATAAACACTTAAACACATTTTCAGTTTTGGCTTAATTCTGGCGTTGAAGTTAATTTCTGAGCTTTGATGTATTCAGAGACCTATAGTCGACTTTTATGGGGAATATTTTCGTGGTACATTTTTTCCTTAAAAAGTCCTGTTTTACAGGACATTTCTGGCATTTTAGAAAAAAGGGTCAAATTGACCCATAAAAATAGTAGCTACAGGGTTAAAATGCTCCACAAAAATATTCTTCGTAGTATTTTACATCAAATTGCTGAACCCATCATATACCTAAAATGTAAGGTTACATGGTTTTCGTATGCCGATTCACCATAAGAATGTGCAAAAGGGGGAAAACTTTGATCCCCCTAAAAAAAAATTCAGATGTAAACTTTCAAAACGCCGATACACGTATATTTTTTTTTATCCCCTCTACCAGAATCCGTTGTCAGAACCTTGTTATTTTTTTTTTGTGTTGTGCAGTGTTATAAAATCATTCATCGATATCTACAAAGGCTTTCATCTCCCACAAAAAATTTATGTAGAAGAGAAAGAAAAGATGTTTATATCAATAAGTGAAAAGAAGAAAAAATACCAAACGTTGAAATTTGATTTGAAATATTTTTTTTTAAATAGAATGTGCGGTTTCTGCAGCATATTTCTACCAATTTCAATGAACTGCCTATTGCGTACATAAATTTATTTTTTTCTATTGTTCAGTGACAGTCGAATCAAAATCTGACCAGAATCTGGAAGAGTAGAAAAAATTGGCCAAGGCAACGCTGAGCACATTTGGCAATTTGCCTTAAAAGCCGAGGAGCGCAGCAGGTGATTGCCACTGACTGCTCAAAGCTGCAATTTACATTGCAACAACAATAACAATTGTCCTTGTCCAACACCAACAACAATAATACGCGTGAAAATTTGCAAAAACTTTGTTCGCACTCAAAGGAAAATTTGCATAAATTTCTTTGTGCTACGGGAAAAATTGCCATTGAACTGTTGTCTCGAATCAGAGTCAGTCAGTCAGCGTGTTCGATTCAAGCTGTGAGCTACGTAAACGTAATTAAAATCCGCTTGCATGAGTCACAAACTCCTTTAGCCTACAACAACAATTGCCGCAAACCCATTCGATGGCTTCCCATAACGTTTATGGTCGATTGGTTTGTGGCCAACGGCGCAAATCATTTAACCATTTAATTACGCATTAGCCACGATCATGATTGCTGGTCGAATTTATGCGAACGACACTCAAATCACTTCATATTAAATAATTGTCAATTGACTTTCTATGAAGTCGGCCACGGTGCACGGCGCACTGGTCAGTTGCCATTCATTTTTGCTTGGCGCTGCACAAGTCGAACGTAACGTAACGAAACGTCACGACGACGCAACTGCACAGCGACTCAACTAATAGCAACGAGCCGAAACTACTAAAAATTGGTCAAGTTTTCGTTTTTCGTTGAAAATTTTGCATTTTTCTAAGCTAAGCATTTTGATAGAGAAACAAAAGCGCCTAAACGTGCGTCCTTTACATCCAATATTTCAAATTGAAGCAATACAAATTCAAGAGACAGCGAGACATTGCTACTCCTACGATTTAACGTTGCGTTGCGGTTGTAGCAAAAATCAAATTCATGCAAAATTGCTCAAATAACAGCAAAAGCATTATTGAAAAAAAAACAACAACAAAAATGACCACCAATAACAGCAACAACCACAAGCCACCTCGATGACAAAAGTCACCATAACAACCAAATCGGCAGCAACAGCAGCAGCAAACATCAACGACAACCAGCCATACAACAATAACAACAACAACTGTTACAAGTACCCAGTTGCCCACAAAGTGAAAGACATTCCATGCGATGCAGCGAAGAAATGCAACGTGCGCGCGCCCGTTTGTGCTTTCTCAAGTGGCTGAGTGGCTCACCTCACCGGCAACTGGGTTCACAAATCTTTGTTTTTGGCGCTGATGTTGTTGCTGTTGTTGTTGTTATTGTTTTCTGCTGTTTGTATTTTTGGCATGTCTTCCGACCTGGCGCTTTGTAGCGGCGGGCAAATTCAAGTCAAACAAAAAAAAAAAAAAATCACAAAACCAACAACAACAACAAAACAGTCACTAACTCAGCAGATCGTGACCGCATGTCTTAAATGCATAATGACCGTAAAGTAGTTGCAGTTGCTGTGCGGCACTCGCAGTCGCCATCAACAACAACAACACCAAAAACAGTAACAGCCACAAAAAACAAGGCCTCCAAAAGACACTAACAAAAAAAATTGAAAAAGAATCCCAAGCAGCAACGAATTTCCAACCCTAAATGAGCTGGCACCACTAAGCCACACGGCCAGCTGTGCGCCTGCGCAGCTCCGATTTGACATACTGTGACGGTGTAGAAAAGGTTAAAGAGATACGAGCAACCATAACCATTTACTTATGTATTTTCAATTTAATTTATTTTGAATTATAGCATTTCTTATTATCATTATTATTATTTTTTACTTTGTTTTGTTGCGCCGGTAAGGATGTTCGATTCTTTATTAATTTGTTTTGTTTTGTAGAAATGGTTGGCGTTGGGTTAGTTGGTGAAGGGCTCGTGGTGGTTTTGAGTAATAACTTTATTAGTTTGGCTTTGAGAAAAATGCGAGGTCAAGATTGTGTGTCAGCGCTGATGATCAGCGCTTCATTGAGATGTTTTAATTGCGCATTAACAGTGTGTAGAATAGTTTTGTGGAGTATAGAAATATTGAAAATATTTCTAAATACTGATTACAAAAATTAAGAATTAAATTGGCACAACTAACAGAGATATGTAATGTCTATTGAAACTGTGTGGAAATTTAAAGGAGACATTTGAAGTGAAGGCCAAAGATCTTAAAAATGTTGCATAATTCTGTACCATACAGACAGATTAAACTTAAAGGCACACAGAGGCCATTTGGTCCATTGTGATATCTCAGAACTGAGTCCTACTAGACTTCGAACTATTGAAAACCTTTAATGAGGCGAATTAAGACATTTATGTCTGCGTTTGAGATGTCGGCAATGTTTTCTGAGCAGAAGAACCCAATTTGTTTGCTGCACAACTGGCCAAGTGTCGTGCAGATGATGATGATGTGAAGATGGGTAGGAGAGCTACAAGTGGGCAGGTGACGGTAATGTGAAGGTGGGTAGGAAGGCTAAAAGTTTTCTATAGTTTTCAGTCCATTTGGAACAGTGTACTGTGTCCAAAGGGAAAGTAGAAGACAGTAACGAGATAGGTGAGGAGAATTGTGAAAGAGGTTAAGCGTCCTCACTTCCCCAGAATTCCCTAGTTTCTTTCAGTCGGGCAGAGGTAGAGTACTATATGACAAATCGAGGCCGAAAAGTACTTTGTACTTCATATAGTTTAACATGTTTGAGCTGCCACAAATCTTAGCGCAGAACAAGCTAACGAATTAGTAATTTCATGAAAGATTTCTATTTTCTTACACCCAAAATATATTTGAAAAAAGTAAAAAACAATAAGAAAATCTGACAAACATTTCTACACAGGGTTACTATACCAAATATAAAATCACATTTGCGTTACTTCCTACAAAGTCAGATGATTTTATAATTTAATTTGCATCACGCTTAATGTAAATAAAATTTCAGTTCAGTCTGTATCCTTTGGGAAAGTTTGTTTCCTTTTAGAGACCAAAAGCAGCAAAATTTCCCAGAACTATCAAACATGTTCACTATTAACCGTAGACCTACGTTGGGGTCGTTTTCGACCAAATGGTTTTTTTTGTACTTCTAATATTTTTTAAATTTGTTATTATTTTTAGCTGTTTTTTCATGACTTTCTTACTTGGATATTATCTATCGAAATCAAACCATTTTATATTTAAAAAACTAAGTTTGCTTTGGATTTTTTTTAATTTGTGTGTGTTATTTTAATCTGGGTCGTTTTCGACCTGTTTTTTTAACGTAGGTCTACGGTTAAATATGTGAAAAGCCCCACAGCAAAGTGCAAAGAATTTCCTTCCACAAAAAAAAGTGGACTTGTGTAACATTAACACTAGAATGCCCAAGGTAGTCATTTTGACTACATTGACGTCTTTTATTGTAAATAATATTTGTTGCATCGCTTTCTAAAAAAATATCTTACGTGACTTTTATTAATTTTTAAAGGTAAATGGAATAAATAAATTAAAAATATTGTAAACAAATTGTTTACCCCAATTTTGCAAAATTTACCTTAAATGCCCAATGGTAGTCATTTTGACTACCTATATACAATTTTCGGCAAATCTTACTGTTAAATAGACAAATATGCATCTTCAATTGCAAAATATGAAAATTTCAAATAATTGCAAATATTAAAAAAAAATATCATAGTAGGTTGTGACAATTCCCAAGTTTATCAACCCAAAATTCACTCACAAAATTCATTCACAAATTCCAAATTCCAAATTTCATTCCATTTTATCCCATTGATGTGTAAAGTACGCCATTATATTTAAATTAATTTTCTTTGTAAACCATAAAAAATAAAACCTAAATGTTTATTTTAGTTTAATCTCGTGTACATTTATTCATATTTGCTACTTAAAAACCAATAAAACTAAAAACAAGTCAGTAAATAATAATGTAGTCAAAATGACTACATATGGGCATTTTAGGTATGTCAGATTGTCGGGCATTCTAGTGTTAAACAACATTAAAAAAAATTTAGTTGGTCGGAATCCGATAGGCTGGTGGACATAGTTCAGTTTCTATTGAGACTTTCCACCTTCTACTTTAAAAAAACACCTAAAGGACCGCAAAGCTATTGCAAGTGGAGTGACTGATTGGTTATTCTGGGCAGTTAAGTCAATAATTATTTGAATCATGCTCTCAATTTAATATGTTTAAAAATTCTGACAAAATTGCAATCAGTCCCAAAGCTATTCCATGTATTTCAGCATCATTTTTAAATCTATTAACTCTCACTTACTCTCTCCAAACCAACAACAACCGAAAAGCCATCTTCAAACAAGAGACAATGATCTGAGAAACTAAAAAAAAAATAGATACGTTCACTGCCTTTGAACATCTCCCACAAGCAAAAAGGCAGCAACGATCGGGACTAAACAAATTAAAGCTGCTTAAGTAAAATCACCTGCAAAAAAACAATCGAAAATTCAACAAAAAAAAAGAGAGAAGAAGCGCAGAAAGCCAGACAAAAAGAAAGAAAGCCAAATCTACAAAGTGTGGCCAAGACATGAAAGCTACAAGCAAACAACAAGGAAAATCCAAGCACAAACAAAACGAAACGGCAACAAGAAAAACAATAGCAACAACAACAACAACCGATTGCGCCGATACAAACACACGAAACAACAAACAACAAGATGCGCTTGAATTGCTGATTGCCGCGACATGTTGTCAGCAGCAGCCGCAGCAGCAGCAGCAGCAACTGCCAAGTCCTCGTTGGTCCGCTGACTGTTGGCTGTCTGCTGATCGTGTCTCCCACAATCAAAGACCAGCGCATGACACAAAAAACTCGCATATGGTCGAACGGTGTCGTTCGTTGTGGCCGCTGTTACTGTGTGTAAGTGTGTTTGTGTGTGTGCGACTGACTGATCGGCTGCAGTTTATGGACTCATCAAAGCAATTCAAATACAATTGCAATACCTTTGCCTTTGCTGGTTGTTGGCTTTTTTGTTGCTTTAACTGTGCTTCGTTTAGTTGTTGTTGTTTTCATGTTGCATGCTACAAAGCGTTGCTTACACAATTGGGAAATTATTTTCATTGCGCTTAACGCGTTTCGCTCGTTGTTGTTGTTGTTGTTTTCGTTTTGCTTTTCCACTTTGCTTCACTGCGATGAATTTCAACTTAACTGGGCTGACTCGAGCCGAGACTGAGTTGTTGTGGCTAGCCTTACTGTTGTTTTAGTCGTTGTTGTTGTTATTGTTGTTGTTGGCAGTAGTAGAAGGATCGTTTGCGCTTGTAAATAAGCGACATAAACGAGTGTTGTATTAATGTTCATAAAGTGGTATCTTGACGTCAATAAACGTCGCCGTGGCGGCAGTTGCCAACGGGCGGACGGACACACACACACACTCGCCTCGCCTCGCCACACAACGGCCAACATTGTGGCGCAAGTCAGCTGCAATGGCTATGCGGATGGTCGACAGGCGTGTTTGGAAGTGGGGACAAATGTGCACACATTACAGGCACCAACGTTTGTGGCATGTTGACTCTTTTTTTTTTGTTGCTGTTGGATTTTCCTTCCTGCTTAACTTTGATGTCTTTGAATATTGGGAATTGTATTGTTTTTTGGTTAGTGAAATGTTTTTGGTGGAATTTTCTTATTGTTTTTTGGCATTTTACGAGTTGCGATGATGCGCAGTTGTTGTTGTTGTTGGTGTTTGTTGTCAGCTGTTGATGGTGTTTGGTTTTTGCTTACCATTAAATGCGACACACCTTATCGAACAGTTGTTCAAAGAAGCTGGCACTTTCAATTTCGTTGACTTTTTGTTTAGTGAGAGGTTTTATGTAAGTTTTGGATCCTCAGTCAATGCTTTCTGCCTGTGGTGACCATTATTCTACATGCGAGTAGCAGTGACACCGAGGCACATACAGGAATAGAAGGGAGCTTCTCGAGACTAGCAGAATCGTCATCACTGCTCTATGCTAATTCAAGTGAAGAAATACAATCAGCCGTTTGAAAGTTTTTTAAGGAACAGGTGGCAACATACTTTTAGTACTGTGGGTCAGAGATTTTTTCTGAAACTAGAACTCACAACTTCTCCAACCTTTTGGTAATCTTTTGACGATTTGCTTCGAGTTGTTTTCTTTATCCCTCTACTGCTAAAGTTCCATAGGCTTCTACTCTCCTCACAAAGCGCTTGAAAATAATTCCCGAAATAATAGATTTCCATACTAATCTCGTACGTTTTTAAGGAGCAGGTGGTAACATTCTTTTGGCAACTTTCTGATGATTTTCTCTGACTTAGGGTCCTTATTCCTTCACTGTTAAAGTTCCCTAGGCTCCTGCTCCGAAATCCCAAATTCCTCTACTAATCTCGTTCGTTTTTAAGGAACAGGTGGCAACTTTCTGACGATTTGCTTTGACTTAGTGTCCTTATCTGTTCACTGCTAGAATTCCCTAGACTTCTACTCTCTTCACAAAGCGCTTGAAAATAATTCCCGAAATAACAGATTTCCATACTAATCTCGTTCGTTTTTAAGGAGCAGGTGGCAACATCCTTTGGGCAACTTTCTGATGATTTGCTCTGACTTAGGGTCCTTATTCCTGCACTGCTAAATTTCCCTAGGCTTCTTACTGCTTCTTCTTACTACACAAAGCGCTTGAAAATAATTCCCTAAACCCCAAGTTCCCATACTAATCTCATTGGTTTTATGGAAACTGGTGGCAACATACTTTTAAAACTGTGACTAAAGATTTATTGGGAAACTAGAGCTCATAAATTCTTCTCAGCCTTTTTAGCCTCAGTGTATCTTTTAACGATTTTCCCCCCACTTTGGTTATTATTTCACTGTTTGTGTTCTCTAGGCTTCTGCAATTTAAAACTTTTCCTACACAAAGTGCTTGAATTATTTCTGAAACTCTAAAATCTCATACTTAAGTTGCTCATTAAATGCAAAATAGTTTTCTTTCTGAAACATAACTTAAATTTAACTTAAAATATTATAAAAATATTAATCTATTTTTTTTTTATTTTTTAAAATATTATAAAAAGAAAATATGCCAAATTTATGCAGTAAAATAGAAACAAATAATTTTATTCACTCTTATAATCTTTTTTAAGAAACACTAAAGTTTTGTTTATAATATTAAATAAAAAATTGATATTTGCATATTTCGTAAGGTTAGCACTCGTCGATCCGACACCAAATGTTGCGCTCATAGTTTCTTGTTAGTTTCTCAGTGCTGGCCCAGCCAATGTGTGAATCCAGGAAATGTGGGAGAATAAATGTGCGGGTACAAATTCTTGACGCATGTTAGAGTGTGCGTTTGTGTGTGTGTGTGTGTGTGTGGTTTTGTTATGTGATAATGAAAAGAAGAAATGAAATTAATGCAAAATGAAATGATTAAATGATCGGATGCTAAAGAAAGTGACAAATTTGAGGGTGATTCAAGCAGTATAACATTGCTTGAAAGATGACTAGTTTTGTAGTTTAAACCTTTCTTTTGTTTATATTTTGATATGTGAAAGTGTTTTAAACAAATTTAAAAAATTTATCAAAGCATCATTCATTCAAATCATCAAAGTTGCCAGTTTCTTTAGTCCAAATAGAAGACGTGCTAAGCCATAAGAATCTCAAACAATCTCAAACTATGAAGTTCTGTTGATTTAAAATACAACTAAATAGGGCCATGAATTAAAAAAGCTATATGTTTAATTCAAACCGTAAACTACAACAAAAAACAAAAAGTAGATTAAAAATATAAAAAATAATAAAAACACAGAACAAATTAGTGTGCAGCAGGGGCGGATTCAGACAAATATTTTGGGGGGTTTCAAAAATTAATTTTTTTAATATTCATAAATGTTTATTTATGCCTTTTAATTTGTATGTAGTTTTCAAGTCGACCCTAATATTGGGGGGGGGAGGTTTCAACCCCCAAAACCACCCCTGAATCCGCCATTGGTGTGCAATATAAAATGTATGAAAGAGAAGATTAACTCGAAATGAGAATTTCCTGCAGGGTTTTTAGTATATTCACTGCTTTATCGACCTAAAGCATGCACTGTGTTATATATTATCATTGAAAATTGAATTGGATATTTTTTGAACTACATATATCTGTGGTCATAAAAAAGAGTAGTTTAGGTCGGCAAAAAAGAGAATTGAGTTATTGCGTTGGGAGCTTTAAAGATTAAATCTTTTGAAACAACAATGCATTGGTCAGAACATGGTATGTGCATATGGGTTTCAAATTTTAACTTTCGGATTAACCTTTTCGAACCCGGATTTTAACTTTTTTCGATGTTACTTTTTGGTATTTAAATCATAAAACATTTGAGTAAGTGTGCACACGACATTTGAAGTCAGTTCTAGAGCTAGTTTACTTTTAAACAATTTTAGCTTAAAACGGGTTAAATAAATTGTGTATCAATATTTTTTAGTTACAGAAAAGTTATTTAATATTTATGAAAAAATACAAAATTATCACTTTTTGATTTTATTTAAGCAGTATTAAAAAGAAACAGGGTTTTGATCAAACGCGCCCAATTCGTAGACTTCAATTAGCATACAAACTTTCCCTGATATCGCTGCAAATTATTGAAAATTAGTTTGGGGATTACAGTGAAATTTTTGTAATTTGCTTTGAATTTACTTCTAAACAAATTAATTTGTTTGTGCCTACCTAACCCATTAATCAATCGTAGCTTTTGCTATAAGATGACAAATGGGGTCGAAAGGGTTAAGCTGCTCTTTTATATGACCACAGATATTTTACTTTGTATGAAAATTTAGCTGAAACAAAATTTCTAAATTTTGACATGATTTCTAAATATAAAACTTGTTAGTAAATTTTGAGGATATGTTTTCAGTAAAATCTACAAGCAAGAAACAAAACTATTTCAAACGAGATTAGTAGTTGTATTAGGTTTTAAATTAAATTAAATATTATTAAAATAAAAATTCAATACGAATACCAATGAATTTTTTGGTTTTTTTTTTTCTAAATAAGAACACAGGAACGCAAATTTAAATTTTCAGCAGCAGCAACACATATATTCTGTATTTTCTTTGTCTCTCCTTTTCGGTTATAATCAAACGATCACTAACACTAAAATAAATTAGCCTTAACTCGAAGCAATAAATAGTTATTAAACTAGTCAGTTACACACACTAATGCAATAAAATACATACATACATAAGTCACTAAACAGTATAGTACATAACTAAAATTCATACATAGATCAATAATAAACAGTATAAAGTACACACTAGGATAATGTTCTAGAATACAAATTTAACAAAATATACAAAATGTTACAGCATCAATTAAACTAGTTACGACTACATTTGCCCAGAGCAGAAGAAGCTAGTGAGAGAGGGAGAAAGAGAGCAACACTGAGGCGCGCCTCGTAGCCCAACGCTAACACTAAGCGTCCTATTTCTAGCTCTAGTCGCAACGCTAACGTTAACTCTAAGTCTAAGTCTAAGCCTATGTCGAGGACTATGTCGACTACAGTTGCCACCTACTGCCGAAGCTATACGGCGAGTACCTATAGCTGGGACTGCCGAACGAGGCGCCACTACTCACGCCGAACGGCGTACTATGGTGGAACATATCAAAGGCCGAGCCGAAGGCGGTGCGCGGCGGCGTCTGGTAGAACATGGCCGCGGCAGCCGCAGCAGCCTGTTGCTGCGATTGCGGCTGCGCATCCAGTTGGAACTGCGCGTGAGATTGCATTTGCGATTGCGACTGCGCGTGTGGCTGCGGCGATTGATATGTTCCCATACTACCTGTGCCCGCTGCACTGCCGCTGGTGACGGCGGCAGCGCCATTACTCAAAGGCGAAGCGGTTAGGCTGTGTTGCAGCGAGGACGAACCGATTTGCGATTGAGTGTTTATGGAGGCGCCCAGGCCGCTGCTGTTGTTGTGGCTGCCAGTGCCACTCGTGCTCGCGCTCGTGCTCGAGACAGTGGTGGTGGTGGGGGGCGTGGCGGTGGTCGTCGTACTGCCACCGGAGGCCGCCGCGGTGGCGTAGAGCGCACTAAGCAGATCGTCGGTGGTGGTGGTGGCGGCGCCCTTGTGGGGCGCACACGAGCTGAACGCGCTCGTGGCCGAGGGCACAATGCTGTGCGCGCAGCTGGTGGCAGCGAGCGGCGGCTTGCTGTCGCCGCCGGGCGGCGCGTCGGCCGCATAGTCGCTGGCGCTGGTGGTGGGCGTTGCGGCCGTCGCGTGCTCGGCCGCCGCCAGCAGTGCGCTCTGGGTGACCGCCTCGACGCCGGCCACGCTCTTCATGAAGGCGGCCAGGTGAAAGGCGGCCGCCGTCGACTGCTGCTGCTGCTGCTTGCACTCGCTCTCGAGCCGATTGAGCTCGTCGAGGTGGTCGCGCACGATCAGCAGCACCTGCTCGTGCACGAAGCTCGACGACGGCCCCAGCTCGGCACTGCTGCCGGCGGCACACGAGCCGTCCGCGCCGCTGCCCGTCGTGGGCGCCAGCGCGCACACCTTGGCTGAAACTTTGGTTAGCAGCGCCGGCACATCCCTGTACAGAATGTCCAGCAACTTACCGGTGGTGAAGAGCACGATCGCCTTGAGGCACGAGTACTCCGCCGAGTCGACGTGCAGCGCCTTCAGCTTCTCGACCTGCTCCTGGAAGATGCGTATGTGGTCCATGAAGGCGACGACGCGATCGGCGGCCATCGGCGAGGCGTGCAGCCCGGCTGCGGCCAGCAGCGGCGCCACGTGCAGCGGCATCGAGCACTGGCTCGCGTTCAGCACGAACAGCTCCGACCAGACGAGGCGCAGCAGCGCCACCTGATCGGTCACCTGCAGCTCGGGGAAGAAGGGTATGTTTTTCGCCCACTCGACGGCGGAGAAGAGCAGGCGCGCGGCCAGTTCGCAGATATTGTCGATGCCCATTATGTTGTTCGGCTGCATGCACTGGCCGTAGCGCGACGTTGGGTAGGGCTCGGCGCGCAGCAGCAGCGAAATGTAGGAACTGAGATAGGAGTGGCCGTTGAAGCCCGCCATGCCCATGGGATCGCCGTTGGCCAGCTGGTACTGGCCGTGCATGCCGGCTAGTCCGGGCTGGGTGGGTGGCACGCGTCCGCGTTGAACAGCTGAAACGAGAGAGAGAGACAAAAGCAGAAAAACAAAATCAGTCGAAATGGCAGTGGTGAGCGTTAAAGGCGAACGTAACCTAATACTTTATTTAAATATTTCGCTTTTGGATTTTCGAAACTGCGAACAATCGCAACAAAACTACTATTTTGACCGCGACATCACACGCGAGACAAAGCCGGCCGACAGCTGAACAGACAAATAGATGGGCCGATAGTAGCGGCGGCAGAGCGAGACGCACCGCAACAATGAATGCAGCGCCACTGAATGGAACCCCTGAGACGAAGCCGAGCGCCGCAAAGGGTATCGCCAACCTCAATCGGCACACACATTGTTATGAAAATGCGACGACGGCGACGACAATAACGCCGCAAGACGCTGGCAGCTTAGTGCGTCTTCGAGATGACGCTGCTGCTGCTCATGTTTACGATGTGAACAATAATGGTGCTGTTGTTGTTGTTGTTTTTATGTTAATGTTGATGAGGCTAGATGGAAATTACGCCTCAGCGTCAGTCGATAACGCGGCGCTGCGTCATAAGAAACTCGACGCGACAGTCGTTAAAGTGGGCATTGCAACCCCTTTTTGAGTCGTGTAAGACTGTGTTTGGTACTCTGTCTTAAAAGTGGTGAGTGCTTCAAATGAATGTGTGTATGTGTGTGTGTAAATGTCGTAAATGATTTTCAACACATTCAATGTAAAAGAAGAAAAAGTTGACAAAATTTACTTTTAATTAAAATTAACAATTTGCGCACGTACACAAACAAACGCACGCACTTGCGTAACACACACACACACACACACACATATAAACGCACACAAACAGCTCTCAGTGCGTTCAAGAACGTGAGTGCAAATATGGTCGAATTAATAGAAATTTCAACAAAATTCTGCAAATGGGAAATTCTTTCCATATCTTTGGCGTTGTTGGTTAAGAGTGTTGTTGTTGTTGTTGTAAAATAATAACCAAAGAAATGAACGAATTAATTGCATTGGCAAAAGTAAATACAGTGTAATCTGGGTGGAGTGAACCCCCGATGCTACGTACACCCCGATAGAGTGAACATCAAAATTTTTACATTGAGTACTCTATAGAGTGAACAATTCTGAATCTCTTTAGAGTGAACACAATTTAAAATAAATTACTTCAGTAACTTCAAGTTACTGCCAACCAGAATTTCGGGCTGTTGAAGAGAACAACTCTTAAAAAAGGAATTGTACAATTGGTATGTGCGGCAGCGCCAGAAAAATTTTCCTGTCAGTGGAGATATGTTAAAAGAAAAAGCAAAGAAATTACATGCTGATATTAATGAAAAGGAAGGCGGTTTTAACGCCAGTTGTGGATGGCTAGCCGGATTTAAATCACGCTGTGGAATTCGTCTGTTAAAAGTGTGCGGCGAGAAATTGCCTTCAGATAGCCCGGCTGAACCGTTTAAACAAAAGCTCAATAGTACGATTTGTGAGGTACAAATTTATAAAAGCCAAATTTACAACGCGGACGAGAGTGGACTATTTTTGAAGATGCTACCCGAAAGAACTTGTAACCAGTAACCAGTGCAGAAAAACGGCTCCAGGCAGGAAATTAGAAAAAGCCAGAGTTACAATTCTTGCATGCGCAAACGCAACTGGACAAACCACCCTCTTTCAAATCTTTCAACATTCCGGTGGACTACCGACATTCAAAAAATGCATAGATGACAGCAGAAATTTTTAAAGAATGTTTTTAAAAGTGTTTTGTTCCACAGGGGAATTTAAAACAAGAAAGGCTAAATTTAAATTTTTAATAAATTTCTTTATTATCCCCTTCAAAATACTCTCCTCCTGCGTCAATAAATGTATGCCAACGTTTGATCCAATTTTCCATACATTTTTTATGGGCCGCCAAAGGTATGGCATTCAGACTACGCAGCGAAATCTCTTTTATCGCTTCTATGGTCTCAAAACGCGTTCCCCGCAATGGCAATTTGAGTTTAGGAAATAGAAAAAAGTCACACGGGGCCATGTCTGGACTGTATGGTGCTTGGTTGATGACATTGGTCGAAATTCCGACATTGGCCAAAAATTCCGAAATAATCAAGGCTGTTTTTAAATGAAATTCAGCTTTTTTGGCACCAGCCGAGAAGCGACGCGTTTCATGCCCAAAATATCAGTTAATATGTGTTCGGCTGATCCAAATGAGATGCTCAACAACACAGCAATCTCTAATCGATATACAACGATTTTCCAACACGATTTGCTTCGTCGATTCGATTTTTTCTTCGGTAACAGACGTTGATGGCCGTCCAGGGATGTCATCGTGCTCTAGGCTCTCTCGGCCCCCTTTGAACCTTTTATACCATTCGTATGCTCGTGTTTTCGACATACACGCTTCACCATACGCCTTTTGTTACATTTTCAACGAATCGGCACACGAAAGTTAATTTTTAACACAAAATTTTTGGCACGCGTGTTGTTCCAATTCTTCATCCATCCATCATCGCCACACATCAATTTTTCGACTTCTTCGTATAGACGCCAATCGAATACTAATCTTACAATATGCGTCAAAATTTGACAGAACACCAATAAAAGTATTCCCAACGTTGAGAAAATAAATTCCAAATTACCGTTCTTTTTTGATCGTAAGGTATACTCGTAAGTACGTAATGGTGAACAGAAAAACTCAATCTGGATATAGTGAACAATCTGGATTCTATGAACTGGCCTTGCATTAATTAGTTCACTCCACCCAGATTACACTGTAGTCATTTTGGTACTCATGCACCAAATTTTACGTTGTTATCTCAAGTTAGGTTCATATCTGAATTTCTCTTCTCTCATGGAAAGAGCGCAATTAAATATGTTTACTCATAAATGTAATTTTAAGAGATCCTACACTTCTACTCGAACGTTTTTCCCATCCAATTCCTTTCACTTTGGACCTGACAACAGTAAATTTTTAAATTGTGGAAAATTCTATTTATGAGTTAATATATTTATGACATTTTATATAAATGAAGGGAATCCATTGTTCCAGGGACCGAAAATAACAGTTATTTATGAAAATTATATTTGAAAAAATTACTATGAAGGAAGTGTCATACAAGTAATTGAAACATACCAATACATTTATTTTCGCACCGAGAATCAGACTTGGCAATAAACTTTTTTTTCGTAATTTTTATGAAAAATCAAAAAATAAGAATTATTTTTTATTTATGTTTTGAAAATCTTATGATAACAATTATTTTTGATTTTTTTCATATTAGTCTACAAATAACATTTTTTTTTCGTTTTTTTTTTTAGTTGTCCTATGATAACAATTCTTGGTGACATATAAATAAATATTATTGGTGAATTTTATTGCGACTTAAAAAATAAAAGTCATTGAATAATTTTGTTGTTGACTTTTATAAATAAGTCACTGAAAGATTTTTATTGATGACTTAAAAAATAAAAGTCATTGAATAATTTTGTTGTTGACTTTTATAAATAAGTCACTGAAAGATTTTTATTGATGACTTAAAAAATAAAAGTCACTGACTGATGTTTATTGATGACATAAAAAAATAAGTCACTGAATGATTTTTATTGATGACTTAAAAAATATAAGTCGCTGACTGATTTTTATTGAAGACTTCTAAAAATAAAAGTCACTGAAAGATTTTTATTGATGACATAAAAAATAAGTCACTGAATGATTTTTATTGATGACTTAAAAAATAAAAGTCATTGAATAATTTTGTTGATGACTTTTATAAATAAGCCACTGAATGATTTTTATTGATGACTTAAAAAATATAAGTCGCTGACTGATTTTTATTGATGACTTTTATAAATAAAAGTCACTGACTGATTTTTATTCATGACTTTTTTAAATAAAAGTCATTAATAATTGTTACTATAAGATTTTTAAAATATAAATAAAAAATAACTCTTATTTGTTGATTCATTAAATAAAAGTAAAAAAAATAACTCTTAAACATTGATTTTTATAATACAACTTATAATTGTTACGGTCCCTGATGGAAAGCGTTCTTTAACACTAAAAAGACCGCAAGTTTTCCATACCTACAAAGCCTACATATTATATGCGCTGATAACTCGAAAAGTACACATAGGATTTGGCTAATTTTAACTGTAAAAGCCTAATTGTAGAACTTGATAAAACAAATAAAAATCATCAAAGCAAAAGTTGATCGAAATACTAAAGAAAATACAGATATTTAAAACTGAAAATCCATCAAAATGACCGCAATGATCTTTCTAGTGTTAAGCAATAAATTTGAAGCCTATCAGTGCTTGCTGAGAAAACAGCATCCGACATAAATTTTTTCTTTTGTAAAGTTAACTGAGTGCGTTGAACCTTTGTCACGTGGTTCAATGCACTAAACAGCTCGATTATTATTAATATCGTCTTTATTTACAGCTAATTACCCTCCTTGCCATTCGCCGCTTATCCACAGCCTCGTTGCGGAAGTCAGCCAGCCAACGCGTAAATTGTGTAGCGCCATGTGCGCATTTTTCAAATTAAAACACTTCAACACGCTTTCGCTTCGAAAAGGCAACAAAGCCGCACAGATGGTAACCGAATATCACAAGTGTCAAACACTTGACATACAGATTTATCGCATGTCACGCATCATAACCTCACAAAAAAAAAACCCAAAACAAAAGAAAAAACAAAAAGTGCCACAAAGCAACACAAATCGAAGAAGTGGCAAAGAGCCAACGCGCGACAAGAAGACGAAGAAGAACAAAAGCCAATCAACTAATAACGCACAATGGGCCAACGTTGAAAGGAGTAAACGACTTGAGCACGTGCGAGATGCTGTGCGCGATTCACTGTGTGTGTGTGTGAGTGTGTGAGTGCGATGCTGATCGTGAGCCCAAGGAAAGACACAGCGAAATGCCGGAGGAATGCATAAAAAGTTGGCAAAAGAAATGCATTTTAAAAAAGGCAAACGCCAAATAAAATTCAATAAACAATACCTGAGCATACGGGCATCAACAACAACAACAACAAAAGCAGTGGTAAAAATCGAATTCATTCATAGAGCGGAGTGAGCGACTGAGTGAGGAGGGAAACATGGCAATTGAGGGTTTATGCTGCGTCGTTTTCTGTCTTTTTTATGGGTTTAGTTTTTTTTATTTATTTTTTTTATTATTTACTTTTTTCTGTGCATTTTTCTGGCACAGGATAAGCAAGTTTGTTTGAATTTTGATCCTGTAATCTGTGGCATTGATCTTTGTTGAACCGTGAGGTATGAAGCAGCAAGAGGATAGTATTTACAACAACTATACAAACATAAATATGTATGTAAATATGTGTTTACGTTAGAGGTAGAAGAGTAAGAAAGAGTTAGAAAAGGATCTGCTTCAACTTAAAGCGCAGCATCGGCGTTCGAACCACAGCGTGAGGATCAACAGATTGTGGTCAGCGCCAAACTATGCCACACAAAGGACGAAAGGTGCCAAAAAGGTCGCAACCATATTTTCCCAGGCTCATTAATAACCTAATGTCCCGCGCCGGCGAAGCGAACTGGACAACACCAGCAACAGCAATGCACAACTGGACATTTGAAAGCAAAAAAACAGGGTTTGCGACTACCTGAATGTGTCGCAGAGAAATTTAAATCAAAACACAATTACGCCAAAGAATTGTCCAAATAATTGTTGTCTTGCATTTTTCAACACAGCTGACCATCAGTCGAACAGCAGACGTTGTCGCATCGCAGCAGCAAAAATCGAAAATCGCGGCCAACCACCACTAAGCGACAACAACCACAACTCCAGTTCGAACTGGACAAACTTGATTTGTCAACCCCTAAGCGTAAATTTGCATAGACAATTTTTAATTGCCATAAATAAAATGAAGCCAAAGAAGCAGTAGAAGGGTCAGTTTGCGCGTCCGCTTGACCATTACAACAAAAAAAAACGAAAACTAAAAATTGCTGGCTGTTGAAAGCATTTGGCCTTAGCAGCAAGAAGAATTCTTTCTTTCCACTCAACGTCTGCTTTATTCAAGCAGCAAATTCATATAACAACAACAACAAGAGGTGAGTGCATAATCTGCTTGCACGGCGGCCACAAAAGACGTTACTTTTGATTTCGCTGCGTTGGCTGCAGCGCAAACCCACATCGCTTGCCAGGTGTGTGAACGCAGCACACCGCAAAAGGTGGGAATTTGCTTATTTGGTTGCACTTGCGGCAATTTTGAATGCCGCCAAAATAAAGAAAATCAGCACAAAATGTCGTCTGTAAACAAATGCAAATTCTCAATTTATGGTTGCAGTCCTGTGGTGTTGCTGCTTTTGGCTTTGATTTCGAAAAAGTGATCAAATGCGTATGGAATATTTTTATTCTTTTTTATTTATTTATTTTTCTTTTTTCTATTTTTCTTTATTTTCTCTCAAATGTTTGGCGGCTGCATATTGCATTTGAATAAAACAGAAATACACATTTTTTTATAGTGAAAATATTGTTTGCAAGTGAAAATTGTGTAGATGCTGCAGAGGACCCTATTAGTAGAATCTCTTGAGGAATCTATAGTAGATTTTGTATAAGATAGGAGTCGCCTAGTCGCTAAAGACTTAGCTGAAGTGTCTTGTTGAAGTCTATAACAGAGTATAAACGGATCTATTCATAGGTCAGAATAGGTGAAGTTAAGCTGGCAGCTTAGGGAACTCACACATACAAGAGTTAGCCTGTTGTGTTACTGCAAAATAAAATAGAGATCCTCTAGTCATGCACCGCCCGCATGAAAGACTGAAGCCATTGTGAACTCCATTATGAAACGGGTGTCACTAACGTCAATGTCGACATTTATCGTGCTCACCAGGTCAGCTAGAAAAAAGTCCCGAAGTGACGGACTCTTCCCCGAGACAGAACTGGCAGATAAGGTGCAAAACCTTCTCCTCTTTATCTGAAAAGGAGACCTATTGGCTGAAAGTTCTGTTTTCTAAGGCAAAACTGGGCAACGGCACATGAGGTGCAAAACGTCCTCATCTTCATCTACCTATCCGCAGCTATGGAAGTGCTCATTGAGAGACCTATTCCTTAAATGTGCCTTCTCATGTTTCAGGAACCCATTAGAACTGCTTTTTCGAAATTGAGCTAGTTCTGCCTGAAGTTAGGCAAACAACAGCTGCGTCAGGTCATCGGTTCCTTAGCCGGGCAGTGCGAACTCAGGAAACACATGCCAACTCTTGGACAAGAACAAGTTAGCACTTTCAGGTTCTGTGGAAGAGCGAATGAAACACCAGAACAAATAAACCTACACTGCAATGCTGTGTAGCACAGATGGATACGACACCTGGACCAATGCAAGCTAGCAATCAGGGACACCAAGTACCTTAACCCAAAAGAAGTTCGAGGTTCCATTACAGCAGTGGGCTTAGGGGACAACCTTTACAATCGATCAATATTGGTCAGTGCACAGTGCACAATATTCCCACTTCTTTCTGGTAAGCTGGCCTCGATAACCCAGCGAGTAGCGCGCTGGCTTCTCATACCAGAGGCCCTAGGTTCGAATCGTAGCTCGGGGCTGGTGAAGGTTATGTTAAGTTAAAAAAGGGGAGTGTGCGGCAAGTACTTCCACTCGGAGACCCCATTGTGAGTCCCTTCATTCTTGAATCCAGTGTCCTTCCCTATTTGTTGGGTTCCCTGTAAATCCAGACGGTGTCTTTTGGGAACCATTTGGTTTTGGCGAGGAAATTGTGTAGGTCAGTAATCTGTGCATCATCTAGGCTGGTAAAATACTCGTCTACTTCTATCGTTATCCGCATGGAGCAGATGAGAATTAAAAGAATCGCACAAGTGCGCTCTTGGCAGGCAATGGCAAAACCTTCAAGTGCGAAAGGAAAATTGTCAAAACCCCTCGTTTGGCGTTAAACTGTAGGTAGGTCCTTCTGCCGTCTATTTGAAATATGTGTTGTAAAACATGTTTAAAACACAGTGTTGCATACACATTTCAAACGGTTGGAAATTGTGCTATCACAATGGGCCCATATAGAGGCCTAAGTGTGTCTAATTGCAGGGGAAGCCACTACAATTTACCTACTATCTAGTAATCTATCTAGGACTGCTACAGTTGAAGCAGTTGTATTGCGCCCCAAACCCAGAAGCTGTTGCTTTCTTCTTGCTTATATGTAGTCGGTTTTTTCTGAAACGCAGTAGGTGACACAATAGATCAATAGTGGACGCAGTGTACAATACTCCTACGGCTATCCAAATTTCTATCTAGGACTGCTACAGTTGAGGCAATTGTGTTGAGCGCCCAAACCCAGAAGCTGTGTCTTTCTTCTAATTTAGCTTTAGCCAGTTTGCAGGGAAATCCGTCATGAGTATTGCATTGCCAAATTAAAGAAATCTACTACTACTGAAAGGGAATTTTTGTTATTACATTGAGAGACTCGAAAAGGGATAATTTCCTAGAAGTTACTTTTTAATTTTAACAAAGAAAATTGGTTCGTTTTTCACAAATTTCTTTTGAAATTCGTGTAGAATATTATTTATTTTAATTTAATTTTACGCTCTGTTCTTTGACTTCTTTTCATTACTTCCTTTTTCCATCCTTTCCACAATATTATTCTACTTCTTCTTATTTTCCCCGCTCAACGTCTCCACCTTTGTACCGTTTCTGTGCTTTTTAATTCTATGGTCTGTTCTGTCTTTGATCTCTTTTTCTTAATTTCTATTTTCAACCCTCTCTACAAAATAATCCTACTTCTTCTCATCCAATTTTCCCCGCTCAATTTCTCCACTTTGATGCCACTCCTGTACTTCCTTGAAGAACAAATTCCCCACAGTTCAATCTCACCAAAATATTTCCAAAGAAATGTGTGCAGCAAATTTGATGTCGAAAAAAGAAATCTAGTTTATATTTTTTTCAGAAAAAAACACAACACAAAAAATGCCTCAACAAGTTGTTTTATGCGCACAATGGCACAAAGCGAAAACACGTTCTGCAACTCGGCATACGAGCCCAATTGGCATAACAATTTAATTATGTTAACCCGGCGCAGTGCGCGCTGCCGCCGCGGCGAACCTTAAACGGCTTGACCGTTCACATTGGGTCGGCCGAACGAGCCCTTTGTGCGCCTGTTGCTGTCGTGTCTTTCGCTACAATTCGTTTTCTGTGATTTTTGTATGAAAAAATGCTTTCTGTGCGTTTTGGCGCAGAAACGACGAGCAAAGCAGGGTGTTTCGACCAGACATTCTCACGATATTTCATAAGCGATATGAAGCGAAATAAACTAGTTTCTAGCTCGACAACATAAAACACCAAATGCCGAATGGGAAAAATGTGAGAATTTGTTGCTATTTCGATGCGTCAGAACGATGGACAACGTCGTTCAAAGGTCGTGCGCTTTTTATGACCGAAAATTTGACACTACAGTTGCAGACGCGAAACGAGTCGCCAGTTTACATGACACTTTTACGCAAAATGACAATAACCACAACACCAACTACGAGCTGTGCCATATCATTAGCATAAATTATATTACCACATTACAATCTAAATAATATTTTTACTGTTTTCGTTGGGCCATAACATTTGCGCAACACAAAAAAAAATATACAAGAAAATATTTAAAAAAATATTACAAGAAACAAAATAAAACGCTGCCTAGCGTCAGGCAGGTAATTACACTTGTTAGCACAGCGCACAGACGCGCCGCATGCGAGTCGCGCAAGTAGCCGCCAATGTGTGTGTGTGTGTGCTTGTAAGTTTTTAACTGCTCTCGTAGTGGCTTAATCACCGAACGACGTCAACATTCCTGTCGTTCGCTTGACGTTCGGCGCAAATGACTGTCGATTTTAACCTAAATCGCAGAGGTAATCAACGCTTAGCAGTAATCAAACACAAACGCACACAACACACACACACGTGGCTACATGTGTGTGCGAGTAAAAATTGCACATCTGTTAATTGTTATTTATACAGTATTTTTCTATGCAACTACTACTTGCAACAACAACAACAACTAACACTGACAATGACTGTCATTGTTGTTGGCAGCAATAATGCAAGAAAACCTGTCAATAATAGTGCAAATATTAACCATAACCACAGTTAGTGTTGTTGTTTTTATTAAATTGACATAAATTGGCTGTTTAGCTGACTGCCACATACCAATACGCCCAACAGAAAATGTTAGTATGCACTTGTTTGCATTTAGTTGAGAGTTTACCTCCACAATTTTCTTAGTTGTAAAAAAAAAATTATTCTGTTGAATTGCTTTGCTAGAAATTTAAATAGTTTTCTATTAAAGAATGGAAAACAAATTTTAGTCAAATATTTTAAAAAAATTTTTTTAATAAAATTTTAATAATTTGCAAATTTCTTAAGTGGGAAGAATGGTCGGAAAACATCCAGGAGACAAGGTAGAGTGGAACCAATGGTTGGATTTGACCCCATTTATGAAAGCTGAAGACTCCAGCTACGTTTTTTAGTAAAATATTTTTTTTTCTAAAATTTTCTCGCTCAGAGAATTAACGCTTTCAGTGTCTGTCTTTCCGTTTGTATTTCAAATTTTATTCTATTCTCCACATACTTCAAGTTTGATTCGAATTCGGTCCGTTTATAATTCTAAGAATCTATTTTTTTATTCAATAAGTAAACACTACGAAATCTTCTTGGAAACTAATTCAGAACTATTTTATTATTTGAACCGAACTTTGCTTTGCATAAGAAAATCCGTTGGAAACATTTATTTTACTTCAGTTCGCATTACGAGTACTTTTTCTATGCAATAAAACTAAATTAGCACCCTAACTAGCAATAGTTAGGGTGCACGATCTACAAAAAAGGACAGCAGTATAGCAAAGAAGACCATGGAACGATACCGACTAACTGACAGAGAAAGATCGCCCGGTAGGTCTCGCGAGTCCTGAAAAAAGACAATCTACCATGAGGCTGGCCAACTGGAAGTTAAAGTTGGAACGAGTTTAAGTTAGAAGCAGTTAAAGTTAGAAAGAGTTAAAGTTGGAGTTCAAGTTCGAAAGAGCTAAAGTTAAAAGAAATTAAAGTTAGAGGAAGTAAAAGTTGGAAGCAGTTAAAGTTAAAAGGAGTTAAAGTTGGAAGCATTTACATTTTGAAGGAGTTAAAGTTATAGTTGAAAGGTGTTAAAAAAAGGTGATTAAAAACCCGTGCGAATAAAAACCCGTCGCCTTTCCTTCCGTTCGTCACCATATCAAACAAAAGGAGTTAAAGTTAGATGAAGTTATAGTTCGAAGGAGCTAAAGTTGAAACGATTTAAAGTTAGGAGTTAAAGCTGGAAGGAGCTACAATAATAGCCCGAAACCGAACCGATTACGGTTTACCGTGAAGCTAGTCAACTCAGGATAAGTTAGAAACAGTTAAAATGGGAAGGAGTTAAAGTTGCAAAGATTTATATTTGAAAGGAGTTAAAGTTGGATGAAGTAAAAGTTGGAAGGATTTCGAGTTGAAGGCGTTAAAGTTGGAAGCAGTTAAAGATAGAACGAGTTAAAATAGCAAAGATTTATAGTTGAAAGGAGTTAAAGTTGGAAGGAGTTAAAGTAATAAGGTGTTGAAGTTGTAAGAATTTATAGTTCGAAGGAGTTAAAGTTGCATGAAGTTAAAGTTACAAAGATTTATAGTGTTTATAAAGTTGAAAGGAATTAAAGTTAGGAGTTACAGTCGGAAGGAGTTACAGTAGTAGCCCAAGAAGTGATGTTAGTCAACTCAGGTTAAGTTGTAAAGACTCAAAGTTGAAAGGGATTAAAGTATGGACTCAACATCGAAATAGATAACCGAAAGGCAACGTCTGGTGCCCCAAGTTCCTTTATAAATTCCAGTAAACAATTACAATGTTGCAAGGTTAGGATATGTTTTCAAATATAGCTCATTTATATATTTTTAAAATTAACTTTAAATTAAATTTGTTACTTGATTTTATTAACAATTTTCCACAGTGTATTATTGACAAACATATTTGTTTTGGATTTTTTCTTGGAATCAACTACCAGCTAATTGTTATGGCCACTGTCAAGCATCAATCGCCGCTTGATGAGGAAAGCTCGCTAAATAACAGTGACGCTGTCAAAGTCAGCAAGTGTACATGCGACTGAACGTTCAATTAATTCATACGAATAGCGATGAATGGATAAAAGCAAAGAAGTAGACAGCGAACATGGCAAAAATATGCGCATGCGTGGAAAACCAAGAAATGTCGTATTGGAAAGTGTGCAGCGGATGTGTGACGCTTACTGTGAGGAAATTATGAGCGCTGAGTATGGGATGGATAATGTTTAGCTGTGACATATTGCAATGGGAATATGGGAATTTGTGGTGTTTTCATGATTCAAATTGTTTGTTTGAGAAAAATTTTTATAATTTCAATATTTCAATTGAATGTTGAGAAGGTTCAAGATACAAGGTGGACTAGAAAAGAGGAAGCATTGCGAAATTAAACTCCCAAAGGAAGCCAGTAGATACATGTTTATGAATCTTAGGAATCAATCATCTTAAGGGGGTAGTCAGGTAGATTTTTTTCAAAAAATCGAAAATTTTTTCTTTGCAGTTTTTGTCTATTTAAACCCTTAGGAATCATGTAGAAACCTTCCTTTACCTCGGATAGTATCCGAAAGCGATTGAAAATGAGATCAGCTGTAAGGGCTCGCGCGCTCGAATCGCACACCTGGCGCGTGAAGTAGATGTTGTTGTTGTATTGAGCTGGCTGACACGATTACGGCCGATCTATTGCACCGATTTGCTTAAACTTTTTTTTTACATTTTCAGAAAAGGTTTGGCTATCGCGTGAACTACGATCATTACTGTCCATTTCTATGTAACAACGTTATGACACAATTATTAACAAAAAACAAGCAAAAAAAGAGGAAAAAACTTTACAATTGCACTAAATGTTTATTTATTAATATTTTTTACAGTTATAGGTCAAACGAGAGCCATTCATTTGTACTTCAAAATGAAATTTGTTTGGTATGTTTCAGATCATCCAAAATGGATCGTCGTGTCAGCCAGATTTCAAAATGGCGTCTTCCGGTCGCCCATATCTCCCCCGGATATAAACGAAAATTTATAAAAAAATTTTGTTCAGTACTCAAAACTATGTACAATAACATATTAAAAAATTTTTAATGTGGAATAAAAATTTGTATGAAAAAAGCTACTTAAAAACATGGTCGATTCTACCTGACTACCCCCTTAAGGCTTGATTACACGTAACGAGTAGAGTGACGAGACAGCAACTCGAACGAGTACTCGTTTCGTCTAAACAGTAAGGCGAGTTGTTGATTGAGTCAGTGACCGAGTAGAGTGGCGAGAGAGTCACTAGGATCACATTTTGTTTACTAGGCCGAGTACTACTTTACCGTTATATTTTTCTCTTTTTCGCAGCGATTCGCGGAATCCCTCGTCACATGCGGAATGCGTCACACACCACTTTTCGCTCGGTTGAGTTTAATTACGCGAGTTGCTTAGTTCATTTTGTGCATTGTAAAACCGAACTGACTCGCCACGTGTCAAAATACGTTTGAACAACTCGTCGCTTTTGCTCGCCATCCCAATTCTCTCGGTCTAGTACCATTTTGATGTCTCGCCACTCTACTCGTTACGTGTAATCAAGCCTTTAGTTTCAAAAAGCAGCGCTTCATTTATCTCTCCGGAGGTAGTCTTCCTGTACTTCTTCCTGGACATATACCAACCTTTTTTGCTACCATGGACTTGATGACAGTAAACTTGCTTATTATCATTTATCTTCAGAAGTAATTTTGATTACATGTCATAAGATTTGTATGAAATCTTCTCATAAAAATTTTTCATAAATGTGAAAAAAGAAATAGGAACTGTCAGGCGACCAAAAAGGCCAGCAGTTATGATGAGAAAAATTGGGTCAGAGGAAGCGGTAACTCAGCACATTTAAGCGAGTGTGATCCACTGTGATATCATGGGATCCATTGCAGAGTTTAGTCTGTGTCCACTGCGTCTTTTAGGACTCGAACCAATGGGAACAAATTATGAAGCATATAAGTCATGGTTGCGGCAGGCCAATCACCTACCCTGGCAGAAAAACGCAACCGATTTACGTAACCAACACAAGGCAATGTCTTGTGGAGGCCCTATGCTTCTGAGAGGACTGAACAAAGTCCAAAAAAAAGTCATGGACGTGGCACAGCGAATCAACATCCAGCGGTTACGTTCTGCCGTATGGACGATGAAGCTCCGGGAAAAAAGGTGTTCAATGCGATAGTTGGAGTCGACGGTGCAAAGGGAGTTCGTGTCTCCGGTGGAAGGATCAAGTTGAGGACGCCCTATCATCTCTGTGTGTGGATAGAACTTTTACGGCAGACTATAACCCAGTAACTGGTTGTTGTGTCCAATTAATTAAGTCCATGGCTTCAACTCGCTAAATGTCAGCGAGTTTAGCTGTGTAGAAAAACCCTAAGTATTCTTTCGATCTAAAGCTTATAATTTTTTCCATAGTCTCATAAAAATAACTTTGAGATAATGATATGAATGGCTTTGGATCTCTCAGGTACTAATTGAGCTTTCAGCTGGTATTAACAAAGTTATTGGCCATCCCCCCGGAGCACACAAACTGTCATTAGTTACATCTTCAACCAGCAACAATTGATTAATTTATCATCGTTGCAGTGCGCCAACCATCTAATCACAGGTGTCGTATGGCCGCAATTCCAGGTTATAGTGCAATACACACACACACACATACACAGAAAAGAATGGCAGTAATAGCTGCGAAAAAATGCACAATCAAATAGCAAAAATCAACAACAACAACGCATGTATGGAAGCTAAAGTGTTAACGTTGTAATTACAAATTACAACTGCAATAAGCGAGCAGCGAAGAGCGGCTGCCGCGGCGACAGCGACGGCTGGTGTGCGCTAAATTTTAATTGTTTGAGTAAGAACAAGTTTGCATTTGGCTTTTGGGGTCACAAAAGGTGCACACATGTTTAATTGATTTCACGGGTTTTTTCTCGCTCGCTCGCTCGCTGCACTGCGAATTGCATTTTTGTTGGCTTTTATTGTTGTTAGTGCATATTTATTTATTGACTTGTGTGTGTTTTGTTTCTGTGCGGCAGCGCAACTTAGTGGCATATGCACTTAAGCCAAGTTAATTGCCTGCGTATTAAGTACCAACAACAGCAGCATTTATTGTTGTTGTTGCTGTTGTTGCTTTTGTAAGGAATGAAATTAAAAGTTGTGCTTTTTATTGCATTGTTGAAATTTAGATTATTTATGTGCATGTTGAAACTCGTTCGATTAATTTGTTATTTCAGCCCGTTACACACATATTTACATACCTACACGATGAAGTGCACAATTATTTAGACTTAATTGGCCGCTTCGGCGATGAAGTGATTGCTGACCGGTGCACAATCGGATCATTTGTTATGCTGTCTGCTAGCCATTTTTAGGTTTTTGCTACTTTTGTTAAATTTACAATTTACCATTTTTTGCAATTTTTTTCTATTTACACTAATTGACTTTTAAATGAGCTAATGTGGCATTTGCAGAACATTTGAAATGGTCAGTTGAATTGTTCTTTTTTTGCAATGCAATTTTTTCGCCTATTGAATCGAATTAATTAAGAGATTAATTGAAATATTGGGCTGGAATTGGAATTTTCCGAAAAAAATAATTTTGACAGTTTTTTTCTTGCCTTGTAAACAATGCGCATACAGAGAAGCTGCACTGCAGTAAAAACACTTGCATTGAGATTGCAAAAAGTTGCAGCAGTTTGTCACTTATGAGACGAAAATTGGTTGACTGAAATTTTCTGTCAATATTTTAAAAAACTTTTTAACAAATGTGTGTTTCAACTCTTATTATGACACATAAATTTTTATAAGGCCGTTTAAGATTTCATCAGGGGAAAAGCTTACAAAAAGCGACACATTTATTATTTATAAATTTGACATGAGAACCTAAAACTCGAGTAGCTAACATTATATTCCAATGCCTCAAAGCAAGTTGTTGTGGAGGCCGATTGGATCACAGCAAATTTCAGTGAGGCCAACGTTTACCATTAACCCTTTTGCTATTTTGTTGCCATATGGCACATGCTACTTTGTGGACGTCTGCGACATCTATGGTTGCAAGAATACATTTTTTTGTTGGTCTTTAGAATAGTTTGAAGTTTTAGGAAAAATACGAAATTAACAAACTGAATATTTAAGTTTAAAGAAGAGAAGTATACACGTTTTTTTATTGGTATGTCTTGACATAGTAAAGGAAGAAGAAGCAGAAATTTAAGATAACTTTTTAATTTGACGTTTTCTTTCATTTTAGATACTTTATTTTTTTAATTTTGGCTGAAGTAAATGAAGAAATATTCAAATTTTCGTTATGCGTGAAAAGTTTTATGTTTAAGTAATTATTACAGCCACAACGATGTGGTTGCTCTCATAGAAAAACACTCTAAAATAGAGGGTCCAAGTATAAAAATTAAAAAATTTCTTATGGAATGTTGCTAATATAACCAAATAGAAACGTAAAATTTAAAATTGTAACTTTCCCCAGTAAAAACCTGTAGCGAAAGGGTTAAGGGGAGATTAGTGCCTATCGGACATAGAAACTTTTTTCTGAATAACTTAAAACATAAACTCTCTATTCAAGAAATAATAGTAGGAACTACAGCTGTCTTAAATCGATCAGATCATGATATATGTTAGTGAAGCAAAAGCTTCCAAAGAGAAGGAAACATTAGTGGCTACTGAATATAAAAAATTGCATAATCTCTCTTATTCGTAAAAGTAGGAAAACGGCTCCGTTTTAGTGTAGTCACAGATGTTGCCAATGGGTTAAAACTGACTACTGAACCCTGTAACACATCAAGAGCTAAATTAGGTAGGCCTCTAGTGCCTCTAGTCTTACTGGTTTCTGAATTAAAAAATTCTATGTAACATTGAAGACTTAGCAGACTACTAAAAAACTTCGTAAAGACTCGAAAAAAATACTGTGAATCTCTAAATACTGGGCTTACACTTCCGAACGTAAGCAATTGAAAGAATTAGTAAAGAACTTCAGCACCAACGAAGTTAAAAGTGATGTTGCCATAGCCACAATTCTGGGCATACTGCCTTAGAAAAGGTTCTAAGACTTGAAAAAACTCCATGAACTTTGAACTAATGGGGTTAGACTTTTTAACGTAAGCATTCAAATGTCTTTGCAGAGGACTTCAGTACCAAATGGAGGTCAATCTGCTGATTTACGATTGAAGAAGATTAAAAGATCATTTACCTGTTGACTGTGTACTGTTGTCTAGGAAACTCCTGTCTTGCTTCGAACGGTAGTAGCGAAGATGTATAAACTTAGGGCTAACAAACTTTTTGACGCAAGCATTTGAGTGTCTGAAAAGAACTTCAGCAACAAATGGGGGCCCAATCTGCTTACGATTGAAGAAAACTAAAAGATCATTGACATGTTAACTGCGTACTGTGGTCTAGGAAACTTCTATCCCACTTTGGAGTAGGAACAGACGGAATCGGAAATGTGAATTCAGTAGCGAAGAAGTAGACACTTTTGATCACAATATCTTGTTTTGTGATGTGGTGTCTCGCAGTACCCGGTTCTAGTTAGGAAAATATAACCTCATAGAGAAGGATTTAGCGTACCTAAGCCAACAATAATCTTTTCGTTTCATTAGTGCAGTAGGTTTAGAAAACGTTCTCTAACTAACAAATATGGAATACAATAGATCACAGGAAAAGTGATGAAGCTTTCTACAGTCAAGCCATCTAAGTTAAATATCGTTTTAAATATTAAAAAATACCTGACTTCATTATAGGCATAAATGATCGTTACACATCTACCATAAAAGCATAGACAATCCATCATTGTCTGCGCAACAAATCTTTTCTTTCTTTGCAAAGAAAATAAATTTACATAGTCAAAATAAGCCGCTTAAAAGCCTATCTACACATATGCTCAAAGGTATAAAGTTGTCTGAGCAGCTGGTCATAGCAACAACAACAAAACTTACTATGCAAATACATACATAGACTCGCAGGATAACAGACTTTGCCATTTGTATGCAAAGTGAACTTTGAGCACAGCTTGTTTACCTAATTCACTGTAGAGAAAATTGGGTTCTTTTGGGATCACAAAAGAGTGAGTACGGTGACGAGTAAAATGAGAGTGAATGAAAGAGCGAACGCAACCCGATTAGCGACCTCAAAACTATGCATCTGTCAATACCATTTGTCACCTTGCAAATTGCTCAGAATTGATCCAACGCCACTGTCCGAAAAGCTTGCTGATCCTTTCACTCCACACACACACACACACACACATGCGAACTCAAATGTAGCGCACTAAAACTACAATACTACTATAATAATAGTTTTTGTTTTTGCTGCTAAGTGAACTCAATTGTTTGACAAATTCTTAGCACATGCGACATTTTGCAATGTGCACACTTCCGTTTTATTTTTAATTTTCTCGAATTTATTTATTTCAGTCATTCGGTGCTCGCTTCGTATGTACATACATGTGCCACATTGTGATTGTTGTTGCTACAATTGGGTTTGCCAAATTGTACAGTTTCGAGTGCCAACGACAGTCAGCCTCTATATTTGACTTTTAATTGACCCTTTTCATTAAAATGCTATCGGCCGTGGCTCGCTTAGGCGATTCGAAGCGTTCGCGTTTCGCTGTGCGACGTTTGCGCACAACAACAAAGCGTATTTTTAATTTTGTATTTTTTTTGTTGTTTGTGGTAAGAAGTGTTTTTAGTAGCTAAATATGATTTAGTATTGCAGCTTACCTTCACGTCGCATACCCATTTTCAGGCACTTTCTTAAACGACAATATTGACATTGGTTGCGGTGATGTTGATCGATTGGACAGTTTCTGCTCCCCCGACATGAGTACGTCAGATTGCGTCGAACCGAGCGTTTAAAAAATGATTTGCAGCCTGAAATTGAAACGAAAAAGAATTATATGTAGAATGTTGTTTCAAGTGAGAAATTATGTATCAGGTGTACAACTTTGCTTCCGCCGTTTTCCGATAGGTGGCTGTACCGGCTGAGGCTGGTTGAAATACATAGATGGTAATGCCTTTAAAGTGAGTGTGGACAGTGCCTAACGAATTGTCATCGCCGTTTCAGTGACAGTTGTTCTTGTTTTCGTATTATTCACGCTCGAAAATGTCCGTTTATGTGCCCAATTCTCGCCATTTGCGGGAAGTTTTACTTTTCTGTTACAATTCGCAAAAAAATGCAGCTGAAGCTCATCGAATGCTCTCAGAAACTTACGGTGATGCTGCTCTGAGTGAAAGAACGTGTCGGGAGTGGTTTCAACGTTTTAAAAATGGTGATTTCGATGTCGAAGACAAACATGGTGGTGGAAGAGAAAAAACCTTCAAAGATGAACAACTAGAAGCATTGCTTGATGAAGATTCGTGCCAAACCCAAGAAGAGCTTGAGCGAATCGTTGGGAGTGAGTCAGCAAGCCATTTCAAAACGTCTCAAGGCCCTGGGCCTTCATCCTCCATCCTTCAAGTCATCCTCCAACACGACAATGCTCGGCCTCACGTCGCAAAAGTGGTCAAAAAGTACATGGAAACGCTGAAATGGGAAGTCTTGCCCCACCCGCCGTATTCCCCAGATGTCGCCCCTTCTGACTTCCACCTATTCCGTTCGATGGCACACGGCCTGGCAGATCAACATTTTCAATCCTTCGAAGAATTGGAAAAATGGATTGCTTCATGGATAGCGTCAAAAGAGGACTCCTTTTTTCGAGCCGGGATCCGAAAATTGCCGGAAAGATGGGAGAAAGTTGTCGCTAGCGACGGACAATACTTTGAATAATACATCTGTAAGCACTTTTTCGCAATAAAGCTTTTAATTTTGTAAAAAACGGCGGAAGCAAAGTTGTACACCTGATAATTAAAAAAAATTTTATAAATTAGTAAAAGTGCATTTTAACGCACGAAATTGGTTGTTCGAATTGATTTGTATTTTTTTATTTTAACCCTGTTTGTCGATCGACTACCACTGTTCCCTGTGAGCTTGATCTCATGAAATAAGAACAAAAATATTTTTCTGAACAAAAATATTTGTTTTCTTAATTGTGATTAAAAATATGATAGTCTCTTCATTTACTTGAAACGGATATTTTTTCTTAATACTATGTTAGTCGAATCGACGAATATTGGCCTTAACGTACATTAAATATGATATGTTAAGATTTTATTATTTGTATAAATTTATTTTTATTTTAAAATGTATTATTATTTGGTACATATTGATTGAAAAATTTAAAGTAGAAAAGATTTCCAAAAAAAATATTCTTATATGTATTAAAAAATTATAAATAATCAAAAAATACGTTTTTAATTAAATTTAATTAAAAAAACTTAAGATACAAAAGATTTCAGAAAAAAATTTAAAAATTATTAATAAAAAATACATACATATTTTATATATAGTATATTAATCTTATATAAACTTTACTTCAAGAATTAAAAGATCGATGAACGACAATAAAAATCTTATTGATTCTAAAAATTTTACAAAATAATGTAAATAAATAAACAAAATAATCTTACATTAATTTTACTTTACAAATGAAAAGATCAATGACTATAAAAATCTTAAATATTCTACAAATTTTATATTAATTTGTATAAAATATCATTTTTAAATAGTCAAACGTTGTTTACAATGGCAAATTAAACTCACAACACAACAACAAATTCTATTCACACACAACATATAGAAGCATATCTTCTTCTTCTTCTTTTTTTTCTTCTTCTTATTGCAAGTTGCTCGCTTGGGTTTAAAACCTTTTCTTGTATATTTTTCCCTACAATGTTTATCAGCTGCTGCTGATCGCCAGAAATCTGCTTAGTGTTTGCTGCAATGCACTTATGTTGTTGTTGTTGTTTTTGTTTTAACTTCAACACAAACAAATTATGAGGAAATCCAATGCGATCAGTGTTGAACAATCCTTTTGCCTTTACAAACGACTATACGCAATGTTTATGTGGTTGTTTGTTGTTGTTCTTGGTTGATAATTTATGCCAACAAGTTTATTTGGTCAATGTGGCCAAGTGATTTTAAGATTTTTCTTATGAGTTTAGATGGTGTTTTAACTGGACGACAGCGACCTAATTGACTACTGGACCTACGCTGTTGCGGCCACAGTGGCCAACGCAACAGTTTCTTGGGAAATATTTGAAAATTAAAACATAAGATTTAAGATTTCATGCTGTTATGAAACTTAACCCTTACATGCCTGTTCATTGGTCGCTTAATCCGTTCTGTCATTTTCTGTTATGTTACTACAAGTTGTTCAGCAGTTTGTGTGGCTCTAACTGCAGCCAGTAAGTCACTGCAACGAGCAGTTCGTGCTGTTGTTATTGTCGCTGTTGTTGTTGTTGTTGCCCATATAGTAAACTGCAATATGTTAGGCGGCAATCACATAGAGTGCAGCTCATACTTAAGCCGCCACCGACACGCTGCCTGACGACTATGGCATCCTGCCACATCCTCAAACTCCCCCCTCGTCCTACTGTCAACGTAGCAAGTTATGTCAATGGCCACTCTACACGTTTCATGGCTTAACGCCTCCCATAAAATTACCTTTAATGGGATTCAATTAACAAAACGTATCTACCACAAGATACACGTTCTATGAGCCAACCAACCAAACAGCCAGCCAACCAAATTGCGGCAACCGTGCACCGAAGGCATCTTCGACGTTCGGATTTAAGGCGAATTGGAGACTGGCGCGCAATGTGCATTGACAGCGGCTGCGCATCAATGTTCGGTGTGTTGTCGATACACGAATTTACTGTTAAACAAAGGAAAAAAACAAAAACTTATGGCAGCCCGTGGCCGACTAAAGTGGCTAATGTGTGATAGGAAAGTGTGGGCCAAGCACGGATTTTTAGTTGGAGTGTGTGCGGATTTTTGTTCATTTTTTTGTTCTTTAGTTGTTGCCAAAGTTTAAGTGTGCTTAATTTTATGTCGCCACGTATCTAAACATGTGTATCATGTAGACTTTCAGACAACAACAACAACAACAACAACAAACATGCCCAGTAAATATCTATGAAGCCAGACGACTTGTGTTCACTTTGGGTGAGGAAAAGCAGTACGGACACGTTTTCTTTTTTTTTGTTTGCTACGTATAGAAGACAATGTAAAGCAGAAGCAACTAAAGCAGCGAACAGAGCCAAAGTCGAGGAAAGAGCTGCAGCCGAAATTAATGTAAGACAACTGTTGCCAAAATGCCACAGGCTACAAGCGACGCGGTGTGCTGGCGACACTGGCAACAGGCTTTAAGATTTTGCAGACGCGACGAACAGACACACTGACAAAACCATAACAACTGCAAATGCGAGGAGAAATTATGGCGATTACATGGAGTGGAATGGAAACGGAAAGTAGGCGACAGTTGCATGAAAAGGAAGCAGACATTTCTGCAGGATGACAGGAAGTTAGGAAGTTAGGTGATGAGTTATGAAGGGAAAAGTTGCAGTAGAATAATAACGGAAAAATATATATAAAAAATGTGTATAAAGTATATAAAAAATCATTGAACTTGAAGCTTGTAGATTAAAAACACTTCTAGTTCAAAGTTTTAGCTTGAAGATTGATTTATATGATTTTTTCATATTTTTTTAATAGGTTTTTATTTGCAATCTGTCCTATAAACATTCAGCAAATTTGAGGATATTTTCATATTTAGGTAAAACTTGAAATTTCGACAGTTTAAATAGTTGAATATTTTTCCTTATTGGTTAAGCTTTTAATTTTGATTTTAAAAGTTAAAGTTTTCAATTAAAAGTGTAAAATTTTTTTTTACGAAATAAATCAGAAAAGATTTTCTTGTGTTTAACTAAAAGTGTAAACAATTTTATGAAAGTAAAACACTTTGTTTGATCATAATAAATCAGAAAAGATTATCTTAACCCTGAAGCAGCGCCTCGCAGAGTCGCATAAATTGTGGCACCAAAATGCTTAGGTCGCATGAGGAGGAGGAGTGTAATTTTTAGAATATTTATTTATAATCCAGTCAAACAAAAAATAAATTTTAACAGACCATCGATAAAACTAGAATATTACAAAATAATAAAGTTCAATTAAAAAATTCTATTATTCTTGGAAGAGAGAGATCTAAGTGTGTAATTGTTAGAAATTTTGTTTTTAATGTATTAATACTATCAACGAATAATACATAGCGAATTCAAGTTAAAACAATATATTAATTTACTAAACAAAAAAATTCATAGAAAATATAAATTTCATTGATTTCAAAATCCTTTGAGCAAAAGGGTTAATGCCAATTTCATAGTAACAAGTTTGTTCGTATTGAATAGTAAACTGCTAATTGTCAATTTCATAGTCAGTTTTTCAGAAGTCTGCTGCCCAATTTTGGGTAGTTTACTAAAGATTTTTAGTGATTTTAGTGAGAACTCAGCAAGCCACAGGACAGGAGTTCCGAGGCTTCTATAAAGAATTCCAAATTCAGTGATAAAAATATTGCATTGCATATTTCACTATTTCGAACATATATCGCAAGGTATCCACATTATAATAACAACAACAATAACACACACACACATACATCGAAATATTTCTCACCATATTTCAAACAATACTAAACGCTCATAAAATTCCTTTTAAGCTGTAAAATCATCATCAAAATACTTGTGTTATTTTTGTCTACCATTTTTTGATTTGAGTATTTGTTGTTGCTATTGTTGTTGTTGTGATTTTGCAATATTAGCGTGCACAGCATGCCTTCAAAGTTGCACACCTATGAGTGAATATGCTGCAGTCCACTGTTCGCATACTGCAGTGAAGGTTGGTTGGGGGGAGGGGCTGCATTCTAGCCAGCCAGCAAATCTCATAAAGTAGTTAACTACGTACGGCAGACAGAGCATAGTTCTCATAAAGCACACAAACTCTCACACACACACACACACACACCGCAGCGCACATACACGTAAAGACAGTTAGAGGCAGCGGCAGCCGGGCCTGTCTCAGCCAGATCTGCGCACACGTACAAACAATAAACGGTCCATACGATCTAGCCGCAACGATATTGTTCAAGTCACGATTTTTTGCCAAACCATAGCTTTTGCTTTACTTCCTTGCCATCGCACTGTGCTCTGCTGTTCGACTTGCAATTTTGTTGCTGTAATTTTTCGGGCTGCTTCTTATTATTTTTGGTTTTTTGTTTTTGTGTAAAATGGTTGGTATTCTTGTTGGTTGATTTTGCACAAACTCTGCCCGCCCTGCGCCCATATGCGCCTATCGTCGTCCACATCTGGAGCTTTGCAAGCTCACGCGCGCGCAACAACTATGTGCGGACAATGCGAGCAACGAGCAGATATGTGTGGCGTTGCATGATGAAGATACGAGCGCCGAGCAGCGCCGATGCAGATACGGAATTGCCGTTGGAACGGAATTGCAGTCGAAGATGCGCTCGATGATGATCGGCGCGAGCTGGCGCTGATCGAGATCGATCCAAGTGGAAGTGCGCGCTTAAGTTAGAGTTGGGTAGAGCTCGAATGGGTTGGGCATGGCAGTGGGAAAGAGAGAGAGAATGATTTTCAAAAATTGAAAAATGAGTTCAGCTGTTGTGGCATTTTTTTCGCACTTAAATAAATTCTGGATGAGTTAAGTGAGAGCAATGTTATTGGTGCCTGAAGCTATGTGATTGCTTACAGAGTTAACAATTTGCAGGTTAAAAGCTGAAAGGCTGATCTTAACACAAATATTTTGTAGTTTGCGGTGAATCATGGAAATCATCTGTTGATATACTTGAAATTATTTCTGCATGAGTTGGTTACTTGAATTAAATCTTTGAGAGTTAAGTGAGAGCAATGATATGAGTTCTTAAAATTACGTAAGAAATCAAGTTTGCAGGTTAAAGGCTGTTAAATTTGGTAGTTTACTGTGAATCATAGGAATCACTGATAAACATTAAATTATTTTTGTATGATTATTCAAGTAACTAAATAAGTTCTTTATGAGTTAAGTAAGAGCACTGATACTTAGTTCTTGAAATTACGTAAGGAATTGAGTTTTCAGGTTAAAGGATGAGAGCTGAAAGGCTGGTTTTAGCACAAATATTTTGCAGTTTGGTGATGATTTGATGATCTTAGGAATCATTGATAACTATACATGAAATTATTTTTGTATTAGTATTCAAGTAATTGAATAAATTCTATATGAGTTAAGTAAGAGCATTGATACTTAGTTCTTGAAGTTACGAAAACAGGGGCGGATTCAGAAAAATATTTCGGGGGGTTTCAAAAAGTAATTCTTTAATATTTATAAAATGCCTATTAATTTGTATTTATTTTTAAAGCCGATCCTAATATTTCGGGGGGGATCAACCCCCAAACCCCTCCCCGCCCCCCTTAATCCGCCACTGTACGCAAATAATCGAGTTTGCAGGTTAAAGGATGAAAGCTGGTGAAACGTAGTGTGCTGATGATCACAGGAAGCATCTGTTGATGTCCTTGAAAAAATAAATGATTCCTGACACAATTTTTCAGACAGTCTTTCTTCTTACAACACAATGGGCCTAGAGGTCTCAAAATGACTAGTCAAGTATTTTTCTAGCAGCTTGTTTGTTCGAACCCAACCTTCCAGACATCAGCAATCAGAGCTCAAGTATGAGAGTTTTTTTCATTACTCTGATTTTGGTTGTTTTTTTCTGGAGTCGATTTCACTAATTTATATGATTTGTATTCCTTATTGTGTAGAGATTTATTTTCGCTGATGTTTGAACTTTCGTCTTTGACTAAAAGACATCATTTAATCTATCATGAAGATTATATATACTAAAATTTTTAATGGAATATCTGATAGATTTCCAATACCTGAAAGGAAAATGCTGTCAAAATATTCTACTCCAAAGAAAGTATTGACTTCTTCTCCTTATTATACCATGAAAACATTGGCCAGCCTTAGCTTTTTATTGAGCAATTTTATAATGATTGCTATATACAGTACTTTTCGTTTATAACGAACCCGTTTAAAACGATTTTCCGCCTAAAACGAACCAATTTCAAAAGTACGCGCTGTGTGTTTTCGCTTATTACGGACCCCTTTTAAAGCGAACTTTCGGTTAAAACGAACCATTTTGCCCAGTCCCTCGAAGTTCGCTTTAAGCGAAAAGTACTGTATTTTATATTTTTCCTACAAGTGTTAAAATTGTCAAAATTTATGGACTTTTCTGTCTATGTAATTATAAGTATTTTTTTTTTATGTTTTAATATAAAATATTTATAAGACCTGTTCTTCTTCAAAGTAAGAGTGGACTTCTATTGTTTTTAAATAGTGGCAAACTGAACCTTATTTTAATTTTTTTTAACATTTCAATAGAATTTTTAACATGTTTCACTAATATAAAAAAATGGTTGTGAATATTTCCAATTAGCGTAAAGAATTAATAAAAAAATTTTGTAGACCATGTTTTCACTTTAGCAAGTTTATGTGTCTTTTAATATATTCTGGGTGGGTAAGAAGATTGTAGTGGCTGATTCTGTATGAGACACACTTAGGACTCTATATGGGCACGTTGTGATACCACATACTCATCTGTTTCATACGGAAAGCGATAGAAGTAGACGAGTGTTTCACCAGCCCGAGCTAGGAATAGAACCTAGGGCCTCTAGTATGAGAACTCAGCTAATATATTCTAAGTTTTGTACATAATTTTCTAAAAAGAAAAATGCATGAAATGCCTGTAATTTGTACAGAGTAAGTGACTCGAAAACGTTTACTTCCGTATAAAAAAAATCAGAGAACTTTTCAGCATCTTCTGATAAAAATAATTGAAAGTTTTATGGCCTTCTTCTGGACTGAAGTGGAGTTGGAGAAAGTATCTCTCTAACTCAACTATGCTTTCCATGTGGACTAGACTTGCATCAAAATTTGGTATAAATTTAAGGATCTTTTCGAATATTGTATAAACTTTTTTCATACAGAAAATTTCTATAGTTTATGTTAAAAAATCTTAACTTTAAAGAAAGTTATCAACTCCGCATAACCGAATTTTTTTATAACCTTCTTCTAGATTTAGCTGGATATGGATACAAAGCATCTCTCTAACTCAACTATACTTTCCATGTGGACTAAGCTTGCATCAAAATTGGTTATAAACTTAAAATCCTTTTAATTTTTTTGTATCCCTTTCTAATAGAAAAAGTCTCCATAGTTTAATTTTTAATTTAATTTAATATTTTAATATTAAATAAAAATAAAAATTATTATATAATTTAAATATTAAAAAATATTAATAAAAATAAAAAAATATTAATATAATAATATTTAATATTAAAATATTTTAATACTAAATTAAAATAAAAATTAAATGACTTTTAACACATTTTTTTTTCTTCCAGCAAGTGCCAAAGCATTGTTACATTTTTCGCCATGTACGATTACTTCCATATCGTGTTATATCAATAACCGAAAAAGGGTGGACCTACGAAACAATAATAATAATAATAACAACAACAACAACAACAAATGGGGCCAACAAAAGTAAGCGACCAGACGCGGAAAAGAGTAAAAACATGATTTAACGTTTTTCGTATTATCTGCGCCTCGTCGTCGTCGTCGTCGTCATCGTCGTTTGTAGTGGTTGCAGTGGCCGTCGTCGCAGTCGTCTACGCTGGCATTGTTGCCGTTGCCGTTTATTTCGGTGTTTCGTGTTTTTGGGGCAGCAACGGCAATTTGTTTATGGACGCGCTTATAAAACCGCTTAACCGTATTTGTATTTACAACACTGACTGTCTGTCTGTCTATCTGTCTGTATGTATGTCGTTGTGTGCGTTTTGCTTTTGTTTTAGAGAAGCCGTGATTTTTAATTTCTGGCTCATCCTCGCAGCGCCGCAGTTGGCGCACTTACGAGCGTCTCTGTACGCGCTGCTCCCAACGTCAACAACAATGATCGTGTTGTTTGCATAGTTTCCTTTGGCACTCGCTTCTCGTACTAGCTCGGCTTTTCAAGCGCAGATTTTTCGTTTCGTTACGTTTTGTTTCTTGTTGTTTTGGTTTGTGTGTGCGCGTGTGCCGCACTCAATGGGCCCAAAGCCTTTCGGACACTGGGCACTGAGTTGTGGTGGCTTGTGGTTGTTGTATTTACCACAACAACAATAACAGCAGCAATTGTTGCAAGCGAATACTTAGCATGGGCTGTTGCTCGCAATAGAAGTTATGGTAGGCCACAGTCAGCCGGCCAGTCAAGCAGTCAGCCAGCACAGGAAGACACGCGAAGCTGCAGTGGAGGCTTTGCTGCTGCTCCCTTTTGCGGCTCACGGCTGCCCTGGGAATTTTTGTGCGCGGCATTCTGCTTAACTGGAACGTTTTGGTTGTTGCATGTGTTGTGATGTGTGTTGTTGTTGTTGTTGCGAGGATACTTGCCAGCGAGAAGAGCTTAATGTAGTCATATTATAACGCGCAGACAATATTCAATACGGTTATTATGCAATTGCTATGAATACTCAAGTGTAGAGAATGGATAGACTGGTTGTTGCTGATGCAATATGAAGTTAGATAAGGTGGCAGTGTGTTGGGTAATGTTTTTGAAAAGCGATTAGAGAAAAATTGCTAAGTATATGCTAAGTGAATTCGTAGCAGTTTGTGGGAATCTATGAAAAATAAATTAGTGAAATGTTTATGTAGAGAAGATTACACGATTATTGATAAAGTGATTATGAAGGGACTTATTGGTTGTAATTATTGGTGATATAATCTCTGACCTCTTTGACTTACATTACTGATTGCAGTTTCACTGCCAAACGCCCCTCACACTACCTGAGAACGCATTCAACTTTGAGTATGAGTTCGATATTTGCATGATTTGCTTCCATAAAGCAGGAACAACCACTTTTTGATGCTGCTTAATCCTCATCTATACATTTAAAAGTAGGACTGACAATATGTTTGTATATATTTTTTTGTTTATTTTAAACATACCATTAGACCCAAATAGATGCTCATTTGCACAAAAATTGTATTCAAAAACAGTTTTCAATACCCTTAAAACCCCTACCAGTACAAGCTCAGAGCTTAAACAAAAAAAAAATAAGATTAAAATTAATAATTAACTATTATTAATTATATTAAAATTAAATTTAAAAAATTCAAATTAATTATTAAACATTAATTAATCAAATAATTAAAAAAATTAATTAAAAATTAATAAATTAATGAAAAAAATACCCTTAAAAACCCTTATTAGTACAATTTCAGAGCTTAAACAAAAAAAGTTAAGATTATAATTAAAATAAATTATTAATTCTTAAGGGGTTATATACGTTTTGGTACAGGAAACTTAGGGCATATTTGTGATTTTTTTTGGACTATTTGAAATAATTTATTAGAAACTCGCATAACAGGTATACATAGTACATATTCTTACGAAAAAAAAGAGTGGTCGAATATGAAAAAATATTGAAAATTGTAAAAGTTGTAGCTCTTGTCCTGATGCGCGTTTTTTCTGCGGTGACCACGTTTGAATGCCAACAACTCAACTGTAATCAAAAAGACAAAAAATTTACAGTTGTTTACTACAGCGCCGAGTACTTGAACGAAAAATTTCGAAAAAACCCCCTTTTTTTCATACAAAAACCATACTGCAAAAAAAAGGCGATTTTTTGAGGCTCGAAAATGTATTTTAAAAAAATTATTAGTTAAGACAAATACTGCAAATGAAAAAATGATCGTTCAAGTACTCCGTATTGTAACTAGGAAAAGAATTAAAAAAAATTAGATGAATTGGTCAAGTAGTTTTTGAGATATCGTGGTCACCGCAAAGGCATTTTTCAAAAAACATCATTTGGAGAAAATCACGTTTAAAGTTTTGCGAGATGCCTATCGCAAGGCAGATAGCGCGCTACAAATCGAGTTGCTACTTACGATCTACTGCTCGGATTGACTTGAAATTTTGAACATAAACTCTTGAAAATATGTTTGTTCGAAATAAATCATAAAATTTTTTTCGATTTTTTGACTCATGAAAACGTATATAACCCCTTAAATTAAAATTAAATTTTTAAAATTCAAATTAATTATTAAAATTAATTCATCAATTAATTAAAAAAAATAATTTGAAATTAATAAATTAAATTAATTAATTAAAATTAATCAAAAATTGTATTCAAACATAGTTTTCAATACCCTTAAAAACCCTTACCAGTACTATTCCAGAGCTTACACAAAAAATTAAGATTAAAATTAATTATGAATTATTATTAATTAAATTAAAATTAAATTTTAAAAATTAAAATAAAATTTTAAAAATTAAAATTAAATTTTAAAAATTAAAATTAATTAATCAAATAATTTAAAAAAATTATTTAAAATTAATTAATTAATTAATTAAAAAAATAAATAAATCATTAAAAAATTAATTTATTTATTATAAAAAAATTAAATTAAAAAATTTAATTTAATTAAATAATAATAATTAAGTTTTGTGTTTCTTCAAGCTTGTAAATGGTTGTTTTCTAAAAGAAATAAAGTAGAAATGACATAAGAAAGCAAGAGAACCTGCTTTAATTACGCAGATAATGTTGCATCCTGCAAGATCTGCGAAGCGACTGACAAGCCAAGATAATCCTTCTGAGAAACTCTGCCTAAAAATCTCAATAGTGGAGGTCACTCTTTATAGCATTTTAGGTGGAAAGTTGCTATCGTAGCAATCTATCGCTACAACTGCTTTCGAAAACATTGCGAAAATTCAAAAATTGCTGCGATAGCAACTTTATACCTAAAATGCCATGAAGAGTGAACTCCGCTAATATATTTGTATTTTTTATAGTTTCGAGAATGTTTGGAAGCAAAAACGCAATCAGTTTTTCACGAAAAAAACGGGAACAGTATTATTTGTGTATCCTTTTGAATAATTTTCTTTTGATACAATGCTTGAAAAACAAAAACGTTCAAGGAGTAGATTTCTTCAATACATAACAGTACATAAATGTTACAGTATATCAAAAGTATTAGATTGAGTAGGCAATCGAACTACAAACAGGTGACTCCTGATTCAACACTACAACTAGTCAGCTCACCTATGTAACTCATAGGGAAATTATGCTAGAGAACCAGATAGACTGACCAGGCCAGGTCTTCTGTGTACTCTGACCATAAATAATCTCAGCGCTATTTTGTTTTTCGATATTCCCTCTCTTCTCTCTTCTGTCTTTCTAATCTCTGCAGTCATGTATTGTTAGTCCTTTCTTCCTTAAATTGTATTTGCATTACTTCCACACCCTTTTCTTACTTCTGCAGTTTGTTACTTATTAGAACAGTTGTACTGCTCCTCCTCCTCCGGCACTGAATCGCACATAATGCGCTCGACAAATGTCTCAACTTACTGTCAGCGCATTGGTTGCGCAATTTTTCAGCAATTTTTCCTGCCATTACGCTAACTTTGGCGCTGCAGAAACCACAAAAGTCTTTACTTGCACGTTTTCCTTTGCATTTGTTTAATCGCATTGCGAATTGCGAGTGCGCTCTTTCCACCGCATCATTGCATTGTCGCAAACAAAATGGCTTAAAGGACATTTTCATTTTCTAATATTTCCTTTAAGCATTGCGCTAAGCTACTTTGTGACGGACTTTGTAAAGCTTCTGTTAATATGTTCTAAATGCAATTCATATGCACATTTACCGTCGCGACGGCAACGACAACGACAACGATGGCACGTAAGCTACTTTCGTTGTCTGACTTGTGTGAACTTATGGCGCGCGCTTCGGCATCTGTGTGAGTGTATGTGTGTGTGTGCGTGCGTGCGGCTTGACGAAATTCACATTTGCCAGCGGCAGACAACATAAAATTCTGCGAAATGTACACAAGTTTTATTAATTACGTCGGAGCGCTGACTGTCGGCTGTGCGTGTCTGACGTGAAATTCATTTCGAAGGAACGCTTAACGGTTATGCGGCTGCCAGTAAGTAACCCATTGCGGTGCAATTAGCACGTAAGTTCTGCTATTCTAGTTATTAATTGAACTTCCTGAAATCCATACGTTCTCGTGTGGTGGCAGCAGCGCGCACTTGAAACGCCAACTTTAATGAACGCTACACATACACACGCACGCACGCGCAGTGCACTTACGAGGCGCACGGGCTAGTGTAGTGCAAGGGGGAGGAGTGGGGGGATTGAGCTGGTGGTGGCGCGCTAATGAAAGTGCACAATTTTAGCACGCGCATGCGCACAAGCCCGCATGTGCAGCGGCAATGCTTCGCTGCACAAATTAAGGCATGAAATTGCACACAGCGCACACACACACACACACATCGACGCAACGCCAACTCACTTGGCGGCTGATGTGTATTTATTTATGATTAACTGCACACTCCACTAACACCAATAACAACACAAATATCATCATCAACAACAATAACAACAACAATAGCTGCAATAATATTAACAACAATAACAACAATAAAGAGCAGATTAAATTCACCAGTTGCCTTTCAATTCGCAATCAACAAAACGACAATTAAACTTGCACAATTACAACGACCAGTGGAGGTGCGGTGCGGTGCGGTGTGGGTAACTTTGCGGTTGTATAATCGCAGACAGATTCACCTACTTTTTCTTAATTTTCGAATGCAACAATTGTGCGCCAAATAAGAAGGCCGACGGCCTAATGGAGTTGTTGGCGTTGAGTGCTTGTCAAGCAAGAGTTTTAGCATTAAAAAAATTATGCACTTCCTCTTCAACTACAACAACAACAACAGTAAATATACAACTGATTCGCACAATAATAACAACAAAAAACAACTTAAAAAATAAATTAACAAAAATAAATAAATCGATCGAGGAGCTTCAACACTGACCACTGATTCACTTCCAACACCGAAATATCAGCCAACCAACGAAAATAGATTCTAGCAGCGAAAGCAATGGCCAGCGCGAATTACTGCACTTTGTTATGTTGCTGTGCAACAACAACAACAACAACAAAATCGAATAGAACACAGTGCATCAGGTTTACGGCAGCGCCTTATTGGATTTTAGCCAACGAAAGTTTCCCATAGTTTGGTGTCCAAGTGCGCCGCTCTGGCCTGGCCATAAATTGCTTTCGGCTGCCTCTGAGGCGTCACTCCGCCTCCGCTGCAGCATTGGGATGCATTGCTGCATTTGTGCTGCCTGCAACTATGAGAGTTATGGAAAATGTCTTGTTGATAAAATGTGCTTGCAAAGCGAAAGAGAACTTTGAATTTTTTTTTGGTTTCTTCATTTGAAAAATCGTATGAGATAAGTGAGATCCAAAGTTAACTAACTTTAGATGGAGCATTCATCTTATGAGGCAGCAATTCAGTAGATTAGTCAATTAGTAGTTCAGTGAAAAGACGAGAGTTCAAGCTGCTTGAGTGAAAAAATCAGGTCGTTGACGGTAGCTCAACTACTCGATCTCTGTTTATTGGGTTGTAAACAATTGTGAGAACCTTTGAGAACCCTTTGAGTGTCTTTTTCTTCAGGCATTTAAATGATCTTAACTAAGAGAGAGATGCTAACAGAGAACTATGGAAACTATTCTCCTTTAGAGTCAATTACTCCTATACTAAGAGTTATCACAATCGAAAACCACTCTCAAGATCAACTGAACACTAATAATTAATTTTTCATCAATAAAACTATAAATCCTCTGAAGTAATCATTGTCCTTGAGAAAAGCTTTTTATTATGGCCAACAGGAAACATTCGTTTCTCAGGAGTTTTTTCGTAAAACACTCGTCTTTAACGTATAAAGTTAGCAAATATAAAAGACTTAAGGAAATAATTTATCGACTTTCTATATGGTTGAAGAGGTACTCCACAGTAATTCTCAAGAAGCCGGCCTCGATAGTCCAGTTGCTAGCGCGCTGGTTTCTTATACTGAGGCCCTAGGTTCGAATCCCAGCATGGGTTGGTGAAACATTCATCTATTTCTATCGCTATCCACATGAAGCAGATGAGAATTAAAAGAATCGCACTCTTGGCAGACAATTCCAAAGAAACCTCCAAGTGTGAAAGGAAAACTGCCAACCGCCGTTCGGATTCGGCCTTAAACTGTAGATCTCGTCACCCTTCCCCCCATCCGCTTGAAATGTTGCAATAAAGACAGTGTTGCGTACATATACAAAAAACCAAAACAACCATGAAATATGTGGTATCACTATCTTTCCCTATCATTTCCCTTCTCACATGGGAAGGCTTGTAGCCTTCCTGCCCACGCTCACATCATCATCATCATTGTCACCATCAGTCCTCAAGAACCCATACTTCTGTTTTCTGTCTTTGTCTGTTCACTATTACATTGCAACTGTGGTAGAACGAGTCTTAATCTAAGATTTAGTGGGTCCTTTATGCTTCACCTCTGGACAAACGATCTATCTAAAACAGAAGATCACCCTAAACCCATACCAAGATACGTTTTATTTTGAGGTTGTTAAAAACATTTTTGTAAATTTTAAAATTACAACAACAAAAAATATTGGTGAAAAATTATTGATTGATTTTTTTATTGATTTTTTATTTTTTGATTGATTTTTGATTGATTTGATTTGATTTTTGTTCTTACGTTTGATCACTTATTTCAATTAAGTCATTCGCAGCATTGATGTTTTTCTAGTTCTAGTTCTTTCTGTAATTCTCTTCTAAACTGATTTTAATTGAGTAATGTCACCCTTAACTATTAAAATCCATAATATCTATTAAGCATAAAGAAATGCTATCCTACCATATTTAAATTTGGTTCTTCCACCAGCTCAAATCACTTTTCAATGTGTTCTCACTCTTCCAACCACTCACTGTCCCTTCTATATTGTGTACAGTACTGGGAAAATGTTTCATCTTGTTGCCATTATGCAACTCTGTACCTGCTGCAAATTTATTCTCTCGCTAACTTGACGTTAAATTAGCAAAGTTCATGCTCGTTCACTCACTATCACAACATTTTTCCACCTATTTTTTCCACCCAACTTTTTGCTATCCCCCACAACTAGAGAATTTTTTTTAATTTAATATTTTCATATGCATTTTATTAATGGTTAAGGCATGTAACAGGCCACACCAAGTCACAAAGCAGCGGCACTCAAACTCTTCCAATAAAAAAATCCCTCATTTCTAACAATTATTAATTGATGCTGAATTCATAAGAAAACCTATTAGCCACACTTTTCTTATTCACAATTTTCAAAAGTCATTGTTTTGTCCGACTAGTGCAGCAGTTTGCGAACCGCTGTCACCTAACAGTGGCCGCAAAGTGTTTTGCTGCAACCTGAGTGCGCCGGCGCACAAATGTACAGTAAGTCTTGTGCTTTGCGCTTTGAGCCTCGTAATCTCGGCTGTTCGTAATTAGTTTAGATGCAGTTTATTAGCTTTATGCAGCAATTACTCATATCTCTAATTTATTTCTGCGCGCCACTTGGTTGCTGCTCTCGTTCTGCTCGCTAATATTTAATTTGTTCTGCACCAACAATTCGTGCACTGTGCGCTGCATATCGCCGCTTTGGGTTCTATGCGGTGTGGCGCTTGACTTGAGCTGCCGCTGTCGCTGCCGCTGCGGCTGTCAGTTGGTGTTGCTGCCGGCACTGCATTTTCCATGTGCTAATTACTTTGACTGACTGAGTGCGCTTGTCTGCTTAACTTTTTTAATTGTGGCAATGATGAGGCTGCACAACATTGCCGCCTCAGATGCTCGAAGGTGCTTTGTAGTTCAGGCTGCGCATTGACCGCAAAAGGCACAAATATATACGAACACAGATTGTACACGTAAGTAGTTGGTGCAGGTGGATGAGATGTGAAATTGATTAATGTGCACATGCGCTGATAACCAACAATTATGCTGAGCATCATAAATTTAGTGGATACGGTGAGCGATTAATAGTTTGGGACATGATAGCAAAACGACATACAACAAATTTTTGCAACCTTAATCGGCATTAGACATTCCTTAGTAGGAATTAGATTATGAAATGGTTTCGATACAATTTCTAAGCACTTTTGAACTTTCATTAGTGGAAGTAGAGAACAGACACAAAGTTTTTAAAGAGAGCGTAGAAAAATTATAGCAAGCATGAAGCGGTGATATTTTTCTGAAATTTTCTTCAGCTTCTTTGACTTTGGTCGTTTCAAGTCAAGTTTTTACAGGTCATTTTCCAAAAATGTGTCCCCTAACCTATAGTATTCTTAATTATGGAATGTATCCTACGTTCTAAAGCATAGGAGAAATGCTTCAAAATACCACAAGAGTCCCAAAGCTCAACAGACATGAGTGGGTGTCTAGCTTTAGCTAACAGAAGGTTGGCTATATTGGGACAAAAATTTGTAGAAGAAGACACAAAACTTTGCTCTACATATGTTAAAGAAAAAACGAGCTTTTTAAGAGGAAATTTCAAGACTAGGGCTGAATTTTGGACTGCAAGATCCCAAAGACGACAAACGAAAGGAGACCGAATAAAGGATATGCTTTGGTGACAAGAGAATAAGTGCGGAGCTATTGGTCTGAAAGCTCTGCTGGAGCAAATGCATGATGTAGGAAGTCAATGATTAGTATACTCTTGAAAAAGAGAGAGAAAAAAGAGCAAGTGTTGTCACCATCACCATTAGTTACCACTAGATTTTCTTAAGTTATCACGGAATGTAGTCACGTTAGCACGAAGGCTTACAACTACAGTGGAACTACGCAAAACGCCCCAATAAGCACTCAATTTCAGTAGAAAAATAATGAGTTAGAGATCATTAGAAACAACATAAGTCCTGCTCCACCAAATGCAAGAGGCACAGAAGTATCTGAAGGAAAGTTGTAACCTAAGGCGGATCTCTGGAAAAGGAGCCTAAATAAGCAGTCAATTTTCATAGGAAGAGAAAGAGTTAGAGATCTTAAGACATGTTACTAGCCCTGAGCGATATAATGCTGGATTTACAGTAGTTGTATCGGAAGGAAAGTTGACGCCTACGGCGGATCTCTGGGAAAGGAGCCTAAACAAGTAGTCAGATTTCATATGAAAAGAATGACTTAGAGATCTTAAGACACGTTACTAGTCCTTAACGACAAAAGGCGACATGCATAGTAACTACAGGGTAGGCCATTTAAAGTAGAAGCATTTGTTTTTGAAAAAAAAGAGGAAAAAAATGTTTTTTTTGTTTTCATCTGGATATTCATTTATTTTGGTCCAAGGAGAAATTTTCTAGTTAGTTTTTGAAAATGATATCGCGTAAATGGCCACCATTAGCTTTGGCCGCAAAATGTGCCCTTTTTTCGGCATTTTCCATCACTTTTGCCAGTGTATCGGCCGATATGGCTCTTATTTCGCGGCGTATGTTGGCTCTGAGTTGAGCTAGTGTCCTTGGCTTGTTGGTGTATACCTTGGACTTCAAGTAGCCCCATAAAAAAAGTCTGGCGGCGTCAAATCGGGTGATCTCGGTGGCCACTCATAATCGCCTTTTTTCGATATGATTCGGCCGGGGAACAATGGCCGCAATAAATCGATGGTTTTTCGTGCTGTATGGCATGTAGCGCCGTCTTGTTGAAACCAAAAGTCATCCAAACCATTTTCACGAACAATTGGCATCACAAAATTGGTTATCATGGCTCGATAACGGTCACCATCGATGGATAAGGTCTTTCCACGGTTGTCTTGGAAAAAATACGGCCCGATGATCATATCGGCGTCTTGTGCGTTGTCGGGATGAGTGGTTGGCATTACTAACATTACCGGAGTTCACAAATTTTGCGTATAAACGCCTTATGGTGTTATCACCGGGAGCACTTTTAACTTTATTTTTTGCACGAAACGCACGTTTGGTTTTCACAATCGAGAAGTTATTTTGAATGTAAAGCTGAACAATTTCAGCACGTTCTTTTGGAGTGTACTGTTCCATGGTATAAATTGTCTGGGAATGACGCTTCCAACGCGCTATGTCATTAGTCGATCTGACAGCTCTGTCAAAAGTTATAGGGTTACCAGATGCTTCCACTTTAAATGGCCTACCCTGTATATCAGAGAAAAGGTAAAGAGGCCCTACAAATGTTCCGTTTCAGTAGGGAAAATATGAGTTATAGACCATTAGACACGTCACTAGCTCTGACCAATATAATGTGTAATGTATAGAAGTTGTATTGGAAGGAACACCTCCTGACCTTTCTGACATAATCATAAACAACAATAACAAAAAGGTACTCAAAGTATAGAACAATAAAACTGAACTGATCCTTAACACTCAACACAACCTACAATACAACTAGGTCAATCGCATATAGTGACTTTGTTGAGCCACATAAAGCAGCTTAGAAACCCAATCACGCTAAATTATTGCAAATCAAAGCGTTTTGCTGCGGACAGCAAACGGCAAACAGCGAACAGCTGGCAGCGCAACGACGCAGGCGTCAGCATGGCAAATCGGAAAATACCTTTAAGAACTTTCCACTTAAGTGAGTAACTAAGTAAAATAGAGAAGGATGGGGGCAACAAAAAGCCACAAAAGACAATAGGCAAACAGCAACAACAGTAACAAAAAAGCATTTTCACCTCAAGCCTCAAAAACAGGCATTACGGCGCGTTACAGCCAAAACGTTAGCTACACTCAAGCAATAAAATTCAGCGAACTAAAGCGTTAAATCAGCAAAGATACAAACGAACAGACGCGCAGCCAAACAGCCAGCCAGCGAGACAGACAGACAGAGCGATAGTGAAGCTTGCACACGGCAACGTATCGCACCGACATGTTTGGCATGCACATGGCAAATGTTGGCAGGGACCGAGGCGCAGCGCACACGGTTCGTTCACATAGTCAACGAAAAGCAGGGATTAAGTTTGACGGTGGCCGGTGTGCGGCCGCTGGTGGTGAAGTATGCGCTATGAGTGCGCGGTGTGGCAGCTATGAACAGATCTACGCGCACTCGCAACACAATAAAACAGAAAAAACACAAAGCACAAAATTCAAGAAGTAAGAACACAACACACTAACAACAATAACAACAAAAAAGTTGCACACACAAAACAAGTATAAACAAATCCAGAATGCTATCATTATCCAGGTGCCAAGTGAATGGGCCACAAGCAGCAGCAACAACAACAACAACAATGCAATCTCAAAGATACAACACACACACTCAAACCAAGGAACACACATACACTGACACTGTTGTATGTTGGCCAGAATCGCATGGCAACAAAAACAAAACGAATAAGAACAACAACAACAAAACAGCATAACAACAGTTTTGATTCATGTGCGATGAGGCGGAGAAGCGGCGGCGCGTAGCAATTCGTTTTGAATGTTGCTCGGCACTTGGCCGGGAAACTCCTTCGCAGTGGCACAGCAACGAGCGAAGCGCTCATAAATGTGGCAGTTTAAAAGTCATCAGGTTTTTGGCAGCCCAGGCACAGGTTAACAATTGAATATTTGGTGTTTGACTGATTTTGAACTCATAGCGTTGTGTGGCAAGTTGGGCAGATGGATGTGGTGTAAGGTGAGGAAAGTGGCGAGCACTAAAAACGTACGTAAGATATGTGAAATGTGCAACTAAAATGAAATTATTGGAGAGGAAGTTTTAAATAACAAAAATCATAAAATATGAAAGTTCTTTTAAGTTCACAACTAGACATTTTTTTAATGTAAGAAACTTTTTTTTTCTTAATATAATAAACTAAACGAAGGAAACTATTAAGATGAGATTTGAATATTTAAAATAATGCCAATTTTTTTCAAAATACATTTTTAAATATTTAAAATAAATTGTAAACAAATAGTTTAAATTTTGTAAGATTTAAAATGATGTCAATTTTATAAAATATATTTTTAAATAATTTAAATAAATTAATAAAAATAAATAAATATTTTAAATTTTTAAAGATTTGAATATTTGAAATAATGCAAATTTTTTTAATATAAATTTTTAAATTATTTAAATAAATTATAAATAAATAATTAAAATGTTGAAAGATTTGAATATTTGAAATAATAAGCGTTTAAAAAATTAATAATTTAAATAAATTATAAATAATTAAAATTTGTTAAGATTTGAATATTTGAAATAATGCAAATTATTTTTAAATAAATTTGAAAATAATTTAAATAAATTGAAAATAAATAATCAAAATTATAATCAAATAATCAAATAATAACAACAATAATCAAACCAATTTAAAACAAAATAATGATTTAAATAAATTATAAACAAATAATTAAAATTTTTAAAGATTTGAATATTTGAAATAACCAGCCAATTTTTGTATAGTAATTTTTAAATTATACCAACGAAGCTATTAGGATAAGATTTTATAAATTTTAACCCGGTAGCGAGACCATATGGTCACACTAAACATGCGTTCAAAATACGTGATTTTTTAATTTTGTTTCATGTTACATCGCTACAAAAATGTTTTTGCAAAATTTGAAAATTCCAGCATATTCGTGTTAAGGACTTTAAAGCATGTTAGGGATCCATTAACTTACGACACATTTACTCTGAAGTTACTACATTTTGTTCGCTCTAGACTTGAATACGTTGCTTTGAATTGAATTCTGTTAATGTTTTTGCATAAATGAACTTGAACGACTTAAACGTGATTTTATTCATTTTGCCAGCAATACCAGAAATGCTCCTTTTACGTTCTAACTTTATATATAAATTCAAAATACACTCAAATTTATTGGACGCTGCCTTTGCCACGACTAAGATTACTCTAATTATTTTTAATTATTATTATTATTTTTAAAAGTATCTAATATAAGTAGATTTTTGAAATTTTTTAAATTTATATCTGTAAAATGATTTCAAATGATTTCAAGTGAATAAACTTGCCAACTAATGCTGAAAGCAGTTGAAATATTAGCCAACACAGCTCAGACTTTTCCAATCAATGGTAGTCAAAGGAGAAATTTCATCTCCCTTTCCTTTCCAGAAATCGCAACATACCACACTGACTGCCCTCGAAAAGTATTTAGTGGAAAAAAAAAAAACAAAAAAAGTATCTGCATGAAGCCAAACTCGACTCGGGCCCACAGCGAGCGCGCTGGCGTGCAATAATTAATTAAACCGTTACACAAAATTTAGAAAATTTGAACTGGCAGTAGCAAATGATCACGACTTTTTTTCTACGCCAAGCAACAGGAACAAATTTCAACTTTTTTTTTTAGTTTTGTTTTTCTGGCGTCTCGGCAGTTTGATTGAATTTCCCCTTTTGCACAGTTTGGGGAAAAGTGGCGCGCGAAGCGCAAAAATCGTGCTAGTTGTGAGTTGTTGGTTTTTAGGTTGTTATTGTTATTGTTGTTATTGTTGCCGATTGCAGCAAATAAACTGCAATATCTTAGGGTTGCCCTAATAGTTGGTGGTGCGCCGCTCATTGGTGAAACACTGTTGTTGCCTATTTGTTTTACAAGCGCACTTTAATGACGACGCTGTTCGTTGTTGTTGTGATTGTTTTGTATTTGTGTTTTTTTTTTTTGTATTAAAGCAATGCTGTTGTTTGTCATTTGCCAAGTGGCTGTCTGGTTGGTGTGGTTGTCATTGTGATTATTGTTGTTGTTGTTGCTGTTGTGGCGGCTGGAATAAGCAGCAGTTGCTGCTTAATTTTCTCGATTCTGTTGTTGTTTTGTTGCTTTGCTCGCTGCTTGCCAAGCTTAACTTTGTAATTAATTTACATGCCTTATAATCAAAACTGTTGAAGCTGCACTGTTGTATCATTCTGTGCAATTAAAGAAGAGCGCTCGTTATATCCGACAATGCTGGCCATAGTCAGACTTATTGCCAGTCGTTCGAAAGCGCCAAATTAATTGCGCTAAAGTTTTAAAAAGTTGTTACTACGTTGGCAGTGCAGTTGACAATTGCCATGAAGTGTAACCGAACTGTGCTCAAAAGTCACAGTGCAAAATTGCAGCCCATTAGTCGAGTAAGTGACAGCTGTCAATCGTATTAGTCAATCGAATTTGTTGCTTTTGTGTATTTAGTAAAAATTTGCACTAAAATACTTGTTGCTAATAATTACATTATTGCATTAATTTTTATGACATTTTTTAGAAATATGTCAATCAATAGTAGACAATGTCATTCGAAGACTTTAAATGTAGAACTCGCAACAAGTTTTGATCTTTGACTGAACTAAACATTTTCAAGTCAAGATCAGTGATGTTGCAGTAGAGCCAAATCAAATAAACTCATAATTATAAATAAATATTAAAGTAGGCAATTGTCTAAATGAAATTCCATGTAGACATGCGTGCAAATGTTTGCTTTCAGTAGAACTAATTTAAACTTAATGCAATTTGGCCTTAATGTGACAATTGCAATGATAATGCATGATGTTGTTATTAGTTGGAAATTGTTATAATTACTAATCGACATTCTAGCTGGAATTAAGCACATAAACAGAATCATTAAAATTCCTTAGTTCTAGTTTTAGTTAAGCATTATGCTCGATTTGTAAGAACTCATACAGTAAGAAAAAAATATACAAATAAATGAATTTCAAATATAAAATTTTTAAACACCTGCAAATAATTTCAATCTACTTTAACATTAACTATGTTTGCTTTTTGATTTCGTTGCACACCTGTACTCTACAAACATTTAATTAAAACGAAAGTAGAATAAGTAAAATAAAATAAGCAATAAGTAAATTGCGTAATTAAAACTGACCCATGAACTGAACTTTGCCGTGCAATTGAAGGACATAAATGCACATGAATGCTTAGAAATTATAGAATATTCGGTACTGACACACGAATACGAATGACTAACTTGAAATATTTTATCACACACACAAATACGAATTGAACTCAATTTTGAGATGAACATAGGTAATGTAGATCAGTCAGAGATTAGATGGAGTGAAGTAGTTCATAGAAAGCTTCAGAACGCTGAAGTTCATAAGAACCTGGAAATGGCGAAAGATTGAGGAAAGGAACTGAGCCCTGTGACACTCTTCCGCTAAAGGACCGATGAACGAACCACCTCTTTGCTTTCAATGCAATTCTGAATATTGTTTTTCAAGTTTTTTGAAGAGGCATGTCATTAGGTCACCGAAGGATAAAGTTCCAAAAAATATTAAATTTCGGTTTTTGAAATTTTATAAAACTGGATTTTTATATTTGCGAATTATTTTTGTTTCAGCGACTTCAAAAAAATTGAATGTAACAACAGTAAGAAATCATCGTTGAGGAACAAAAAGATCACAAATCTTAAAAAGTATATTAAAATTTCAAACATACGACAACTCACACAATTTTGTTTTTCACACAAAATTTTATACAAATTCTTTGATCCATGTTTTGGAATAGGCAAAAATTGAAGACGAGCCAAAACACAGTAAACTTGTCAAACCTAACAAATCTTAAGGCCGAATGTATATAAAGATCTCAGATGTTTATTGATGGACTGACTGGTGAAGCTGAACTTAAAATTAGACTCTATGATTCTAATTCAATGCTATTTCAAAGAAACCATAATACCATACATTATCACCTGCGATTCTGCTATTCGTTTACTTATCGCATGCGACTTTTCTCTAACCTAAACCATTTTTTCTGTTGCTTCAGGCCACATTGAACATGCGCTCATTACATATTTAGTCATGTCAGTTTACATGGAGAAATTCATTGCGTTTAATTATATTGTAAAAATAAAAAGATTATGCAAAAAAAAATGCATGAAACTATTTACAACACCTGGACAGATGACATAGAAAATCAGTTAGTCGCCTGCAACTTTTACCGTTGTGTAAACAAACAATTTGCAATATGTCAAAGCGAATGCCAGGGAAAAATTGTCAACAGGCGGCTGGTCTCTTTTTAAAAAATGCAGACAAAACTCATTACTTGTAACATGACTTAATTTCAAACGTCAAAACCAGACACGCACACACACACACTGGCCGTGTGTTGAGCTGTGCTAAGTGACTTGTCGCACGTTAGGCGCGACATGCAGTTCCGCTACAATGCAACATGTTTATGATTTGAGAAATTAACATTTTTATGCATTCGAAATTAGGCAACAATGTAAAAGCGGCGAAAAGGCATAAATTTTGAGATTTTCATGCGCCACGACAAGTGCTAAAAATAAGAAAGAGTCATAAAAAAATAATAAAAATTAAACTAAAAAAAATAATAAAAAATATAAAAAAATTAAAAATACGAAAACTAAAATAAAACTATTGAAAAAATAAGTAAAAACCACTGTTAAGTGTAAATTGTGGTCTGCATGTGCGTGTGCCTGTGTGTGTGTGTCTCTCTGTGTGTGTTTATAGATGTGACAACGGACGCAACGGAAGCCTGTCGACATGCCAAGGCGTGCGCAAGACAGAAAAAAGCCTAACAGTTTCCAAGTCAGTTCCCACGTTCGACAATTAAAGCGTTGTCGTTGTGGTCGTCTTTCGATTTTTTCATACTTTTTTTCAAGTACTTTTTCATAGTTTTTGTTGTTGAATTTAATCACATGCAACGTTTGTCATTAAGCGTTGTTGTCGCGCGGCTCCTGGGCGCAATGCCTGCTGCCTGCAAGAAAAGCCACCAACCACCACCGCCGCCAACCGACTGACGCATCCACTGCAGTTTAACAAATGAAGTGGTCATTTCGTTAATTTCGTGCATTCGGTGGTGCAAGGGCGGCCGGTCGGTCTTCCTGCCCGCCATCGCTCGCCACCCGCTCGCAGAGCTTCTTCCGCTCTCAGCAGCAGCGGTGAATTATGGAGTTAAATGCTGCCGTTGCCGTTTGTCTGGGGGCTGCGTTCGCTGTCTGCTTTAGGTGTGTTGGTGTGTCGCTGTGTTTGTTTGGTTTAATTTGAAAATTACCAAACAACATGTGTGGCTTTTTAATTAAATTCATTATGGACTTTATAATATTTTAATGGGTTGTCTTGTTGCGGTTTTGTGTGTCACAGCGCCACCGTGTAGCATAAAGTGTGCAAGATTTTATTTTTAGCTTTACTTTTACTTTTTCATGTGCGGTCAGTGACGCAAAACAAGTGTTAGCTGGCTAATAAATTAAACAAAAAAAAATGTAATAATAATAAAAATATTTTTAAGAGAAATTGCGTAAGCGGTGGAAGGAGCGTTTTGTAGACTCGAATACGAGTGGCAGCACAGGCCTTCTCGTACTCGTACTCGTCCTCTGAACCTAAGCTAACCTAATCTCACAACAGTCAGAACTACCGCCGAGTCGAAGTACAAGTTTTCCTCTAGGCATCTTCTGAACCTAACCTTACAATAGGAGACATTAGGTTCTCACAATAGGCAGCAATACTAACGAGTGGAAGTACAGACTTTCCTAACCTAAACTTTCCTTCCTAACCAACTTCTATAAAAAGGACCAGAAGGACAGAATTTATCAAAACCAACTATACTCTATTCTCCAAGTTGTGACTAAAATAATAGACTCAGTGCTCTGCTAGCTGATTTCGAAATATGCAAAATTTCTTAGACGATAAAGGGGCTCCAATCCATCTCCATGATCCTTTTTCCAAATTTCTTCTGCAAATTCACTTTCTGTGAATACTATTAATTTCATTTGGTAAATCCGCCAAATCATAAAATAAACCTTGAAACGATTTAAATTCCTAGCAAGATTCACTGTAAAGGGAGTGCAGGGAAATGGCTGCCAAGATTTCGTGTTAGCCGATTGATGAAAACCAAATTCGGGTGGAACAATCTGTACATGAAAAGAGTCGCCTAAAAGAGAGCCTATGGGTTACTAAGGTTACTTTGCTTCATTCATAAAACTCGCTATTGTTTTTCTGAACAGCAACGCACCGTTTTGCTTTTCGAAACACTGACTTTTGCTTCCGAAAAATAATCTGTCACTTTCAGCTCGTCAAGATTTCTACTAAACTGCGAAACTCCTTGTCTTTCAGCAGCATAATTTTCAACCGCCATATACAATAACATTTCTCACGCCTTGGCACTGCACATGTAGTACGATTTTTTCAATCAAACCACACACACACAGACACATAAAACACACAGCCAACGCATACCACATATGCTGATTGTATGGCAATTTCGTGTGGTTTGCTGGTTTTCACGCCACAACCACATCAACTGCTCGGCTGTAGCGGCCGTTTTGTTATTTTTTTTTTATAATTGGCCACAAAAATAATACAAAACAAAAATCGGAAAGAAAAACGAAAAGTGAAAAGCACACGTAAGAAAATTTCATGTGATATTTTGGCGCCTGGTGCGCGCCATTTGACTTGTTGTTACTGGTTTTTATATTTTCATAAATTTTTATTAAAATTCCACTTTGAACACATTTGCTGAGCTTTAACAAAACTGCAAATAAATCATTTATATATCTGTGCTGTGGTATCTCAAAGTGTCTTTTGTACACACAAAGGAAATCATTAGCCAGCGCGCCAAATGTGTGCAAAAACTGTGCGGGCCCGGCGACGCGAGGCGGAAATCGAAACAGCCCAAAACAACGCAACACTGCGAAAAAAGTAAACATTGCAAAAAATTAAAAACGCCCACAACAAGTTGGCCCGAGTTCGGATACACATAAATAAAAGTATCTGTGCGCGCTCTGGTTGAGTTTTGTGTTGGTGATTGTGAGAAAAATTTATGGCACTACAATTTTTTCGAACGCCCCCTGGCTCCTCTTGAGGGGCAAGCAACGATTTGATTTGGTGCACAAAATTTCGATTTTGATTTGATTTGGCAAAAGTTAATTGTATATAGTTTTATGTTTTATTGATTAACAATTTGGAAAAGTTTTATTTATAAGAGAAGCGATTTTTTTCTTTTGGGAAATTTTTACTTATAAGTGAAAAGATGAATGAAAATTAGGCTCTAACTGGTCATTGAAATAGTTCACAAATGTTTTAACAAAAGTATTTTATATTTAACTGCTTTTCACCTTGAACAATTTTTTCATAAAATTGTTATCCATGACACATCAACACACCACTGTGACACCAATTCGTAAGAGCCAAACATTTTTTTCAAATGTAGACATTTTTATGTTTGAAGCATATGATGCCAACATTTACAACACATCAAATGCTATTTAAAAAAACATTTATATTTTACATTTGATTGCTGGTAAACGTCATCAAATGGATTTGTGACAAAATTTATGTTGAAAATAATATCAACTGTTGGCTGCAGACGTAAAAATCATATTTTATAGCAATTTATGCACAACTTATTTCGTGCCTCATACAAGCACAACAAATTTTGACAAATTATTATTGCACAGCAATGAAGTTTTACTGCCGTCAAACAACAACAAAAAAAACCAAAAAGAAATCATGGCACAAGCAGCAAATATGTGAAGCATATAAAAATGCATGAAATTCATATAAAAAGTGAGAGACGGTTCAAGGCGCACGAAAGACAACAGTCAGCCAGCAACAACAACAACAACAACAATGAGAACAACAATAAGAACAACATAAGCTGCCACAAGATTCGGCAGTAAGCGCCAAGGGTAGCGCCCCAAACGACGCTCGCCAAATGTTAACGAGCAAATAATAAGTCACGGCAGTAGGAAGTAAGTTTTTTGCAGGGCGCAGCAGCAGCAATAACAACAACAACAACAAAATATATGGTAGCAGCAACAGGAAAAAATATGATAATGTAGAAAACTTAACTGCGGTTGTGGCTGCTTGAACTTGAATGCAGGACATTTGGGCGGTTGAGTGCGTTGCGTTGTCATTGCCTACAGTCGGTTTAATTTATCATGAACATATTTTTATTTTTACTTGTGGTGCATACAAACTAAAGTAACAGAACTTGCGCACTTTAATATGACTTTAGAGAATTTTTAAAAAATATTCAAAATATACAAAACTATTCAAGTAAAACTTCAGCTCGCTGACTCTTTCAATTGCTTTGGTTGCGTTCAGACACAAACAACTCCTTTTGTGTTTGACGCATTGAGTGACTCTAATAGTTTTCGTAATATTTTGCCATTAACACTGTGCTGCCAAAAGCCATAATCGGGCAGTTAGTTGGCGCATAAAGAACGCAGCCACTTTGGCCTTTTCGCGCACAATTAATGATCTCAGCATTCTAGTGCGCCGTTCCTGCGCCAACAGCCTCGTACCTACTTCTATGCAGACAGACATGCACACAGCTATGCAGACATACACACACACTCGTACATATCTATGCAGAGGTCTCAGCATATCACTGCGGCGTGTTCAGTTCACGTTGTATGCGCTCATAACTCCTAATGGCCATGACAAATAGTTAAATTAATAAGCAAGAATTTGTTGTTGTTGTTAATGTTGTTTCTGTGTCTTTGTCGTTGGCTCAGCTGCAGCAGGATGCACATAGCTAACTGTCTAAGGTATGCACTCATCATTAATATTATCAAAACATTCTATCAGTATGGGGTTTTTGTTGTTGGTTTTTGGCACAGCCGCTGGCTGAAGTCAAAGTCAAAGTGTTCAATGGGGTGAAAGTGTTAAAAGGTTTTGCGTTTAGCATTTTAGGTTTTGCTTGGTTTTTATAACACTTACTTTTGTTGTTGTTGTTGCTATTATTTTGGAAATTGTTTTTTTTTATTTCTTGAGTTGCAATCAAGTGGAAATAAAACGCTTAAGCAGACTGCAACGGTTTATGTCATCGTGAAATTTTTTCCTTATTGTTTGAGATTTTTGTTTTTGTGAGAAACTTGAGAAAAAATATCAAATGGGGTGGTTTTCAGTGACCTTTGTACAACCTAAAGAGGCATTAAAATTACTTAATTAACAGTTAGTTGGCGATGATGGCGATTGATGCGTCAAACTGACAGCAGAAATGTGTAAGCAATTTTGAAATATCTCAGCTAATTGTGCAATTTTGTAAATGATTTTTAAACAGTAACAGAGTTGAAACAGATTAATATTTTATAAAAAATAGAAATATATAATAAAAGTAATAAATAATAAATCAATAAATAAAATAGAAATAATAAAATAATTGAATAGAATTTGTGTTAATTACAAAAACTTGTGCTAGTTTTGATAAAATATATGAAAAGTTGAATTTAAATATTTAAAAATTCATTTTAGGAAAGCAATTTTATTAATAAGTACTTTAAAAGAATTTATAACAATAAAAAAATGTTTGCACTTTAGAATTAGAATTTTTACAGATTTTTTAAATCAAAAAATACAAATTTACTTCAGAAAAATAGACAATATCACAAGCTAAAAAAATAAAAATTTTAACACATATTTTCTAACAAATGTCTATAAATGTAGTTAAGAAAAATAAACAATTTATTATTATTATTCAAACAAATATTTATTACAAATAAAAATTAATTTTTTTTTAATTATTGCTAATTTTAATTAAAATTTTTAAGTTATTTTAATAAAATATTTAAATATTTTCTTAAAAATTTTTAAATATATTTTTAAATGTTTTTAAAAATTTTTTACAAATGTCTACAAATTTAGTTTAAAAATGAAATAATTTAAAAAAAATTAATCAATTATTATTTAATTAATTTTTAATTAAAATTTTAGCAGATTTTTTTACAAATGTCTACAAATTTGTTAGTAACAACAAATTTTGAAATTTAAAGGTATATTTTTTTACAAGTAAATACAGTCGTGTCTGGATATAGTGAACTAAACTAACTAACTCAAAATACACTTTTTGCTTTTTGCTTGAAATTGTTTTCAAAATTTTGTTCAATATTTTGAGGCTCCATGTCAAAATTTGGGTGTTTACTATATCGAGGTGTTCACTATATAGGGTGTTCACTATACCCATACACGACTGTATTAACATTTTTACTTATATCTTGCAGTTTTAATTAAAATTTTAAAATTATTTTTAAATAAAAACTTTGAACTTTTTAATTCATAAATATACAAAAAAAAAATATTTAGAATGATTACAAAAATCTGTTTGCAGTTTAAATTAGAATTTTTACGAATATTTGTCACAAAAGTATACAAAGTTAGTTTAGAAAAAGAAAAAAATTATTGAAATTTTAAGGTATATTTTTTACAAGTGAACATTACCATTTTTACATATCTTGTTTTAATTAATTTTTTTTAATTATTTTTAAATAAAAATTTTAAAATTTTTAACATAAATACAAAAAAAATATTTAGAACAATTGCAAAAATTGTTTGCAGTTTTAAGTAGAATTTTCGCAAATATTTATCACAAAGTCTACAAAGTTAGTTTAGAAAAATAAGCGATTTCAAATAAAACTAAAACAACTTGTATTAAAATTTTTACAGATAATGTTAACGAATATCTACAAAGTTAGTTTGGAAAAAGTACCAAATTTAATTATTAAAATTTAATACTCCTTTAGTTTGAATTTGGGACAAAAACTTCTTGAAATTTTAAATGAAATCTATGGAGCTTACAAAAATATTGATGATTGCAGCTTTTTTTAAACTATTTGTGTTTACTTATTACTAGTGTCCGACCGAAACCACTTTTTTGGGCCGAAACCGAAACCGAATATTCGGTTTTTTTTTTAATATTCGGCCGAACCCGAAACCGAAACTTTCTAGTTGAAATAAAAATCACCATATCAAGCATTTTTTTTAAAACAAACGAATTTTACATTAAGTAAATAAAGAACAAACAAACAAACATAGCATAAATAAATAAATACTTATTAATAAATACAATTTATTCATTTTTTAAACACGTAAACATAAAAAAATCACCCTTTCGTACCTTACTCGCTAATATTCAAAATTAAATAATTTAATATTATATGCTAAAAAAATAAGTTTATTTACATTGCTGGCATGTAAATGACTCCTCCTTTCACTATATATCTGCTACACAATAAAATGTAAAAAATATTCTAGAAAGTTTCGGTTTCGGCTATTCGGCCATTTTTTGGCCGAAACTGAAACCGAAACCGAAACCACTTATTTGGGCCGAAACCGAATATTCGGTCGGACACTACTTATTACTTAATAGTCGATAACCCAACATTCACTCAACAGTTGCCGACATTTCGTCGCTAACTTTCGATGGATGGCGCACAATTCTTGCTTACCAATTTTCACAAGAAAGCACTACGCATATCTGTGTACGTGTACACCGTAGTATTAACAACAACAAAAACAACGATCAGTGCGGCATGTCCTTTCGAACAACGCTGTCCATCTGCGCTCAACACTCAACCACTCAGTCGCCGCACTCACCTATGTTGGCGTTAGACCTCAGCAGCTAGGCACCGCTATATGGGAACTAGCGTCTCATACTGGCAACAACAACAACAACTACAACGAATGGGCAGCAGCTATCTGCACATAAAAGAAATCGCGTTCGCCACAATTAATCTTGGCGTATGTGCGCCGGACGTGAAGCGCGCCAAGGAAGCAGCGAGTCGAGGCAGCGGCCCGAGCATGTTGCGCGCTGGCATGTGAGAGACGCAGCAAGTAAGCAGCCGGTATGCATCTTGTCCACCACAACAACAACAATGGCAACTGAAAAAATAATACAAGTTTTTGGGCGCTCAGTCGGTCACATGGCAGCAGCAACCACCACCACCGGCGACCGTAACTCACTCATGGTTGATGCGCGCAGCAAACAGCAGCGACGGCAAATTGTTGCCAGGCCGGGCAGCATGCAGCACGGATGCGTTTGAATTTTATGCACGAACATTATGGATTTTTAGCGTTAAGCATTTGACCGAAAATTCTTCACGTCTTTAATGTGGCGTTGTGCGTTTTTATGCTCCTTTTTGCCCCTCAATGCTATTCGGTATAGTTTGACTTTCCTATAACAAATTTCTAAGCACACAGAATTTCATTTTCAATATCATTTGAAACCATTCAAATTGATTGTAACATACAACAATAAAATGTATATAGATTATATAGAGATGAATGTTTATTCAATAATGGAAGTGCGCAAGCACTTTAAACTTTCTATTTTGGATCTAAAAAATTTGATTGTTTTGACGTTGCTGCCACTTTCATTGTAATCATGTAGTTGACTACACAGCGACTGTCAATGGCGATTGCTTGAGCTTACCGTTGCTTTTGTGTGGCTGTCGGTCTTTCTGCCTCTAAACCCGAATGAGTCGGAGTTATTTTTCTTTCGAATTTTGCGAACACATTTTTTGATCGATTTAATATGAAACATAATCCAAAAGATAAATTTTTTAGTGCATGTTTAGTGTGACCATATGATCACGCTAGGCGTTATTGGGTTAATATTAAGCATAATTGAAACATTATATTTTTTGAGTGATTAAAAATGAATCTTACAATGCAAAAATCTCAACACATCTGTGGCTAAAAAACTTTAGTGTTTTTGAAAAATTTAGTTGTGAAAAACATTTTTCATAATAAATAGTAAATATTCGTTATTTGCGAATTTTATTGATTCATAAAAAAAATGTAATATAATTAAAAATTAAAATTTTTATGTTTAATACTGAAAACTTTTCAAACATTCTGTTTGCGCTTAAATACATTAGTATCAATTTTGACTAAATAAATATTTAAATAACAATTTTTCATAACGTTTAGTTATCCTTTGTTACTAAAAAATTGTATAAATTCAAAACTAAAATTAAAAAAATCTTGAAAACTTATTTGGTATCAATTTTGATCAAGAAAAATAATTTAAATAAACAATTTTTAAAGCGTTTTTGTTACTAAAAAAATTTGATTAATTTAAAAATAAAAAAATATTCAAAAATACTGAAAACTTTCTGCAAATGTTTATAAACTTTAAATTTAGTATCAATTTTGAGCAAGAAAATATGTGAATACAAAATTTTCATAACGTTTGATTATTTTTTGCGACTAACAAAATTTGATTAATTAAAAAATGAAAAAAAATAAAAAAAAATACTGAAACTATTGGCCAACATTTGAAAATGTTCAATTTGGCATCAATTTTTACCAAACAAATATTTCATATAAAATTCTTAGCCGATTGCTGCCCACACCCTTAAAATGCCGCATACGTTTCTATGCGTTTCTATGTGGTTTTTGTAGCGAAAAAAATCTCAGCAGCGCAATTCTTATTGCACTCGCTCGAGTGTTGGTGGCGGAAGAACACACTCGTCGCTGGCACACGTACCAACTATAAATGTTTCGCCGCGCCGCAGACCGCAGCCGAGTGCTGTGCACTGGCCAGCGCTGCGGCTGCGCTACGTGGCGTATCTACGATAGTGATGCGCTTTTTTACAAAATAGATTGCTATCGTGTCTTCATCATCGTGGGCCAACAGCAAACACAACAACAATAGCAACAATGCAGCAGCAAGCAACCATAACAGTCAGTCGACGTTACGACGTCGACGTCTGCGCTCAGTCAACATGTGAAAGCGCGCGGCAAGATTGAGATACGGATACGTACGGATACCTGCACGTTATTGTTGATCGTTGCTGTTGTTGCTGCTTCTTCCGTAGTTGCATTTTAACAACAAACTCTACTTCAACTTCTTGACTTGGGCCCGTGGCTCTTCCGTTTACTACTTAAAAGGGGCTAACACCTCAAACTTTTTTCTTTCAGTTTCATAGTTTTTTCTTGTATGTATATATTTTTGTTGTTGTTATTATTTCTCATTTTTTCTGTTTTGTTGTAACCTACCCGCGCCACTAACAAAATGCTTGGTGATTAATAATCATAATTGTGGCGCGTTGGCTGTTTGTCGCTCGGTGCGCATTCATGTTTGTATGCATTCCACCAGCCCCAGTCCGCCTGTCCCCAACGTTCGTTTGTGTTAGCGTACGTAGCACTCCAGTGTCTCTTTGTCAGTTCCACTACGTAGCACTCCAGTGTCTCTTTGTCAGTTCCACTACGGAGCGGCTATCAAAACATCATTTTTTCCGCATCCCCATTGCACCGCGCGCCGCCCTGTTGCCGCTGCCACTAGTCGGCCGACGCCGGTGCAACGTGGACTAGAACAAAGGCGCGCATTTAAGAGCATAATTTGCATGTTTGCCGAGTAATTACTCTTGAAAAATTATCTCTGGATATAAAAGTGAAGCGAAATTAAAGCAAGGCAGCATGAGCGATAAGCGCGGCGAGCGCAGTGCGAGACACGAATTTTTCGCAATTACGAGTATTGTTGTAGGTTCACCGTTTCGCCAACGCAGCCGGCAAATGTTGTAGTCGGTGTAAGGCAATCGACTCGCCGCTCTTATCTTATCAGCCGAGCGTGTGAATAACATCTGATAATTGCAAGCCGAGACATTTCCATTGCCACTTGCGTGGTGGCTAAAATTTGTGCGTAATGTTGTGGTTTTTTGGAATACCTTTTTATAAAAATTAAAAATAACTGCAATGCTGCTAGCTCGGTTGTTTTAAGCGGGGAGTTTGACTTTGGATAGTTGTGTGAGATAGCGTCGCAACTGGCATTTTGAAGAGAATTTTTTACAAATAGTTGAAAGATACTTTAGCAATGTCCAAGTCAGTTGAGATTCTACAGGGTATCGCACAGAAATTCCTTAATAAAGATTGGCAATCAAAACGAACTGAAAGATGTTTTGAAATGTCTAAGCCATTTGAGATTCTAAAAAATATTTGCCCAAGAAGATTTGTCTAAGTCACTTGAGACTCCACAGTGTGTCACATGGAACTTCTTTGTTAAAGATCGGCAATCGAATTAATCTATAAAATGTTTTAAATAAATATCGCCGATTAAGTGGTTCTGAAAGTTAGTGCCTAAGTTAGTTGCGATTCTTCAGTTCAATATCTGATCAAGTTTGGATCAAGTTAATCGAAAACATTTTTTGACAATGTCGAAGCCACTTCAGATTCTACAATATGTGGCTTGGTATATCTGAGAGAGGTGGCACAGATATGAACGAGAGCGACTGGCTTCCAAAAGGTTGGAAGGATTGCACAGCTATGTGTGAATTAAATAAAGTTAAGCAAAGTTGGAAAGGGCTTTAAATAATAATAAAATAATACCAAACATAATGTGCAAACTTTAAATTTTTATGTATTTTTATACATCCAAGAAAAGTCCTCGGAAGTATGAAAAAAAGATCCAACTATGACGCTGTGAAGTCGTAAAAAATTTAATCCCCTTTCCACGATTTCCTAGTAGCACAGTAAGCTAATTTTCACCTACTTCTGATGACTTTTTGTTCGATCTAAAATTAAAATGAATTGAAATTTAATAGTAACAAATTTTATTAATTAACTTTAAACCTTAAATGCTACAACAGAACTGTTTCGCTTCACATTACCTACTAAAAAAAAATATTAAAAATTCAGAGGATGAACTAAACTTGACTAGAAAGCTGAACTAAATCTTTAAAAGATTAACGCACTAAACAAGTTGAACTGAAAAGAGGAAGTAAACTCAACTAGTCAATTCTTCTCACTTAATCTATTCAACTACTAATCGTCCTTTTCGGTTATGTTCAACATTCAAGGCACTGAATTATGTTGTAGCCTTATTCAGGTTAAAACAACTTAAAAATAAAATGTTGTTGAAGTTTTTTTAAGTAGTAGTTCCGGTTCTTTAAATATCGAGCTTCTTTCTGAGACTTTAATTTGAATAATTTTATGTAAAACGGCCTAAAATCAGTTTGTTCAATGTTTTTGTTTTCTGCTTCTCACGGGATCTTTTACATTTTTAAAAGAATTGAAGGTTCATACTTCATATATCCTTTTGAGACCTGAGCTAAAATTTATGAAGACATTTGCTGAAAACCTCTTTTGAATTATTTTTCAGAAAACCGATTTTTAGGCAATAAAAGATCTTTTTGTGATCTTTTTATGATTCTCTTACAATTACTCTAAAATATTTGACTTATTTATCTACACGACTTATTTGCTGTCATTACAGATTTTTTCTGAAAGGTTTTCAGTTCGCGCAATAACTAATTGAAGTACTTTATGAGGATTTTTTGTTTGCTGACAATTGTAGTTCTAATGAAAAATTTATCGTCTAAAGCGTTCATCGTTTTTTACTACAGAAATATTTTTAAATAATTTACTGCAGAAATTTTAGGCGACTTTTTTTATGTAATTTTCGACGATTTAATTTAAATTTTTCAAGCATCAGAATTATCGAAAAGTTGCCTCTTAATAAATCTTACAATTGAAATATTAAAAAATATGCCCAATAAAAAGTTTTCGAATCCGGTCTTAATCCTCTTTGCAGAAGCAACTTTAATCTAATATTCGATTATTTCATTTGAATTTTACAAACCATAGAATATTCGAAATGTTGTCTCCAAATAAATCTAACATAAATTAAAATATTTAAAAAAATCCAAATAGAAAGTTTGAGGAAACTTTAATCTAATTACCGATGATTTAGTTTGCATTTTTCAAACCATAGAATATTCGAGATTTTGTCTCCAAATAAACCCAACAAAAGTCGAAATACTCGTATTAAAAAAAAATGCCCAATAGAAAGTTTTCGAATCCTGCTCTGATACTCTTCTCCCTTTTACTACGCTCACTTTCGCCGATACCGTTTTGCTCTCCGAAATCACTTCTCGGCCTCATCATTGTTTTCACACCAATCAAAATTCCACCCACCCAATAATCATAAAAAGACGACCAAACATTCAACAATTTTTCAAAACTTTCCAACATTTCAATTACAATTTGAATACTTGTATATGTCGCCCCTCTGCCAAAAATTTTAACACCATTTAACACCAAAGTCAACGCCAAATAAAAACTAAACAATCAATAAAAAAAAAATTGAGCAAAAAGAAAAATCGCTGCGCCATGAAACTTTGCCAACATTTGCATAGTAATTTTCTAGTTATTCAATCAAACTCGGCTCGGCTCGGCTATTTTGCGCCTCGCTGCTGCCATTCACCGCAGCGGCAACGGCAACGGCGCACCGTCGCTTTTTTCACCAACTCATCAAACTCTCATAATTCACCTGAACTGTCAAAAATCACCAGAATTGCAGGCACGCTTTTGTGTCGAACCAGCGAACTATCCATCCAACGTGCGCCCGTCGTTGTCGCTGTCGCTCCGAATGCGGCTGAGGCCATGGTTGTGGCTGTGGCCGTTTTCTGTTTGGTCATCGTCGGCGGTGCGCGCCGCTGCTGCCGTTGCATGCCTCATGCGCTGCTCGTGCGCGCCCAGTGCCCGCACATACAACTTGGCCAATGCCTATTGATGATTTCTTCCTATTTCTCCGTACAATTTTTTGCTATGCTTTTGAATCGTGTGTGCATGATAATGATTTAGCATATGCGCGGCACACATTATGCGGTTTTGTACGATTTTTTCTCGTATCTGATCCCACTGATTCTCTGGTATTGTGAACTATGGCAATTGAAACACTGATTGTGTTACATTGTATGCACAATTCTGACATTTTGATTGGCATTTCTTGATGTGCGGTTTACAAAAAAATACTGAAATGAATTTTTGATAAACTTCTGGCTTGACACGTTTAATGTTTTTTTTTTAATCTGTCTAATGTGTGCTGCGGTGTCATTGCGGCATAATTGCAGGGCAAGGTGGCGATTTTTTAAGTGTGTGATTTTATCTTTTTTTGAAGATATTGTTGAATTGGGTCGAAAGTAATATACGAGTTAAAGAAAATGTATGACAAATAAATATAAAGTAAATAATATTGAAATTAAGCACTATTGGAAAAATTAAATTCAAATACAAAAGTAAGAATTTTTGCTCTCAAATGTGCAAAAATGAGCCGAAATAAATTCAAATATACATAGTGGCGATTTTTTAAGAGTGCGTGATTTTTATTTTTTTTAATATTGTGCATGAGACTTGGGTCGAAAATAGCAAACAAATTAAAGAAAACATAAAAAAATTATTACGAAATAAACAAATTAAACAACAATGAAATTAAAAAACTATGAAAAGATTAAATAAATCAAAGTAATAAAAGTTCTGCCTCTCAAATGTGAAAAAAAGCGCGCAAGAAAATATTCAAAAATATTTAATAATTAATAAATTAAACTAAAATAAAATTTAAAATAAAAAATTTAGAAAAAGAAAATATTGAACAACTATTTAAGATTTAAAAATTAATAAACAATATTAATAAATAAATAATTAATTAATAATGAAAAATATTTATTAAATTAAATTTAAATAAAACAAAAAATTTAAAATTTAGAAGAATAAATCTTAAAAAAATATTTAAAATAAAATTATTAGACAGTAAATAAGTAATGAATATAAAACATTTAATGTAAAAATGTAAAATCCAAAGCATTTATTTATTTATTTATTGAATTATTTGTACAACATATAAAACATTTAATGGATTAAAATAAAATAGAATTTAAAACATGAAAGTTAGAAGAAAAAAATATTGAACAAATAATTAAAATTACAAAAAATATACCTATAATATTAAAAAATAAAAATTATAAAACAATAATAATAAAATAAAAAAATATTAAATAAATGCACATTAAATAAAATAGAAAATTACATGATATGACAGAAGAAGAAAATATTGAACAAATATTAAATATAAAAATACTATATAATAAATAAATAATAAATATTTTTCCAATGAATTAAATTAAATATTGAACAAATATTAAATATAAAAATACTATATAATAAATAAATAATAAATATTTTTCCAATGAATTAATATGAAAATATGAAATTTAAAAGAAGAAAACATACAACAAATATTTATTAAAAAAATAAGTAAAAAATATTAAATTCAAAAATATTAAACAATGAATAATAAATTATAATTATTTAATAAATTTTCATTACAAACAATTTAAAATATAAAATTTAGAAGATACAAATATTGAAAAAAATATTTTAATTAAGAAGGGAAATATATAAATGGATACAAAATTAAAAATATGAAAAAATTAATAATAATTAACATTTGAAAAATTAAAACTCAGTAAAAATGAATATATAAAAATTAGATGAAGAAGAAAACATTGAAAAAGTATTTAAAATAAAAAATATTTAGAAATATATGATAAGTAAAAAAATATTATTAAATTAAAATAAAATTCAAAATATAAAATTTAGAAGAAGAAAATATTGAAACATTTAATTTTAATAAACAAAAAAATATTTAATAAATTAAAATAAAATTAACTTGAAAATATGGAATTTAAAAGAAGAAGAAATATTGAATATTGATATTGAACAAATATTTAAAATTAGAATTAAAAATGTTATCAGAATAATTTGCACTTCAGAAGTTGAAGGATTAGAAATTTGTTTTTGCTTCACTGGATTTTACTTGTAATTATTCAGCTGCGATAAATGGGTTGAAATAATGAAGTCTTTGGTGCAAACGTGAAAAGCATGAATCATAATAGGTCCTAATGCCAACTGAGCTGGTAGAGATAAGGAACTATTAATGCATTCTTATGCCTTCAAGTTGCTTTTGTATGAAGTTCAGAGGTTCTGAGATTGCAAAGTCCGGAAATGTAAAGAAAAGTGTCTCATAGAAACTTGTTCAATATGAGATAAACATGATTACGGAAAGTTGTTCTAGGACTTGCTAGAACAAATGCCAACGCTTCTTATAATATTAGTTCCTAAGCTCCTTGATAGCATCCACGTTTAAAACTTGACTTTATATGTGAACAGAAGAGACCTACAGAACGTCAAGTTCGGATATTTTCATAGGCAACATTATTACTTCAGAGGATTGCCCGTCCACAGGCGAAAACAATTTGTATTAGGCAACTTTGGTACAAGGAAAGGGTTGTCCAGAGAAAACTCTTGTACTCTTGGAGGTTTGCCTAAAGACGTTCATTTAGCCGCGAAAAAAATTTGAGTCAGAATTCATACCCACAACTTCGTGTCCTCTCATCGAACCAACTAACCATAGAATCACAGAAGCTTATTTGATTACCTACGCTCAACTTTAACACCCGATTTCCATACTTTTGCCAACAACTCCCTCCATTTCAAATTTCATCTCTCAATCTCAGTTGTTGCAACCCTTAAGTTTCAATTGATTTAACGCTGATCACAATTATTATAAAATCATTTTCGCATTCACCACGTTGATCAGCATTGCAATTGATCAGCATTGCACTTTGGCACTTTGCACTCTACAAAGACAACACACAAACATTTTTGTTGTTGCATTAATATCTACGAGAGTTGACTCACCTTCGCACGTGAATTGTCCGTAGTGCTTGCCGGAACTCTTGTCCCCGCACACCACACATTCGATGTTCGCCTTGGTGTCGATCTGTGAGCCGCTGTTGCTGCTCTGCGAATGCGAGCTATTCGCTTGTGAGCTGGGCGTCGTGCTGCCGCCGCCACCACCTCCACCCCCACCACCACTTCCTCCGCCACCGCCCAGACAACTGGCACTCTGCGAGCCCTTAATCATGGGCCCCAGCTCTTGGCCGTGATTCTGTTGCGCGTTCGCCGCGTGATGCGACGCGGCGCCGCCCGCCGTCGCCGACGACAGGCTGGAGAGATCCTCTTTGATGGTGTGGTGTCCGCTTTGGTTGAGATTCGTCTGTCCGGCGGCCGACAGGCCGGAGAGGTCCTGCTTGATGCCCGCCGACTGTTGGCTGGCCACGCTGGAGGGTGTGTTGCCGCCGCCGGTGCCCACCGAGCTGCCCGCGCCCGCATTGGCGCCCGACAGCGAGCCGGGCCCCGCGGACGCGTGCAGATGGCCGCCCAGGTTGGGATCGTGCCAGGCGGAGGGCGGCGGCACGCCCAGCGCCATGGAGCGCGGCAGGCCGAGATCGAAGGCGGACAGCTCGGCGCCGGACTGGGGCCGCGGGTTGAAGAAGCCGGGAGCGGTGGACGGTGAGGCGCACATGACGCCGCCACCGTACACGCTCAGCGAATTGTGGGTGATAATTTTGGCGGCTTGCGGTGCGTACGTGGAGAATGAAGAATGCACTTTGAGGCTACGAGCCCGCCGTGACGGCACGGGGCGAGGCGTCAAGTTTTAGATTTTTTTCAAAGTGAAGTTTCTATAAAATTCTTGTTGCTGTTTGTGTTGCCTTGTTGGTGTCGTTCGAGCGGTTTTAGTATTTTTGTTTTCTTAATCGTGGCAACAATTTTTCTATGCACAATTCTTATTGGTTGACAATTTTTGTAAAAAAATTGATTTTTAATTTTTGTTTGGCAAATCTTAGCCAGTGCACATTTTTTTTGGTATTTTCTATGCCAGAAAGAATTATTTATTTTATTTTTTCAACACTGTTTGGCAATTTGTGCGCCAACGTATTTTCGCGGCATTTTTTCAGACGCTTCTTTTTTGAAATTAATTTTTATTTGAAATATTTGTTGTAGCGTACTTTATTTTGAACATTTTTCAAAAATGACATTTCCACGATTTTTTACACGATTTCCATTTGAACGCGACGGATTTTTTTTTAACAAATATTATTGCTTATATTTTTTAAAAATTTTGTTCGTGGATTTGGTGCGCGCGAAATTCGTTGAAGTTGTTGGTGTCGTTCGCGCAAAAAGGAAAATTTCAAGAATATTTACAAAAAAAGGCGATTTTCCACGTTTTCCGCACACACACCGAACACAACAAATAAAAAAATCTTTGCTAGCTTCGAAAAAATGCGCGTCATGCGAGCAGCAAAATCTCAGCTGTTTTCGTAAGGCCTTTTAGAGCCTGACTGGCAAAACATTTGTGGCAAAAGGTACACGACCCGACCCGACTCGACCATTTCGACCTAACGACACATCACACAAATCTCTCATTCCACCACTCAAAGCCAACAGATACTGCGGCGCAACGTGCACACTCGAGTCGGCCGCTCTGCGCCACACCGTCCCACACACACACACACACACACACGCACAGATACACCACCACAGCCGCACCGGTGGCAGAGATAATGCGCCAGCGGTGCCAAAGGCAGCCAACTCGCATGCATACACAGCCAGCCACCCTGAAATCTAAATCGCCCATTCAAGCAGCCGCACTGCTCGCACACACGGCGCGCCGGCCGGCAGCCGTTTGAGTGGAAGTCGCTCGCTTGCGCTGATACGGCGATACGCGGCGTGGCCGCTGTGCTCTGCTCTATGGCGGGGCAAGACCTTCAACGTGTTTGGCTGAGCGCTGTCGCACACCGCCGCCGACATCGACACCAACACCGACACACACATAGATACGGCCTTTGCAAGTGGCAGCGGCGGCAGTTGCTCACACTCGGCGGCCGACTCGTCGACTCGCTGCGTGCGTCCAAATTGGCAGAAAGTGCTCGAGCGTTTTTTGCCGCCTGGTCTGATTGCACTCGCAGCGCACGTTGGCCGCTAACCGAGTGGCTGTGAGGCGCGTGTGTGTGTGTGTATGTGTGTGTGAGGTTTCGGTTCGCATTATAGCAGTGCAAAGAGTATGGCATGCATTGAACTCGTTTTTCTTATTAGTGCGCTTAATGTATCTGGCAGATACTTCGTATCTGGCAGTCGCATTTGCTGCTTTTCACATTGTTTTTGTTTCTTCTTCTTCTTGTTCTTACTTTGTGCGTTTTTTATTTCGCATTTTACACTACACTTTGTTGTTGGCCGACTGCTGCTTTAATCATATAACAGCACTCGTCGAAAACAACAACAACAACCAGCATAAGGCAACAAGATATGAGCGAAAAGCACTTAAGTCAAAAGTTTCAAATCGGAAATCCCACCCCGAAAGTTGGTTTCTTTTCTTTAATGAATTTGTATACAATTTCGGGCATTTTGCTCTTGTTGCCTTGTTATCGTTATTGTTGCTATTGTAGTAGTTTTAAGTATTGTTGTTGCTATGGCTTTTGTTACATTTACCTTTTTCGGCCTGCGTGTGTGTGTGTGTGTTTATTAATGATTTTTTAAGCTAGTCGCATGCGTGCTTTTGGTTGGTTCATTTAAATGCGTAGCTGCCGATTTTGTCGCTGCCTCTGTGTATGTCTGTGTGTGTGTGGCCTCAGTTGGACTATAGTCTAAAAAAATTAAAAAATAAAGGTAAAAACCATTTAAAGTGGTTTGGCACGTTTAGAGCAGGAAGAGGATACTTTAATGGCCAATGCGTGGCACACTAACTCATTCTCCGAACTAATCAGAAACAAAGTGGAGTGTGTAGAGGCGCCATTTTTATTGTACTTATGTTTTAGTGGCCATAGCATATAGACGTTATATATTTAGTGAATATTCTTTTATAGATACATAGCACCAGAAATGCAGAATTTATGGAATAAAGCAGAGTTACATTAAGACAGAGTCTGATAAAAGTTATTATTTTTTTAAAAGTTGATTATTTCTTTCGATTTCTGTTAGCAGAGTTCTTACTAAACAGTGTTTTAATAGTTCTAAGTATAACCCAAAATTTTTCCAATCGTCCATGTGTCTATCATTTTTGAGGCGTACACGACTTTTGGGCCCAATGCCATTTGAAACCATATTTGTCACCCACAGTTTCTGGACAAAGAGATGCTCGCTTTAAACCTTCAAAAAACCCCCTTGCGCGCGCCACTGTATCTATTCATCTATCAAAATACATAACTGTATCTATACATCCACCAAAATGAACTCCTTAAAAAACAATGAACTCCTTTAACAACCAAAATCATCCTAAAACTATACCACAAAATTTGTACATAACGTTGTACATTGTAGACCAATTTGAATCCAATATAAAATAAGTTTAATGAATTTTTTTATAAATAATTTCATCCTTTTCTGGACAAAGATTTTTTAATAAACAATTTTATCCATTTCTGGACAAAGATATACTTGAGGTGTTTAAACGCCACAAAAACCCCTTGCTTGCAACACTATATCTATTCATCCATCAAAATACATAATTTCTTTAACAAACCTTAACAACCAAAATCATCCTAAAACTATACCACAAAACTTGTACATTGTAGGCCAATTTCAATCCAATATAAAAATAAGTTTAATGAATTATTTAAAAAAATTTAAAAAAATTTCAAATTTAAAAAAAATTTTCCTCCATTAAACTTGAATAAAATTCAATGAAATTCCATAAAATAGTTTATTATTTTAATTTTTCTCTCTTTTTTTGCATTTCTTTTAGTAGTATTTATCAACCAAGGATCTCCTAAATGGATTAACTGAAGCCAGGATATGTTTAAATTGTTGACTTCTGCCGCTTAAAGAAACTTTAACTTTATCATAAAATGCAGTTTTAGAAAAATTACAGCTACTTTGACCGCTGTCTTCTTTAACCGCAATGTTACTGTTACGTAAACCAATTTAAATCACTAAATAAATTAATTTGCTGATGTGCAAACCATATCGTTTACATGTTCAATAACTGCCCGGCATTCTTCAGAGTCTAGATTGATGTGGTAAACTCCTATGTGCTCCTTATTCAAAGACTTGAATGACGCATTTAAAGCCAGTAAATATTAGAATCTTACTTAGGTTCCTTCAGATAACAGCACAAATCAGTACTGCTCTCTAAAAATCTTTCGAAAGGCTCATTGTGTGGAAATGAAACTAATTATCAAAATATAAGTGACTTTAGGTAATTATTTGAGCTTTAACAACACATTTTTTCAGATTCCTCTACACTATAGTGTCAAGTTCGTTTATAAACCATACTAAACTGTAATGAAGAAGTTTATTTTCATAGTTTTGAGGGCATTGATTGAAAGAAATTTTGATGATTGAATCACATATAAAAAATGTGAATTTCAACTGATTTTGATCTAGAGATCTTTTTTCACATTTCTATCTACATTCTATGAGAATAAAACAAAGTAATTTTGATGATTGAATGAAAGTAGAAAACTTTAATTTTGATCGATTTTGATTTAATGATCTTTTGCAATGTTATCTGTTGATCTTTACCTACTACGAGAATGAAACAAAGAAACTATGATGATTGAGTAGCAATTGAGAACTTTTTTTTTTACCGATTTTGACGTAACGATCTGAAGAATCATTTAAAGTCAAGTTCTAGAAAAATGGACCAAGAAAGAGAGTCTTGTAGTCTTGTATTGGTTACTTTAATCAGCTTCAAATAAAGTTAAACTATTGGGTTATATAAGGAATGTTTTTGGATTAAATGTATTAAGAAATTTTATATATTTATGTTCGATCTCGGTTACAGCATTATCCTATTTTTAGAAAAAAAAAGTTTAAAAACTTGAGTTCTATATACGAAAAGTTTGATTTAAGTTACTCAATGTAGTAAATTGGGGCATCTAACTAAAGTTATACATATGTATATTGTATACATAGGAACACAGGATTGCCGTTAGTGGCGCATACAAGGTTGGCTTTTGGGGGTTCAAACCCCCCACATACAAAAATTGCTAGTGCAAAATGTGGTTTCAAATGAAATTAGGCTCAAAAGTTGTGCTCAAAACACCCAGAATTAAATCCGGTGTGGGTCACTGGTTGCCCTTCATGTTATGGTAGGTTAAGTGATTCTGAAAACGAGTTCTCTAAGGTGAAATTTGACTCAGTGTTGAATCAATGGTTTTGGGATATATAAATCAATTCCTAATAACTAATAAGTCACAGAGCTGCCGTGCTGGGTTTGGTAGATTAGATAACACTACTCGACACGAAAAATGCTCCTAAAAATAAAAGTATTTTTTAGACTAATCTTCGGCTGCTGAACACGAAACTGCAAATCAAAACATTTTCTTAAGAAGCGTTTTCGAAAAATCTTCGACACGTTTTTTCCCTCTTATTTCAGTAATGAGCACATATCTCGTAAACCAACCATCTGACTAACACAAGTGGCCCGTCGTTCAGAAGGTAATTAACTAATTAACCTTTCCAACGATATATAGATTGTCCACATCAGATGAGATTTGGGGAAGTTACTGACGGTGAAAGTTAAAAAAATTGAATTTTTAACCATTTTCAAAAATTATACAATTTTGAATGGTTTTTTTTATAGATAAAAAAATTATCTCAAGTTTTAAAATTTTAGATGAAAGATATATTATTTGTGCAAATATTAAGCCTAACATCAATTGAATCGAAAGAAAAATGATAAAGTTACAAAGCACGGAGTGAAAACACCAACTTTTCATTTATTACACCGTGCGAACAAATTTTTTTACTTTTCCGAGACCCATCCAAATGTTGATGTAGACGTAAAATAGAGGTTATTTATAATATCATAGTCAGTTTTTCATTTTCTGACTCAAAGTCCTTTTTAAAGGACTTTAAAATTTTAAGGACATACACATTTCAAATATTTTTTCAAATACTTGTGGTTGTGCAATGATGAAGATATGGGTACCAGACAGAGGAAAATTGTCTCCTTTTTACTAAATTTTCTATTTTGAACTTTCAACACTTTGAAATAGAAAAAAATTTAGATGTATGAAGCTACAGACTGAGATCCAAAACATTTGTTTTCCATACCTGACATATTTTGGTTCGTTAAAATAAACGTAGGCGATCAATAAATATTCCTCTTAACTTAAAACTGTTCACGCTCTAACTAATTTCTTGCTGCTACATGCCAGTCAATGTACATACATATGTATGCATATAAAAGTATGTCTATTATGATTTTCAAAAAGTTCCCAACCCACTGTGTGTTCATTTATGGTTTCTTTTCACCCAGTAAGAATTTACTGTCTGACTGTGGCTCACATTGTTGGCCATCTAATTGGATTGTAGTGGCGCAACGCAGCCGATATGAGGTCATATATGGTTTACCAATTGTTGACTGTGAAGCTCAAGTCAGTTTTACACACTTAAATTCATAAAGATTTATGCCAAATACGTTTTGCAGCCAAATATCCTGCCGTCACCTTCAAATATTCGCCTTGCACACATTCGCCATTTTGCATAATTTACATGCAGCGCTGTCAGCGCCAGTTTCACTGCAGATGCTGGCCCGTGTTGCGTGTTCTCCCACTGTGCGCCTCGCAGAATGTGTCACAATGACCAGCCCGGCCGTCGTCAGCTGACTCGACTATGGCCTAGCTGAGAGTGCCTCTGTGTGTGTGTGTGTGTGTGCAGGAGTCGAGTTGGCAGCTCATAAGGGCAAACAGTGCGATGCCACTTTGCACTACATTTAAAAATGGACACCAGCAACGTGCGCGTGGCGCCCGCGCCCCCCTCCTCCGCCACCGTTGTGGCCCACGTGCGCGCCGAGTATGTGGCAATAAGTGTCACTCATACCACCCAGTGCACCGCCAGTGGCTGTGGTGGCCAAGAAAAATGCCATCGAGTTGCAGGCTTTTGTTGTTGCTGTCATGGCTGCTGCTCGTTTTGTTCTCCTCCTCTGGGTGGGAGGTGTGTGGCACACGGAGCAAACGTACAATTGGATGATAAACGAGAAAGTATCATGGACAGGGTTGGCTGATTAAAAGTTTTTTGCTGCCGCAACAGCACGCCCTCTTGCGCCCTCCGGGTTTTGCCAGTTCACAGCTCACACCTTCCGCAACCGCCCTCGACCCGACGCTGGTGTTGGTTGGTCTGCTCGCTCGGTAATGAGTGCAAAGAAGAGCTGCTAATATATGCCGCACGCTGTGCGTGTGTGTGTGTGTCTGCGTATTTTTATCCACTTTTTCTTTTTTGTTTTTGCTAAATATATAAGCGCACACTCCAGGCCAGTGGATGCCATGCCAATGTGAACTCTGCCGATTTTTTGCTGCTCCTTTTTGCCGTCAGTCCAATTCGAATTGGCAGTTTGAGTGCGAGCGCGTTCAACTCACTCAGAGCGCAATGCGAGAAATTCCAACTGGTTTTGTTTCAAACACGAACAAATGCCAGTGCTGAAGTTTCGTCAAGTGAGCGCACGACTCACTCAATGTCAGAACTCACTCAGTGCGCTGCACTCCACTCCACTCACTCACTCGCCAACTTGACAGCGTGCTTGTGAGTCGAATTGGCGCCACAGTGCACGCCCTCATTGGCCAATAAGCCAAATGCCACACCGCTCGCGCGCATCTTGCATCTCGCTCTAACGCACACAGCTTTCGATACGCTGACACGTTGCGGTATCGGTCGCTGTGCTTAACCGCCACTAGATGTCTCTCTCTGGTGTTTGTGCTCCAACAATGTCGCGCCGTCGCAACGCCACAGAATGGTGGGGCCCCGAATGAAAGTTTTATGCGAATTTTGTTGTTGTACAATTATGTTGTTTTTTCATATTTTTTTTGTTGTTTTACTTTACATTTGAACCTAAACTAGGGGTGCGCGGCACCTCTCGTTGGCTGTGTGTTGCTGTAATTCATAGCACAGTTGCTGTATTTATTGCAGCTGTTGTTGTTGTTGCTGTTGTTGCTGCTGCTGCTGCCCATGCTGGCGCTCAATACGGTTTTGGAGTTCGCGCATCCATGCAGCACCTCCACCCTTTCGGGTTAAATACTGACAACCCTATTTGGGCGCCTTTTTGCACTTCATGGCTGCCAACATCAGCGCCAACAACAAGAACAACATAGAAAACAGCTACAGCTCCAACAACGCTGCGTGCTTGGGTTGCTGCTGTCGTCATCGGAGACGATTGCACATTGGACGCGCATTAATGAATCTTATTCCATTTTTCCTTACCCTATTTTTTTATTATTTTTTTATTTGCTGCCAGCAAAAAGATTGAGTTCAATTTGTGTGTGTTGCTGTATGGTCGGTTGGTTGGCAATATGGCAGAATATTAAAGAATGCTTATAAAGTTTAAACTCACATTTCTAGGAAAATTTTCAGTCAAGTGACCGCCTAAAAGTATACCACGTAAAGCTGCATATAAATTTATTGTGGTTATGACTTATATGTGGCAAGCTAAATTTTATTGGGCATACTTTTAGGCAGATATTTTGTAAAACTTTAAACTTTCAATGCCAAGAGCTGCGATCATTTTGTAAATTATGCTAACTGGGTATTGAATTCAGTTAATATTAACAATTACTCAAGACGCGCTCAGTTGTATTCGGATCGTGGATGGCATTAACTTAAGTAATGTAAAACATATAATGTCATTTGATTTACTTTTGTAATCAAATAAGTAATCTTTTTGGACGTACTTAAACAAGAATTGCAACTCATTGTCACTTGACCGGTGCGGTCCTTCTCTCAGCGGTAAATGAGAAAGTTCTCAGTACGAAATTCATTACCAATACAAAAGCTTAAAATGTAATTTTTTTTTAAATTTTTTCTGACAATTTATCATGCATCAGAACTTTTCTGTGATCTTATGTGATAATGAATTGATGTAATAATATGGCTTTAAAAATCCTTTATAGAGCTGGAGCTGTCCTCCACTACTCTATCAGTTTCATCAAGCTTCGATAGGATCCCTTCGGGTATGTTTCTTCATCTTTTTTAGAGTTGGAGATGTCCTCAATAACTTTATCAGTTCGATCAAACTTCGATAGGATCACTACGACTATGTTTTTTCATCTTTTATAGAGTTGGAGCTGTCCTCAATAACTTCATCAGTTCGATCAAACTTCGATAGGATCACTACGACTATGTGTTTTCATCTTTTATAGAGTTGGAGCTGTCCTCAATAACTTCATCAGTTCGATCAAATTTCGATAGGATCACTACGACTATGTTTTTTCTTCCTTTATAGAGTTGGAACTGGCTTCAACCACTCTCCAGTCTCCCAGTCAGTCACATCAAGCTTGAATAGGACCACTTCAACTATGTTTTTCATCCTTTACAGACTTGGAACTGCCTTCAGCCACTCTTTCCAGGCAAAATGTCCCCCAGTCAGTTGCATCAATCTTGGATAGGACCACTTTGACCAAAGTTTTCCATTAAAGGCATAAAGGTTTCAAAGTAGAATCCACAAAATAAAAATGTTATTGAAACTTCATCATCCATGCGTACAACAGGACTCACGTCAGCTTCAGCTGCGTCTTGTTGTGGACGGATTAAAATTAGTGTCCGATTGAATAATACGTTTCGGTTGGGCCGAATATCAGGAAAATTGTCGAAATCTAGTTTCAGTTTGGACTAAATGGCAAAGGTTTAAAACAAGTTAATGAAATTCTCAACACGAATGCTGCATCCGGTTTGAGTGCCACACTCCCTCGTGCCAAATGTGGCATGCACCACATAGCGACTGCTTTCTATCTATTGGTCTATCTCTGTTCTGCCATATCGATCTTGTTCATTACACATTGCACTCACACTGTACAACAAATAAATTCGTATATAGTCTCATCTTTCCACACCCCACTCGTCGCCGCCCCTCTCCCCAGTTTATACAGTTTCCAACACTCTTGATGGATATCCACCCACAACCAGCAATTTTTCAGTCTCCTCTTTGACTTTGCCTTTCCTCTATGTGTGTTGTAGTAGTTTTGCACAATTTTTGTATTCCTATTTTTTTCGATTTTTTTTTTGCGGCGATTTTTTTGCGCTCTCTTTTTTTGTGCGGCTTCACGCCAGCGTCCTTGTGTCCAACTTTATGAATAAGTGCTAAAATGCCAGAGTCCAGGACCGCATGGACCGGGCCATGTCATGCTGGTTAAACTGATGGGCACTGTGCTTGTTATCGTTGTTGTTGTCGAGTCGTAGTTGTTGTTTGTAATTTTGTGTTGTGCGCTCTTTTTCTGCATTTTTATGTTTTTTATTTTTATAGATTTATTTATTCACAATGATTTTTTTTTGCAGTTTTGCAGATGATTCATTGTGCGGCAACGTTGAATGGCGGCAAACGAAAAATGAAAAATATGCACAGTAGCGATGCTGTTGCTATCTATGTGCGCATGTGGCTGTGTGTGTGTGTGTCTGCAGTTGTGTTTGTGCGTTCGTTTGTGTCAACAACAGCCCGAACACAAAACAAAATTTGATGTATTCATTTCGCTGATGGACTGAATGCAAAGATTGAGTGTGAGGTTCATGGAACGTATTTCTTTACACTTTGTGCGAAATTTAATTGAAATGCCAGTCGACTGCTGTTTATTTTTTTCGTAATGGATAATATTTAAATATTTGTGAAATTTTAAAGTAGTTGAAATTAATTTATTTAAGTTTAAAATAGTGGCAAATTGAAAGTGAAGATGATTGGATTTTGGGTTAAAATCAAAGCTTGAATTGAAAGGATTTCAGCTTCTTGTGGGTTATTGGAGATTTGTGGAAAAGTTGATTTAATAGTTTTGAAAAATACAAAATATTATTTATCGTAAAATTTTAAGTTATATTATTCTTTGAAAAAATTTAATTTTTTTTTTAAATATTGGTGAATTTTAATATTGGTGAAATTTTAAAGTAGTCGACATTTATTTTCTTATGTTTAAAAAACTTGCAAATTGAAAGTGGAGATGGTTAGATTTTAGTCTAAAATCAAAGCATGAAGGTTTTTTGCTTCTTGTGGCTTTTGATAAATTTTAAAAAATACAAAATATTACTTTTCCTAAAATTGTTAAAGTCAAAATATTCTCTCAATATATTAAATGCTTTCTGGTGTATTAAAAAATCAAAAACCTTAAACAAAGAGCCATTTGTAGTTTCAAAAATTACTAAAATTTTCATTAGTTTTTAAACAGAAACAAAATAAAAAGAAATATTTTTTGAATAATTTTTTTTTAATAATGATTTTTTTTTTGTTAAGCGTTTGTAAATAATTTTAATTCTCTGTGTTTGAACTGAATTGTGTTTGTGATTGAAATAAATTTGCAGAACGAAAGCAATTTAATTAATTTTGTTTTTGTATTTTATTTATTATTATTATTTATTTATTATTTATTTTATTAAAAAAAATTAGACTTTTGGTTTAAAAATTGTTTTAAATATTTTTAGTTTATATTAGTTATTACTAATATAAATAAATAATTCGTCTTCTTCTAGTTCTTTAAAATTATTATTATTATTATATATTTTATTCAAAAAATTTAGTTTAAATTTTGTTTTAAATATTTTTAGTCTAATATAAACTATAACTAATAAAAATAATTAAATATTTTTTCTGACTGCATTATTTATTTCAAAAATTTTCCTCTCATTACAACACTAAACAGTGACGCTTTGTCCTATTGTGAAATCAGTCATGGAGCAAATTATATTAAAAAACTGATAAGATTCAGTACTAACTGCAATTAATTCGATTTAATAGATTTTTAGTTTTGATAGAACTGTCACTGGGAACTGTCAATCCGTTTGTACTCAACACACAGCAAATGAGCCAACTTGTGCTAAATCCAAATGCACAACAACACACACACAACTTGCAAAAACAAATTACAGCAATTTGTGAACTTAAATAAATGCTAATTAGTTTCATCTAAATGACTTTTATTATATTAACTTTTGTTTGTATGTAAGTAAAAAATGCAAAAAAAAAGAAGTGTTGGCACGCGAGAAAAATGTGGCGTATGCATAATTGCGACTCATTCATTTGCAAAAGTAAGCTATATGTATGTATGAAATATATAGAATATGTATATGGAATATATAAATATGTACAACAGTTTGCTGTAATTAATACATTCGCACTCATGTAACTATATACAAACGAACCAACGCTTATGTACACAGCACAGACTAACCTTTATATGCTCAAAAAACACCACACAAACAATAAACATGGAGTATACTATATGCATTTGTGTGTGTATATGTTTTATGGATACATACGATTTGTGTGCGCGCATGTCAAGAGGTCAGGCGATATGTTAAAGCTTTACCCCACTTAGCGTTCGCTTGGGCTACGCGTTCGCGTTCGTACGCCCAACTTTATTTATGGGCTGTCAATAGCCATAGAGACATACATAAATAAGCATACGTAAGTATGCGCGCCCATGTGTGTGTGTATGTGGTTGTAAACATACACACATACACACACGCATAACATGGCATTGGTTAATTTCCGCAGCTATGAATTAAACATGTCCGGCTGTGTATTGCGTCAGTGGCTAAAGTGAAAAGTATTTAAAAAACAAAAACAAGTCGTAGTTAGTCTTTCAATGCATCTTGAACGAATAATTCATGCGTTATTGTTTAGTTGCAAGCTTTTTTTCACGGATACTTTGACTGTTTTAACGGGGAAGTAAACAATAAAAAAAGGTGTAAATACGCCTCGGAGGCCCAGCGTGCAGTGCATTGGGCTTCCATACCAGAGGTCGTGGGTTCGATTCCTGGCTTGATCCCGCACTTTTTGACGAGGCGGTTGGGAAGAAGAACAGAAGCTAAAGGAAGCAGCGGCTTAATTTAGATTACTCCATCCACCATTTTGAATATTGTTGCTTCTTTCCAATTTTCTGATCGTTTCACAACCCTTCAGCAGTATCCAATCAATTATTTTACCCTTGGACAATATTCTATTCATTCTTCCCCCATTTATGCTACTTCGGACTAACGGAAATACATTGTAGCGCATACATCACCCAGATTATCAAAGACACAAACCTCTGCATTTTCCAACAACACCTCCTACCTAGCAGCAATAGATGCACAGAGGACACTCTACACAACCCAGTAATATACTTTCACATACGGCGGTGAAGAGGCGTACGAGAGTTTTGGGGATTCAAACTTAAACAAGCGACCCCGGCAGAACTTGAAGCCATTAACATAACCAACACAAGGCGTTTCTAAGGCCCCATGTTCCCAAACAGAGCGAACAAGGAGAACAAAAAAACATATGTTACAGCCGGGTCGCTCAACTGTCGATTTTTCCGGCCTTTCAGTTGCAATTTAGCCTTTCGCTATTTTGTTGCCATATGGCAACATGCTATTTTGTGGACGTCTGAACCCTCTGTGGTTTTAAGAATACATTTTTTGTTGGTCCTTAGCGTAGTTTGAAGTTTTAGGAAAACTACGAAATTAATAAACTGAATATTTAAGTTTAAATAAGAGAAGTATACACGTTTTTTAATGGTATATCTTGACATAGTATAGGAAGAAGAAGCAGAAAAATTAGATAACATTTTAATTTGACGTTTTCTTTCAATTTAGATACTTTTTTGTTTAATTTTGGCTAAAGTAAATGAAGAAATATTCAAATTTTCGTTATGCGTAAAAAGTTTCATGTTTAAGTAATTACTACAGCCACGTGGTTGCTCTCATAGAAAAACACTCTAAAATACAGGGTCAGAGTATACAAATTAAAAAATTTCTTATGGAATGTTGCTAATATAACCAAATAGAAGCCTAAAACGTAAAATTTAAAAATTTTAACTTTCCCCAGTAAAAATCTGTAGCGAAAGGGTTAAGATAACCAACACAAGGCACAAGCGTTTCTTAGGCCCCATGTTCCCAAACAGAGCGAACAAGGAGAACAAAAAAACGAGTGTGCTTATGACCACACGACTGAAGTGAAACTTCTTTCGCTCCATCTGTATGTATATATATATATGTGTGTGTACAATATATACATGTATGTACATATACATATATTAATTTTCTACAAATATTTAAGGGGGCTTTCAAGTTTTTTCGTCGAAAAATGAGGTGTTTTTCAAGAATTAATTTTGGAAAGACAGTTTGATAAAATGTTGTAATTCTTTTTTATTTTGTTTGTTGTTACAATAGTGAGTTGAAAAAAATTGTTTTTTTTGGAAAAAAAACAAAATGGCCGCCGGCTTGCCAAGTACTTATGTTGCCTTGTTTGGAAAACATACTCCCAGTTTTTTACACTTTTCTCGGGTACGGTTTATCTGAAATCAAATTGACCATCATTTTCATTAATTACATAGTTTTAGTTATCGCACATCGGAGGATTTTTGAAAAATTTCAACTTGGTGAAATTTGGCGCAAATTTGAAAAAAAAATCGATTTTTTTTGCAAAATTTTGGTACTAAAAGTGTTGTTAAAAATCGAAATTTCACAATATTGAAAAAATCCTATGATGTGCGTTAGAGAATTCATTTGTGAACACGTGAAATTCAGTTTTATCCAAATCGGTTCATTAGATCCGAAAAAAAAAGTAAAAAACGTCACAAAAGCATGGTTTCGAGAAAAAGCACAATACTCGCCGCGCGGAGCGTACGCGAGGCTGTGCGCGCCGAAACATTTTTGGCTATAACTTCAAAACTATTGCATATTTCGTTATGAAACTTTGGCTTCATATTGTTATAGTATTTATAAATCGATTTCTGTAAAAAAAAAAAAACGATTTTTTGAAACCGAAAAACGGGAAAGCCCCCTTAAATTTATTTTATGTTTTCATGTAACGCTTACGGCACGCGTTCGCCAGCTTACTCCCCAAGTCAAGCGTGCGTAAACCACTCAACTCCCGTTCGCCTCGTCCGATCACACTTTTCGTAACGCTTACGTCACGCGTTCGCCAGCTTACTCCCCAAGTCAAGCGTGCGTAAACCACTCAACTCCCGTTCGCCTCGCCCGATCACACTTTTCGTAACGCGTTCGCCAGCTTACTCCCCAAGTCAAGCGTGCGTAAAGAAGTTTCACTTCAAAAACATACAGTCGGTTCCGCAGTTAACTGGTGGTTTCAACTAAGCGAACTCCAGTTAAGTGAACTTCCTTTCAGGGTTGTAATAATACAGCCAAATAATAGCACAAACTTTTTTTCTCTTAGGCGGAGTTGAAATAGTGTAGATAACTTTATGTTTTGGACCCAAAGGGTTCTTTCACTTAGCCGGATTTTTCAGTTTCAGTTATTAAGTTTCAGTTAAACGAACTTATTTTCAAGAAAAATACCAAATGGGACCTAACTTCTATTTCAGTTAGGCAGATTTTTCCGTTAAGCGACTTGCAATTAAGCGGTTTTGACTGTATAATTTTTTAATTAAAAACTTATCTACAAAGCAGTCAGCTGCACTCTAATTGTACAATTGTCATTCCCATCTAAAGGTCAGCGTAAGCAAATTGCAAATTCAAACTCACACATTCCACACTCAAATGACGACCTCAGAAATCTTCTTAGTCATTTGAATCAAAATTTGAATAAATGCCTAATTGCGCTGGACATGTGAGGTCAGTCGGGAATGCCCACTTCGAGCATCGATTGTGCGATTCATAAGAAGTCAGATAACTGACATGAAAACCGGCGACTTCACAAGAGATGCGCGCAAACATCAGCCACGATCACTTTGACCTCAGCTGCTTAAAAAAAAGACAAATTATTAACCTCTGTGCCCGATATGGCAATTTCACCCCATGAGTAGAAGATGCTGCGGTGGTGCGGCACGTATCCTGCATATCCTCACTACCTGCGTTTGCAGTCTTGCATACGGCTGACCAAAGTAAAATCTTCTAAAATAAAAGCAACACAAATCAAAGTTGTAGAATTTCACATCATTTCATTGAATTTTCCGCTATAATTGGAAAATTTTACACACTTTAGTAAAATTTAGGCATTTCATGAGCGAAATTTGTGTGTATTTTTCGAGGGTTGGTATTGCGCTATTTTTGCATATAAATTTTCTTTACGATTGTCGTTCAGTGTTGCCAGCATCCTCAAATGTTGCTAGTGTGCGTTGGTCAGCGTGAGAAACTTTCGGGCGCCTTTTGTGTGCATTAATCCCTTTATAATGAAGCGTAGCGGTTTGTGGTCAAGAAAATGTTTAATACTGAGACAGTTTAGGGAATTTCAAAGGGAAAATTGTGCGCTGATTTTTCTTATGTTTTGCGTTGCTTTGGTAAGCCAGGTGCTGGTGACAGCTAAACTGAAGCTACAGCAATAAGAATATGAAATTTTGTGAACTAGAAGGTTTATTCTTATTATTTATTCTAAAGTTAAGAATTTGCAATAAAATTTCAGACACAAACGATTGTGGTTGTTGGGTTGAAAAGAATTTGTAAAAAATTAATATAAAACGTTTTTTTCAAGTTTTAAAATTAATTAACTGCGCCCCACCCACCAACCCGCCAGACTCCAGTGTCGCATCACTGATGTGGCAACCAACGAAAACTGTTGACAATCGCAAATCAAATGTTGACACAACCAAGCAAACACCGAACGACTGACAGCGCCAACACAGCCAACTGTTGGCCAGCGTTGCGCCGATCAAAGCGCCCATATTAAATGATAATTATGACAATAGTACGTGATGATTGCCGCTTATTGCGCTGCAGCGCATTACGACTGGCAGCCGATGGAAATCCTGCATTAATCACAGCCCACAGCGCGCCCTGCCACACCGCCACAGGCTTTCGCCCAGTTGACAGCTTCACACCGCAGCGATACGGCACAGTTCTCTACTCGAGAGCCGTCAACTTTTAGCTTTGTATATTTATGAGTGCCTGCAACATGCGGCCGCCAACATATGTTGGCAACACGTAACAACTCAAGTGGTGGCAGTCGCCGGGAAAATCAAAGTGGCTCATGTCAGATTAAGGCAATAATTAGTGCGGAGCGCCCCTGACGCTCGTCCGCGCTTCCGTACGCCACAAACTCTGCCACTGAGCGATTAGCGATTCAAGTCAAGCATCGACACAATCCAGCAACAACAAACAAAAAAAAAACCGTTTGAAAAAACTACTTAAACATAAATATTTATTTTCGAAATATTTTCTTAGTGCGGGGGGAAAAGTCGCCGCCAATGAAGCGACGAGTACGCGCGCACGCACAGACCGAAATTAATTCGCTGCAGGTCACACTTTTTCTATTGGTGAGGTCAAGTTTCGACCTATTTTTCCGTTGTCTGCGCCTATTAGCGTTTTGCTGTGCGCCGCTTTGATGGCACAGCACGTAGTACATACATCTGCCTTGTCGAGTTCTATGGGCGTTCGTTGGTTCGTGTGTTTGTTTGTGCGTCCTGACTGAGCCACAACGGAGCAATGATGTCTGTTGTTGATTTTTGTTTACTTTGAAATTATTAAATATGAAAATATTTTCCGAAAGGGGAACCCATATTGGAGGGAGACGCTGCAATCAGTTTGGGTGGCATGTTTGCGTTTTTAGAGTTGCTGAGAAAAATCGGTGAAATTTATTGAAGAAAATTATGATTAAAGAAATTTGAAGATTGTTAAGAATTTGTTGTTGTTAAGTTAGGCAGCCGCCGTGGCTCAGTTGGTTAGTGCGTTGGACCGCGAGTCGAAGGCAGCCACCTCAGGTTCAAATACTGCCTGTAATAACACCTAAAAAAAAATAACGGGAAAACTCATTTTCTCTTTCGGTGGCTGTCCTCTCAGCTGGAAATGGCAAACCTCTGAGAGTAAAAATTGCTTATGAAAAAGCTCCCAACCTGCCATTCGGAACCGGCATAAAACTGTAGGTCCCTTCCACCCGCGTACAAATTCACACGCACAACACGGGTGGTTGCGGGAAGCTAGGCCTTAGTCTCGCGTAAGCGGGCTGTCGTGCCAGTCAATTATTAAAAAAAATTATTATAAGTTAGGTCGGCTTTGGACAAAAATGATCTCAAAGAGAAGTCAAGCAGGTTGGGGAAGAACAGAAGCTATAAGTAGAAGAAGAAAAGGTAAAGGTAAAGAAGAGGAGATATAAAGAAGAAGAGACGAACAAGAAGAGAATGAAAAGAAGAAGAGATATGAAGAAGACGACGCCACGAAAAAAAGATAATGAAACTAAGACAATAAATAAGAGAAGCAGATAACACAAAAGACGGAAGATCAGACGAAGAGAATATGAGAAAAATAATAAAAAAGTATAAGAAGTCAAGCAGGTTAGGGAAGAATAGAAGCTAAGAAAAGAAGAAAGGAGGTGAAGAAGACGTGATATAAGGAAGAAGGAACGAACAACAAGAAGAGAATCAAAAGAAGAAGAGGAGATATGAAAAAGGAGACGTCAGAAAGAAGAAAAAAACAATGAATAAAAAGAGCATAAAATTGAGAGAGGCAGATAACAAAACAGACGGAGGAGAGGAATATTAGAAAAATAATAATAGAAAAAACGAATAAGAAAATAATAAAAAGAAGAAAACGGGAAGTTACAATAAGGGAGGAGATGAGAAAAAGAAGGGAAGAATGATAAGTGAAGAAACAAAAAGAAGAATGAAAAGATGAAAATCAAAAAGAGAAGGAGGAAAAGACACCATTAAGAAAAAACTAACGAAAACAAGAGAACAAAAAGGGGGAAAAACGAGAATACAAGAAGAAGAAAGGAAGGATAAGTTGATAGAAAATAAGAGAAGAAAAATAAGAAGAGAAGAACAAATGAGAAGAAGAGAATCAGATAAGATGGTAGAGAAATCGACAAAAAAAGGGAAGAATAACAAGTTAAGAAAAAAAATGAAAAGGGGAGATTACAAATAAGATGTGGAGATATGAAGAAGAACAGACAAAATTAATAAATAAAAAACAAATATTTATTATTATAACAAGAGAAAAAAGGAGAAAAGACGAGAATAAAAGAAGTAGAAACGAAGATTAAGTGAATAGAAAGAGGATAAGAGATAAGAGAAGAAAAAATAAGAAGCGAGGCAGACAAGATGGTAGAGAAATTGTATAAGTGAAGAAAGAAAAGAAGAGAATACAAATAAGAAGACATATGAAAAAGAAAAAAAAAGAAAAAGATAATGAAAACAAGATAAAAGGGGAGAACACAAGAAGAAGAGAAGCAGATGATAAGAAAATAATAAAAAGAAACCAAGAATGGCAGAAAAAAAGCGAAACGAGAATATGAGGAGACAATATGACAAAAAGAAGGGAAATGTGCGAGGAAAAGAGAAAAAGAAGAGAAGGAAGACAAAATAAGAAGAGGAAAGAAATTTCAGAAACCAAACCACTGCAACTCCACTGCTTCTAAAACATTCTTTGGGTGACCTAAAATATCCTGAACTTCGAATAGTTAAATAAAAATTCGAATCATTCGAATGCAGTGGAAATAAAACAATTGGAGTATTAAATAATTCATTACAATAAAATGCAATTGAAATAACTGAACATTATTTGGAATATAATAAAAACCGTCATTCAATCATTAAACATTATTCATTAACTCTCATGACAGCTTTTCGAAAATGGACTCTATTTTTCTATGGAAAACTCTACTGTAGTGCAATGTCTAGTCGTTATTCCCCAACATACGAGTACGTCTGATATTTTGTGTTCATGCAGTACAACAACACCACACATAATGCCCCAATTGTCTTAAATAGACTTGTCAATTCTCATAATTAACCAACTTAATTTCCCCCTTTAAATACACGAACTCATGTCTTGGCGTGTCTGCTGTATTAAGAAAGTAGAATTTTGTTTGCTAACCGCAACAGATTAGAAAGGAATGAAGAATGAAATGTATTTTAACTTACATTTAATACATATGGATTAATATTTAATAATCGAGGACTTCGAGGGATGTCTTCGTTTTGAATATGACTTGGTTGACTTGAGTTTATGATGAACCGAAGCTTGTTATGAAATATTCTTTACTTGATCAGTGTTGGTCTTAAGAAAAAATAAGAGTATAAAGAAATATTAAGCTGAAAGCTTTGACAGTTAATGCTGCTCAGTCAAACAGCGACTGAGTTCAGAGTAAGTCTCATGTTTTCAAGGTGTAAATTAGATTTATTTTTATTGTACATTTCAAATTTGTTTGCAATTGAATGTACCTAAAAAGACATTATTAGTGTCTTATTGTAGGTTTTATAAATTAGAAAAATTTATTCTTTCTAAAAAAATTTTCTCTTTTTGCAACTTTCTTTACCTCTGACCGCTTTTTCTCTCCATACACGTAAAACTACTCAATTTATGCCTTGAACTATGCAAATATCATCAATCACATACCAGCGCTGATTTTCTCTTTTGTTCTATTTCAGAAGTAGCTACAAAATAGCAACAAAGCCCAACTAGCACAAACAAAAAAAAACGAAAACAATAAAACAAAGACAATCGAAAAGTTGTCCAAAAATAGCAAATACTTGTAGCAACTTCAATCCAGACGGCAAAGAATGTCAACGCCACACTATAAACAAACATCAACGCAATCGACAGACGCGCCACAACAACAACAACAACAACTTAAGCAAATATCGAGAAGTAGAAAGGCACTGATCGCGGCACAAGTGTCTGCAATTGTTACGCTTGATTGAGGATCATTGAAACGATTCGGGAGAGCGAACACATGCGCGACCGACAGCAGAGCGGACGGACAGACAGCACATGTAGCAACAACGCGAGCAAGTGTAAGCGGCAGCAGAGGGTTTATTACAATAAAATAACATTAAACAAAAAAACAGAAATAAAGAAAGCAGCATGAAAGCTGAGAAAATTGCATTCGATATACGTCGAGACGACACATTTCCAACAGCGACTCCATTCCAATTCCATTGACTTGGCAACTATGCCAGGAATTTTGCATGTGCGAGTACATATCCGCACATAAGTACATACGTACATACGGCTGGCCGAAATTAGACAACAGCGTGATTTACGGAACCTCAAAAAATTGCATTTTAATGAAAACAAAAACAAAAAAAAAAAAGGTAAATAAATAAACGAATGAAAATTGTCTGAACGATAAAAACAACTGCAAGTATTTTAATGGGTTTTGAACGACTTCATTCATACGCTACACAAAGACAAATTTAACGTCAGTGGGTGGGTGGGTGTCCTGCTTGTTATTTACTTTTCCAGTTTTTAAAGTAAAAATGAGCAATAAGTAAAATAAAAAATTAATAAATTTGGACTGTAGTGGGCTAAACATTCAAAAGCTAACAGATTATGTTCAGTAATGACAAAATGTTTCAGTCTTAGGTTAATCTTATATGGCAACCCTATACCCTGATGAAATGTTCCTGTCTTGAATTAATCTTATATGGCAACCCTGCTTTAAAGTGAACAGACTATGTGAACAGACTATGACATCAGAACTTAGCTGAGACTCCAGCAGTTTTTGTACCAAGGATCATTTCGATATCTCTACTCCTTCAAAAAAACATTCATAAGCTAACAGATTATGTTCAGTAATGACAAAATGTTTCAGTCTTAGGTTAATCTTATATGGCAACCCTATACCCTGATGAATATCAGAGCTTAGCTAAGACCCCAGTAGTATTTGTACCAAGGTTCATTTCGATATCTCTACTTCTTCAAAAGCTATCGTGTGGACTACTAATCTATTGACAGGCGGACGGACGGACCGACCTTCCACAAATCGATGCTCCCGATGGTTCCGACCATAAAATTGTATATACCCTAACACCTCGGTGCAGGGCGTAGAAATCAGCGTCGCCTGCGAGACACATTTCGTGGTGAATGTATGGAAAGCTGAGGCGCAGAAAGCGACATGTGTGCCGCATTTGCATTGTCACGGCCAGCGCTCAGCCAACCAACCAAGCAGCCAGTCAGCCGACAAAACATTATCACGCTGACAGTTAGCCACAGGCGCTATCAATTCAGCAGTCGACTGATCGCCGCTGATTTATGGATCATATCGAACGTTAAAGCGCGCTGCAGCTGCAACATGGGCGTTGTTGTGAATGGGCGCGCTGCAGCATGTGGAACGCTGCTGTTCGAGGACATTTTTGCAGCATGCTGCCGATTGCTTGTGTATGTATGTGTGTGTAAACATCTACTGTCACATGTGATCAAAGAAATTTGGTGTGTAATATATTTGCGTTGGATGGAAAACTTAAGCAAAGTTCTTCAGATTGATTTATATAGTCATTAAGTCTTTTGTATTTTTGTGTAATTTTATATGCTTGAAGTTGAGATGCCATCACGTGGGTGTTCGAATGTTTTCAGAGAGCTTACAGCTTGACAGAAAGCTACATCATTGGTGAATGACTTTGGCGATATCATTAAAGAAAACCATATCTAAATTAGCATCAAAAAACTATCACAATTTATTGGCGAACGTATGGAGGTGAAACAGTTTCAAGATGCCATTTACTTTGATTTCCTGAAACAAATCTTAGTCAGTTCTTGTAGTGATCACTAGCTTCGTCGCTCACTTTTGCGGGTCTGGAAATCTGCAAAGATACTGAGTCCATATTCACCAATATGTCTGATTTAAACCACCTTTTATTTGGGGTATTTGCCGAAGTGATCCACAAAAGAAAGGCCCCTTTGATTTAAGACAGGAAGACTCCTTTGATTTAGAAAAGAAAGATTCCTTTGATTTAGAAACGGAAGACTTCTTTGATTTAGAAAAGAAAGATTCCTTTGATTTAGAAAAGGAATACTCCTTTTGTGAATCACTTTTCTTCCCCATCACCGTTGGGTCTGGTCATCTGGAGATCTGTCCTAATCATCGACATGTCTCGCTTACATTAATCTTCTTTGAATGTCCATCCTACTGTTGTCAGGATATCTTTCTGATAGCCAATAGATCGATAGCTCGTACATCCAGAATTAAACCTGACGGTCTTAGGAAAATCTTCTCAAGTCTCATCAAGACCATAGGTATGTAGGTAGATAGGTTAAGTGGCCGCCTCTGGGGCATCACTTAGGCTTAGTGGCCCATTGTGCTACTACGTGGGGCATAAGTCCGCCTAGAGAGAGATAGAGCCATTTGGTGGCTCTGATGAATTTGTTAATGCTACTTGGGGTTATCTCCTCTAGATCCGCTAAGTAGCTGTCCCATGAATCGTAGGCGCCACGCATTCGCAGATGAGTTGTGCAACCGAGTCCTCGCAGTCCACGTTCCCGCAGCTTCTGCAGAAATCGTTGTATAGCAATCCCAGTCTTTTAGCGTGATGACCGATGGGGCAGTGTCGACTATCCCCATAGAGGGTTTGTTTAGTAGGATCAATTCTCTGGATCTGCTCAGGTCGGTCGAGAGCCAGATCTGTCTTGCTGTGTAGCATGTTTCTTCTTGGAGCCATCTAGTGTTAGCTCTGTCGACACGAACATTTTCAGATGCAACTTGTAGATGCAGAGTGGAATGCCAACCTCTTCTACGATGTTAATTGATTGCTATAGAGTTGCCCTCTATGTCCGTATGTCCAGGCACCCAGCAAAGGTGCATGTTGTACTGCTCGGAGATCTCGTTTAGAGATGAGCGGCAGTGGATGAAGACCATAGTTCACTTTATTCTGTAATAACTCAAACTTCACAGCATGATTCATATTTCACACTTTTATTACGACTCGCACCATTTTTTTTGACAAAGGCACAGTCCATAGCGACGACTACATATGTCTGTAAAATCTTTACAAATTCCTCCACCCACAAATTATTTGCCCTAATATTCATATTCATAATTTTGTTCAATTTAAAATCAACCAGCCGTGTAAAGAGCCACGTGCTCATTGCATTATCTGTCAACAACGGCAAAGTGTAAAACTGTAAAATCCGCTAAGCAAGAATTTTAATAACACCACAAATCCCATAAAAATCAGAAATATCAATTACGAATTTGGTAGTTTCTGGATTGTGCCTTCGGGGCGTAAGTCCTTGTATCGGTTACGCAGTGTCCATAGCAATGGACACCACGCGTGGTAAGAGCTCTGACCAACAACAAAGCTTAACCCATCCCCCGCCTAGCCCACATTATAACAGCGACGAGCACACGCTGCTTCCAGTCTTCCGCCAACACACCTCGGCACAAAGACCCGCCGACCGAGACCCGCTCACATGTGTGGTTAATTATAATTACACAATTTTAATATGTATCACAGTCGACAGGTAGCAGGGTAGTTGGTCGCAGTCAGTCAGCGTCGCTTTGACGTGCGTTTAATTTGTACACGCAATTGCGGTTTATTGGCTCGCCCGCCGACTAGTGCCGTCCGAGGGGTTGTTCGCGGTCGGACGGCGCTGACAGGCGGCGAGGGCTCGAATCGCGCACGAAATGATGAATGAAACGCGCTTTTCAATGACAACAAACCACCCTCGATGTCTGAACAGGTTGTCGTCGAAGCACCCCACGTACCGGGCATTATAACTTTGATTGAGCATATCCGTTGGGATTAGTTGTGGGCTGAGGGGTGAGTGCTGAGCGAGCGGGCAGGAAGACTTTTGCGGCTTAAGCAAGGAAGTGGCAGCACCAGCCAAGTGAAAAATATTGGCTTTTGCAGCATTTGATAGCATTTGATGTCTATTGACAATTAGACAATGCACCAAACTCACACACACACATACACACACAGCTGAAGTGGCTCCGGCTTAGGTTGAGGCAGAAACCGCAATCGTTTGGAATTACTGTATGGGTGGTCTGAGTGCGGCCGAAATTAATATGCGAAAAGTGTGAGGGGCTACGGAGCGCATTAACTGCGCCCGGTTTGAGGGAAAAATCCCGGTAATTTGCGGGATTTTCATGTTTATTAGCTGGATTACAGCGAATCGTAATGTGGGCTAATGAAATCAAACTGTTTGTGGGCGGAATCTCATTTGGTCTTTTTTGGTAAGGAAAATGCGCGTTTGAGCGTTCGACAAGTGGGTGACAAGAGTGCTGGCGTAACAGGTGGTTTAGATTTGATGATTTCGTATCATTTTATAGGGACACAAAATTAATACAGAGGCGTGTAAGAGAGACTAAAAATCAGATTAAAAGAGCTAAGATGGTAGACTGAAATCGGCTGAAAAGTAAGAGATTATAATTGAAAGTAGGGCAGGTGAAGAACTATGGCGAACTAGCTTAGAACGTTTATGACGCCTACAGATGTCACTATAATTGACAGTAGGTCAGTAGTATAGAGCCTAGTCGGAGAGAAGCTAGGACGAGCTGAAGCTGGATTAATACTAGAGGGATCTTCGAACGTTCTGGCTAAGATTGTGTTGTGGGCTAGAACTATGAATAGGATGGGAACTATGAATGGGATTACCATAGAGATTACAACTCAGTTTGGGTTTAAGATGGAGACTGCAGCTGCAACTAAGTCTAAAACTGTTAAAACTGGGATCCACCAGGCCTAAATAAGAATAATTAGAATTAAAAAAAGAATAGTCCTAAAGGCTTCAAGTACTAAGGAAGTCAAGCACTGTGGACAACTGGGACTTGGAACTAACCAGACTAGAGACGACTAGGGAAACGTGACAATTAGACTTGGAATTAATACAACTAGGGAAGAGTAGGCCTAGAGAAGAAAAATAGTAGGGACGAATAGGACGTGGAGTCGACAAGATTTAGAATTATTATGCCTATTGATAACTAAGACTAGTGACAATATTAAAATAGAATTAGGAACGACTGAACCTCAACAAAAAGTTTAGAATAAGTAGAAATAGGAACGATGCAAGGACTAGAACGGTAGAGCTATGGATGGCTTTTGCGTACTACAAAAAGACTAAAACAAAGACTCAGACATAGACTAAGACTAAGTATAAGACTAGGACTATAAAACTAAGACTAAGTCTAAGACTAAAACTAATGCAAGGACTAAGACAAAGACTAAGTCTAAGTCTAAGTCTAAGTCTAAGTCTAAGTCTAAGTCTAAGTCTAAGACTAAGACTAAGTCTAAGTCTAAGACTAAGACTAAGACTAAGACTAAGACTAAGACTAAGACTAAGACTAAGACTAAGACTAAGACTAAGACTAAGACTAAGACTAAGACTAAGACTAAGACTAAGACTAAGACTAAGACTAAGACTAAGACTAAGACTAAGACTAAGACTAAGACTAAGACTAAGACTAAGACTAAGACTAAGACTAAGACTAAGACTAGTACTCAGACTAAGACTTATACTCAGACTAAGACTCAGACTAAGTCTAAGACTAAGACTAAGACTAAGATCAAGACTTCGACTAAGACTTATACTCAGACTAAGACTTATACTCAGACTAGGACTTAGACTCAGAGTTAGACTAAGACTAAGTCTAAGTCTAAGACTCAGACTAAGACTAATACTCAGACTAAGACTAAGACTAGTACTCAGACTAAGACTTATACTCAGACTAAGACTCAGACTAAGTCTAAGACTAAGACTAAGACTAAGATTAAGACTTCGACTAAGACTTATACTCAGACTAGGACTTAGACTCAGAGTCAGACTCAGACTGAGACTGAGACTGAGACTAAGACTAAGACTAAGACTAAGACTAAGACTAAGACTAAGACTAAGACTAAGACTAAGACTAAGACTAAGACTAAGACTAAGACTAAGACTAAGACTAAGTCTAAGACAAAGACTAAGTCTAAGACTCAGACTAAAATTAAGACTGGGACTTATACTCAGACTAAGACTTAGACTCAGACTCAAACTAAGACTAAGACTTAGACTCAGACTCAGGCTAAGACGTCTTAAGGAATGTTCTATGAATATGTTGTTATCAACTTTTATTTTAATCAGGAACTGAAGGGCCCAAAAAAGTTTCACTTTCAAAAGTTTATTGAGAGCCTTGAGTAATGCTTATCCTAAAGTACTTTGTCCCATCAGGGAGTTAACACTCCTCAGAGTAAAATCACCTTTACGTTTAAATTTGGTTTGACTTTTAAGCCGATACGAATGGTATGTTTAATAAACAGCAAATTGAATGCTTTTTCATATGATGGACAGAGCCTTTAGGTATGTAAGTCTTCTGTCACTGTTTAACAATTTCTCAATCACCTTATTGCATAATCCAAACCAGCTTATTAATTATTCTATAAATGTAATAACTATATCTAAATTTGAATATATAGTATCTCAATAGCAATAAAGCAATTGTGCGCACTCAACCCATACTGACCTGTCCGTGTCGGAGATATATTCCGGAAAATCACTCAATTTCAATTTCAATCAAAGCTCCATAAATTAACATCGCACTGCCACTCACAAGTTATACATTCGCGCACACCCCTTTTCGCTTTCTTTTTGCCCACAATTTTTCGCTGTGGCTCGTTTGGGGTCCAACGTCTGTGGCGCGTAAAACGCAAATCGTAAAACGCTTCCAGCTATTTGCTCTGGCCGCCATTTACCATGGGAAAATCAATACGCAAAATGCTCCGAGCATAATTCCCAATTCCCAATGCGGCGGCAGCACTCGAACGTGTTCGACGGCAGACGTGTGGCTGCTATGAATGCCTCAACATAATTCAAGGCATTGATAGCCATCAATCGTTGCATGCAGCTTGCGACTCGAGGCGAGGCAAGGCGAGTCGCTGCAGTGCTGGACGCGCACTTCGGTCGCGACGGTGTGTGGGGCTGCTCCACTGGCAGGTTGGAGTCTGCTGACGCATGAATTGTTGTTGGTGAGGTGAGCTGCAAAATAAAATACGAGAATATTACAATTAGTTGTCGGCTATGGTTTCGGTAACGCGGCCTTTTCCTCTGCTGCCATTTGCACGGCAGCAAGCGGCCGCAGCCGCAGCCGCAGCTAGTCGCGTCATGAGTGACGGGCGTGCGCGCACGAGTACGCGACTGCGTTGGCATTTTTCCACATAACTCATGTTGGCGGCAGTGGGTGCCACCGCAGCCCAGTGCGGCTGCATTGTCTGCTGTTGGCAAGCCTTCAGCTCTAAAAGAAAAAGTTTCAATACTTTTTTTCGTTGTTGCTGTGCAATGCATTTTAGCGTTGCAGGCTACACCAACGCATTTTCACACACACACACACACTTACACACACACATGCATACAAATATATCAAATGCAATGCGCGCTAAATGTGTTCCGCTGCTCGCTCATTTGTGTGAGCGTTTTTGCTTTGCTTTGGTTTGTTTTTGTATTTTGTGCTCTCACCTCTTGCCGCTGTCCGAGTGTTGTAGGCTGCTTGAACCTTTTTAACCGTTGCTTGGTCAAAAGTTGTTAACCATATTAAAGTGTTCGATGATTAATTACACGCTCCCAAGATTAATTGAAATCAATCAAAAGTGAAGTTAACTAATGGCAACGCGTCTGCGACTGTGTCGGTATCTGTGCGTGTGTGTGTGTCTTTGCTGACGCTGTCCTGCCATTTGTGCTGCATACGGAATTTCTATGTCTGATTCTATTTGCCGTTTGGTTAGAGTCGTTGTGGTTTGTGATAAAAATGCCATGAAAGCACTTTGCCAGTTTTAGGTCATTTAATGCTGAACGTGAGAAGTTTTTCGGGACTGCAAATAGAAAATAAAAATAAAATATTTAATTAAATAACAAAATTTTAAAAATTCTATCAAACAAATAATAAATGGTATTCATTCAGTTAGTTCAAGTTAGTTATTTAATTATGAACCGATAGACAGTTGGTTGATCAAAAATATATAAAACTACACAAATAAAAAAAAAATGAATCTATTAATTTTTATTTTTTTTTAAATTTATTATTTATATTATTTTTTATTTATTTATTTAATTGAATTTTTTTTATTTATTTTTGCCGTTTTTTTGTTTCCTGTAAAATCAAATAATTGGATTGGAACTGGAAAAACTAAACTATTAAATTTTATTATTAATATTATTGTTTATTTATTATTTGTTTTATTTTATTTTTTTTATTTACTCGTATTTTTACAGTTTTTTTGTCTCCTGTAAAATTTAAAAAACTGGACTAAGCACCTTTTCACTCTAAGCCGACAATATAAAAAATTTTTCTGTTACTAAAATTTAAAAAAATTGTTTCTTGAAATAAAAATCACAGAAAATCCATCAAAAAATTGTGCTTCCCAAATTTCCGCACTTCACGCCTTATTATGGTGACAGGCAACCGTTCAGTAAGACATGTAAAAGAACAAACAACAACAACTAGAAACATTTAAATAGAAATTCAAAAATTCTGTAGCCATAAATTGCATGTTCAAAACTGTCAAGCAACATAATACAAGCATTGCAATCAAATCAGAGCAACAACGACAAATTCGGCAAACATTTCGTTCAGTTGCCCTTAAAAACCCAAGTCAGCATTACGATATATTTGCGACAAGCAAGTTGAGGACAACAAGGCGTAAGGCATTGTCAACAGTGCACTTTTGACCTTTACGCATGAACGGTTAATCGCCAATACTCGTAACATGCAAAATGATGCAACGCGGCAAAAGGTTGTGATTTCAGTGAAAATGTGTTCAGGGGTGGAATCGAACGAAGGCGCTGTGCATGCAGAACTTCAAAGGTAGTGAAAAGAAGGGAGCAAGGAAAGATTGCCTAAAAGCGACCGTTAGATTTTGAGTTATTTTCAAATATTCAAATATTTCTGCTTCTTTCTTTCAAAATCAAAACCTAATTGATAGTCGTAATTTTTTGCACGCAACTGTAGTTTATTTATGGCCAACACGCGCTAAATATGCAATTTATATGCAAACACACAAATATCAATAAAATGCGAACATTATCGACGCATTAACACCACAACTCCATTAGGCCAACTATCGACTGCCACTCGGTGACGCCCCACTGCCCACACAGCTACGACTATCAAAAAATTGCCGCACTTAATTTCAACTCTACACACACACACACACACTCAGCACAAATAATGCCAATTATGCGGCGTCAATTGTCGCCAATGTGTTGACTTGTAAATTTGTCATTATTATTTGCCACATTAAAGCGCTACTCGAGCGAATGGTTGCAGTTGCCGCTGGCGCTCGCCGCCGAACGAACCCCAACGTGCGCCAACACGCAAACTCGCACTCACTCACACCTACGCACTTTTGTTGGTCGGTCGCCTTTATGCGGGTAACAGGTAAAATGTCACCACATCAGCCAATCGCCAGTGTCATCAATACGGCCGTAATGCATACACACACACACACCCACACATGCAAACACTGGCGCACGGCTGACTAAACGCCACCTACGCAGTTGGCCGTGTAGCGGAGTACAGCGACCTGGCGTGCAGTTCGTCGTGGCCCGTTCGTTCACTCATTTGCCTTTTGGCCGCTATTTGTTGTTGTTGTTGTGTGTGTGTGTTGATTCGTGGCTTTGTGTGCGCACTTGCTGGCTGCCAACAAAATGAAGTGCACTAATTTGAAATGTCACGCCGTCAACTGACCGGCCAACGGGCGCACCGATGTGCTCGATAATGCCCAGAGCGAGTTAAATGCGGCTCATTAGGGATTTTTAGTCATTCGAGTTTTCAGTGAATTGAATATTTATTTGGACTATTGGCAGCACCAGCTTCCGATGGGAGGATCAATGTGGAAGAAGTTGAATGGAGAATAATAGAATAGAATAAATAAAATAAAATAAAATAAAATAAAATAAAATAAAATAAAATAAAATAAAATAAAATAAAATAAAATAAAATAAAATAAAATAAAATAAAATAAAATAAAATAAAATAAAATAAAATACAATAAATAAAATAAAATAAAATAAAATAAAATAAAATAAAATACGACAAAGGAAAGTAAAATAAATTAAAATAAAATACAATAAAGTAAAGTAAAATAAAATAAAAAAATTAAATTAAATAAAATACAATTCAATAAAATAGAATAGAATAAAAAATATAACAGAATAGAATAGAATAGAACAGAATAGAATAGAATAGAATAGAATAGAATAGAATAGAATAGAATAGAATAGAATAGAATAGAATAGAATAGAATAGAATAGAATAGAATAGAATAGAATAGAATAGAATAGAATAGAATAGAATAGAATAGAATAGAATAGAATAGAATAGAATAGAATAGAATAGAATAGAATAGAATAGAATAGAATAGAATAGAATAGAATAGAATAGAATAGAATAGAATAGAATAGAATAGAATAGAATAGAATAGAATAGAATAGAATAAAGAAAATACCATAAAATAAAATAAAATGCAATAAAATAAAAATAAAAAATAGAATTGAATAGAATAGAATAGAATAGAATAGAATAGAATAGAATAGAATAGAATAGAATAGAATAGAATAGAATAGAATAGAATAGAATAGAATAGAATAGAATAGAATAGAATAGAATAGAATAGAATAGAATAGAATAGAATAGAATAAAATACAATACAATACAATACAATACAATACAATACAATACAATACAATACAATACAATAAAATAAAATTTAAAAAAATAAAATAAAATACGATCAAGTAAAACTAAATAAATAAAAATTAAATAAAATAAAATAGAATAAAAAATGGAATAGAATAGAATAAAATAAAATAAATTAAAATAAAATAAAATAGCATAAAAAAGTTTGAAAAAGCAGTCAGTTTAGAATATTGGAAGATATGACCAATTTCTGCTTTCTTAAATAGCAGAATTAATATCTTTGAACTAATATCAAATTTTTAATTAAAACTTAAAGACTTCACTGCACTACAAACATTCACCCTCGGCATATTAAAAATACGCTTCGAAATTCATCTCTCAATCAAAACAATCTTTTTCTGTGACAGCTCATTGTGACCTTTTTTCTCTTTAGCACCGGCTATAGTTATTTGGGTAGAAGTAATGCCAAGCCAATTGATCGAATTTCACACATGGGCGCTAATGATTTTAATGAAGTCATTTTTCTTGACGGCTTTACAAAACTGAGGTTTAACATCGACGTGGCATGTCATTTCGGAACAAGCAAGTTCATAATTTACCATCATTAATCACAACGAAAATTAAGCAGTGGAACGACTCGGCTAAACCTAAAACAGAACTCAAAACACAAAGCAAAAACAAAAAGAACCAAACAAAACAAAGTGAAAAGCATAAATGCAGACACAGTCAGAGATCAATAAGACAGAGAATAATTGTGTTGTATGATTGTTGTTGGACAACATTTTATGGTAAAATTGTACAGTAATGGCAGCAGACAAAAGCTAAATATAAATTATAATTTTGTTAATTTTTTGTTATATGTTTTAGTATTTATTTGTATTTTGTAAAAAATTTCAACAATTACCAACTGCAGTCAAATTGCAAAAAACGCAAACGCATCAACATCGCCGCCATCTCATCATCTCACCGGCATTGCCACCGCCAGCCACCGACATCAACACCGACACACGACACCTACTGATGAGATCATTCATCAAAAACAACAACAGTCCCAAATGAGTGGCCATTGTACTGCAGCCACTGCTCCACTGCTCGCGCGCTCCGTTCAGCTGTGCTCGCAGCGATGAGATGTGATGATGATCGCCGTTGCTTGGCATTGCTGGGACCACTCAATTATGGCAAGTTTTATGAGAAGCTGCTGCAAATGCGCCAACAACAACAACTTATTTTTCATAATTTCGATTTTTTCCAAACCATTTTTCGGTGTACTTTCTTAACCCGCGCCGCGCCGCGCACAAAGTGCTGATGCGCACAGTGGGCGCAGACACAGTTGAAAGTTCGTAACCACATTAGACGGCACCGTTGGGCAATTGGCTGCTTGTTGCCTTTGTTCGACGACTTGTTAAAGTGGTATTTGATTTCGGCACTTCTCGACACCACACGATTTTCTATTATTGTAAAATTATGTCGATGAAAAAACGTAATGAATTAAATCGCTTTTGATTTCGTACAGCTAGCGCAAAGTTAATAGATTTTAGAGCGTGTGAGCGTTTTGAACGACCGTAAAATGATCTTTATTGGGTCAATTATTTGAAATTAAAGCAATAAATTGTTTAATGAATGAATTTCGAATTGAATGAATTTGAATGTGAAAGACGATTTAAAATTTAATTTGTTGTATGGCGAGATGTGGAGCCATTCTGAGGACTAGCAGCAAGATATCATTCAAGACAGATTGCAAAAATGAATGGATTAGGAATTTGCTTCTTGTTTTGAAGAACAAACTTGTAAGGACGACGTTAGGTAAAACCAGGTTTTAAGAAGAAAAAGCTTAGTCGAGAGAATCTTCGTTTCATCAGTTAAGTACCCAATTATAAGATTAAAGATGGGACCAGCTATGATATGATGCGCTCAGGAATCTTCTCTGCTACTTCGTAGAGTCTACAGACGCTTACGTGTTCTAATCCAATCGAGTGCATGTATTTTCTGAGCCCAGTTAAAAGCCCGGAAATCTAAGCTGGTCGTTCCTTAGTCACAGGCATTCTTCACTCTATTTGGAGTTTTACTCTTTGATAAAAATTTTCGATTGCCTGAGACACGAGACATCAGACCACTGTTTCAAGTTGCTGGTTTCTTTCTCAAATCTTAGTGACAACTGACAAACTCTGACCCTTAAAAATTTGGCCAGCTGCATTTCAAAACCAAACCAAAATAACATACAAAATCTTGTCGTCACATATGTATTGTGAACAGTTTATTATCTGCAATTAAAGATCGCAATAAAACTGATACCGAAAAAGTCCATTGAAATTATTTGTTGTGTAAAATTGAAAATATGAAAACGACACAGACTAACGTCAGAATGGGACCACAGGTGACTGAAATGTGGGGCTGCTGTGCGTGATTAGGCGTTGAGACTTTACCAAATTATCAGTTTTATGCGTGACTGGCACACGAACCCTTTTAAGGCAACAAGTCGCGACAAGCCACTTGAATTGAACTGCCAAGCAGAGCGACCCGACTAGGTGTGCATGTGTGGAAGGACGTGAAATCACACGCGGACTATAAAATTTTATAGATTGTCAAAATTATACGCTCAAGTGGATAGCATTGAAAGTGTTTGTGTAAACAAACAAGCGGCAAATAGAAAGACAGACAGACAGAAAGATGGACGGACGAACGGATTAACGTGCTGCAAGTTTGGGCCCTTTTGGCGAAAGGAGTAAGGCAGCCAGTGAGGCAGTACTCGCGTGTAGGAGTGGCACGAGACAACTGCGACGGCAGATGTGTGTCTCTCGCCCTTCACTTGAACGTCGTGCGCGCCATGGTTGAAGTGGCAATCTGTGCGTGAAGCGCAGACGGCGCTCGAGTTGTCAACTATGCGAAGCGCCTAAATTAAAAACACTTAAATTCGGTGCGACTGCAGAGAAAAATTGAAGAGATCAGCGTTGCTGTGCTGTGCGTTAATTACATTCTTTCAATGCTCTGTCAGTGGGCTCCATGGTGGAACGAAAATTCCTCATTCCCCTCCCCCGTCTTTTCAGACTTTGGTTGCAGATGCCTTAAGTTCTGTAAATTTATTTCGGTAGCGCAGCGATTCTGAAAATTTATTAGCACATTAAGATAAAATGAAGTTGTCTTTCGGCTGCTCATTTGACATTAAATTTTATGGCTTTTTCGCGGATGGCGCGCGCGCGCGCTTAAATGGAATCATTGGATTTTGCTTGAGAAAGTCTGGGAAGAATCTATGGAATATATTTGGTGTGTTTTGTAGTTGCTTGAGCGCATATTTGAAATTACTTTTGTGGTATTGAACACAGTGATTGATAAAGTTTGGGGGGCTTAAGTTGATAGATAGCTGAAGCGGCAGGTGCGGTTTTTTGTTTGTAGGGAATAGAAATTTCGAAAAAAAAGAATGGGAGATATGGGCAGCAGTGATTTGAAATGGGATTTTTTAGAACTCATGAAGCTGTTAGTGCGGGGAGTTGTATGTGATTATCTAAAATCTCAAAGTTTATGATGATGTGCCTTTAGTTCCTTAAGTGATGGTCTTTCCATATGTGAACAAAAGACAATGTGGTCTGAAGTACTAATGTGAAGTGCAAATATTAGATGACACTCACTCTTGAATCTTCAAGTGTGTCCTTGAATTTTTCAATATGATAGTAAAAGCATCTTTTTTAAAATTAATCTCATGTTGAACTCTATGTCTTCGCTCCCAAAGTCTTTAATTCAATCATTGTGTCATTATTGATACAAACATCAGACTCTGATCTCTTTATATGTATTTTTTATAAAGTTTACTTTGTCTTCTTTAGAAAAGATTTGTAACTTACCCATGTTTAAACAATATGCATTCAATATTATAGCTCAAAAAAATCATTTTGGCATTATTGATACAAGAATCACACTCTGATATGCTTACATATACTTTTTATAATGTTTACCTTGTCTACATAACAAGAACATTGTGCCATCATTAATACAAAAATTCCACTTTGATCTCTTTACCATCACTTCACTGTCTCTTCATCTCTCCCCAGCAAAATTCGTTCCTTCTTCAGGTCAACAGATACTAATTAAGGTCAGCAAGATGCAAATTTGCTAATCTGTAAATCCTCTTCAATAAAAAAAAAGATACAAATAAAAAAATCCCCAACACAGCCCACCACACATAACGCCTTATTATGACAAGCTGTAAATGAGAACACTTTTTTATACAAATTTTTCCTCATTCTTGTGTTAAAAAATTTGCAAACATTTTCTACTCAAAGAAAAAAGAAAGAAAAACTATCCAACTGTTGAAACTTCAAACAAATGAAATCATGGCAAAATGTAAATTTCACATGAAAACCAAAAGCAAAAGTTGCACCCCACGTTAGTTACCCTACCTCACCCTACCCTCTGGCACACCCTACACAAATATTGCCACAAATGTCCAGCTGTGCATTGTGACCATTCCGTTTCGTACCTGCGCTGCAATTTCTTTCCCTCTGGTTTACTTCTACTACTTTGATTGCCGATATGTGCGAATATCCCAAAAATATTCTCCCTGCATTTGGCGTACATAACAATGGCACCGAATCAAAGTGAAAATGTTTTCTTAAGTTTTGTTGTTATAGTTAATCTTTTTTTGCAGTTTTGCTCTATTTGCATTTCGGTTCGTTTGCATTTCAATAAATTATTGAAAATTTGAATTTTTCTTTTGTGCTCGAGCAGAAGAAAATTTTCGGGTGCGCCCCGTTTTCGCAGCCGCTGCGAATTTTCTTAATTAGCATTGACAGGCGGCAATGAAATCTGTGGACATAAAATGTTTGCACGAACTCTGGGCGGGTAGACGACAGTTTCTGCATTGGACTTTTAGAATCTTTGCATAGTTTTAACACCTTTGCGAAATGTTGCTGTGAAAGATGAAAAATTCAAGCTGTGGCTGTTGGATGGTTTGGTACGTTGAGATTTAAAATTTTAATGTGGTTTGAGTGAGTTTTTGCTGAGTTTGTTTGTAGTGGTATTGAAATGTTTGTTGATAGGATGGTATGGTGTGGCTTTTGGATGAGTGTTGGTGTGAATTAGAAAGATTATTGTAGAGTATCTGATATGGTCTCAGAGTATCTCATGGTCTCAGTTCTTAGTACTGACATGAGGGTGGAGTAAATTTTTCATGTGATGAAGAAAGGTAGGTTGCAGGTTGTAAGGGCTGCCTCTGATGATCCCATTATGAAAAATTCCACCTGTTTGAAATGTATATGCAACACTGTCTTTTCAACATGTTTTACAACACATATTTTAAACAGACAGGGGAACCTTTCCCCTACAACTTCACGTCGAATTCAAAAGAGACTTTTTGGCAATTTCTCTTTCACACTTGGAGGTTTTGCCATTGACAATTCTTATGCGATTCTTGTAATTCTTATCCTCTTCATGTGGAAACCAATAAAAGTAGACGAGTGTTTCACCAGCTCAAACTAGGGATCGAACCTACGGCCTCTGGTGCATAAAATAACCAGAAATAATATGAATTAATACATATCCATGCCATTCCATCATTGTTTATTCTATAAAAACTATAACACACACAAATCGTTGAAGAAAGTTTTCATTTTCATTCTTCACACCACTACCCACACCAATGCAAAGTCAAATTACATTAAAGAAAATGTGTTAAAAAGGCGCCGTTTTCTTTCTTCTTGCAAAATTTTAATCTACTTTGGAGTATCCATTTGACTCTTTGTAGTCATCAAAGAGAAGCCTAAAATACATGAATGCCTGGACGCATGTGCACAAGGAGCGTGCGTAAAGCGATCTGTCATGCAACAATCGAAATGTCAAAAATTTTGACAGTTCAATTTTTTTGTGCTCTGTTTGCTGGAGTAAAAGAGCGCAAAAGACAGCGGCATTTGCTCGAGGAAATCATATTAAAAGATGCGGCAGGATGTTTCATTTACACAAACACACATACACACACATATATGAATTTGTATGTGCACACGTGACAGCATTCCATCATAGGTGCAACGCGCTACAGCAGCCAGCAAATGTCAGGCGCATGTCAGCAAATGTGAAAGCAATACGAAAAGAGCAAAATAAAAGGGAAAAAATAAAGTAAAACGAATGAAAAAAAATTAAATTGAAATTTCAACAAAAGCAGCCAGGTTGGCATTTCGTGCGCGCCATAATTTTTACATATTATGGTTTTGTTGTTGTTGTTGCAATTTTGTTTGTCAACAGCCAGCAGCTTTGGTCCTTTGGTGACTTTTTTTGTTGTTTGTAATTTTTTGCGCCATGACTGCGCACAGAAGTGGAGCTGGCTGTCTGTGGCGCTGTCTGCTGTTCAAGTGTATCTGTGTGTGCATGTGTGTGTGTGCTTGAGCGCTGATTGCATGACATGTGCGCGCGCGACGTGTGCGCACATCCGACGCCCGCGCACAAAGGATTCGTCGCTTCCGCTTTTGGCTATTAATGGTGGCATGTGCGAAATGTTTGCGCAAAAAAAAAACCGTCTCTGTGCGTCTGTGTGTGTGCTGACAACAGCATATGTTGAAAAAGGAGCAGCCGCGTTGATACGTTTCATGTTGCCAACTCAAAGTAATGTCAACAAAATTAAAAAATTTCCCCCAAAACGCCGCAAAAGAGAAGTGTGTGGGCGGGCGGTAGAGTGCAGGAAATGAAACAAGTTGATATGCTTTTAAGGCAAAAAATATAAAAACCACCGCGTACATGGATAGGCTTGTACGAAGGGATATGTTTGTGTGTGTGTGTAATTTGGTGCGATTTATCGAATATCCTCTGGCGTTGACTTTTCTTTGTTTGCGGTTTAGATGTCGCAGCGATAAGGAGCGTTGTACGCAAATATTTTTTTTAATATATATTTTGGTTTATTAAAAACATGATGAGTGGTGTTTTGTTGATTAAAGCGATGACACACAGATTATGCAAAATGTTGAAATATGGAAAATGGCAGTTGAAAGTCCACAGATTGTGATAACCAGGTCATAATAAAGATTTGAAAAAAAAATTGTATATTCGTTTTGATTGTATGGGCTTCTAATATCCGATGAATATGTGATGAGATGGAGCAGAGATTACTTATAATAAAAATTTAGTATAACAAAATATATTTGAATGCTTTCTTGTAAGTAATTGTAATGAAATATCATCAGAGTTTTCAGGATAGTCGACGTACCTATTAGCTTCTTTATTACTCGAATAGAAGTCAAGATTATGAAATAAAATTTTACATGAACTTTACCAATGTTTTTAAGCGAACAATAAACTAGTTAAGGACATCTCCTGGGTCACTGCTTCATAGAGACTTGTCTCAGTGTCCTGAAGCTGACTAACAGCGAACTAATTAGGGATATCTTTCGGGTGAGTGCCCTATAGAGATTCATTTCATACACTTCTCTCAATGTTCTATAACTGATTTGCAATGGACTGGATGGATATGAGAGGAGTCGAGAAAGTTCACCCTAGGAGGTCCAATTTCTAAAAGTTGTCAGGCTTGGTAGCCCATTGTACTTAAGGCTCAAGAAGAAAAGGGTGATAGAGGAAAGTGAGATGAGGTTAGAGGAGAGAAAGAAAGTAAGTGGTTGGAAAGGTAAGAGGACTACACGTGTTGCTGCAGGAATTTTCTGGATTCTTTAATGAATCTCAGGAGATGGCACAGGTTAAGAAAATGGACTTCGCCCATCCTCATAACATCCGAACCTTAAATGCGCAATTTCGTTCCAGCGAAGGTGGGACATACATTGAGAAAATTCTCTGAGTTGTCTTCCTCCTCCAGACAAGATGTACAAGTTGGATTCTCGATGATGTCCATATTGACCATATGTTGTGTCTTGTGATAAATTTGACCATCCGGCCAAGATCTTTCCTCCCTAAACTCAGTACGAATACCCCCGCCTTCCTGTTAGGGCTTAACATAAAAAACATGACAGTCTTACAGCTTCCCAAACTAGACCAGCACTCCTTAAGTAAGTTCTTTACACAGGATTTGATCCAGTCCAGTGTGCAGGATTTTATTTCGGGGGGGGTTTCGTAACTTTTTTGAGAACTTTGAAATAGAAAAAAATTTAGATGTATGAATCCACAGACTGAGATCCAAAACATGTATGTTTCCCCCATGATACAATTATGAAGGTCGTTTGCTTACGTGCACACGAAAAAAGATTTTATGTTTCAATTAAATCAATCGAAAAATGCCGAAATCAAGCTGCACGCTCTGCCAGAAATCGTGGGCGAATAATAATATATGCGCGCTGGAATACATGGATGTCTGCATTAAAAAAGGTCAATATAACAGAGGGCAGGACCTCTACGTGTACATGGTCCAACCAATGCTCGAAAGGAAGACTAAGAAAGCCCTCAATTTTTGAAGAAAATCAAAATTTTAGGAGCAATTTTTGAAAACATCCATGGGGCTTAAATTTCTAAAGCCCACCCACCCTACCTGACATATTTTGGTCCTGAAGGTTCAAAATAGAAAATTTATTTAAAAGGAAACAATTTTTCTCTTTTATTTGATACCCATATCTTCATTATTGCACAACCGCAAAAATTTAAAAAATATTTGAAATGTGTATGTCCTTAAAATTTTAAAGTCCTTTAAAAATCACTTTGAGTCAGAAAATGAAAACTGACTATGCCAGGGGCGTAGCCAGAACTTGGTCATGGGGGGGGTTTTGAAAATTTTGTTTGCCAATTTAATATTAAAAGGTGATTTTTTAGCAACTTTTTTTTGGCAACACTGTTTTTGGCAGCTTAGCTGTTTTCGTGTAACATGTTACTGTCAAACATGTTCAGTTTGGTCTATGATTTAACCACGAATCGACTTACAAACGAAAAACGCTTGCAGGTTATTGAATTTTACTATCAAAATTCATGCTCGGTTAATAAAGTGCATTGTGAACTTCTTCCATTTTATGGTCAGTTTGGGCGACCTTCTGATGCAAATTTACCAAATTTACATTATTGGACATTAAACCACCAACACGCATACATAGAGTGCGGACAGAGGAAAATATCGCAGCTGTATCCGCCACACAGCACGCGAAACAATGGCCCAATTGAGAGGCGAGTTCGGTGAACAGTTTATTTCACGTTTGGGGCCCGGACAATTGGCAATTAGATCGTGGGATTTACGTCTTTAGACTATTTATTGTGGGTCTATGTTAAGGCTCATGTCTATAGCGACAAGCCCGCAACGGTTGACGCACTAGAAGCCAATATTGAAGAATTTATTCGTGAGATACCGACCGATATGTTGGAGAGAGTATGCCAAAATCGGACCCAGCGTATGAACCATTTGAGGCGCAGCCGCGGTCAACATTTACATGAAATCATCTTTAAACATTGAATTATATAGATCATTCTATCGACTCAAATAAAGATTTCATACATTTCTCTAAATTGTATGTGTTTGTTTTTTAAATTAAATCCGAAGGCTATTAAAAAATCATCCTTTACATGCTTTTTAAAGTAAACTACACTTTTCAAAGAGGGCATTTTGTGGTGGTGCCACCCATATGTGACTTAGTGCAATTAAAATTTCATGAAATTTGGTTCGAAGTAAGAGTATGTTTTTGTCACTGGTACAAAAATTCGATGCTAATTTGCAAAAAGCAAATATTAAGTTTTGCTTTAAAGTTGGTAGAACTTTTAGCGAAACATTTCAATTGATGAACTAAGTTTATGGTGATGATGGCTTATCCCGTGGCAGAGTTCATGAGTGGTACACGCGATTTAAAAACGATTGTCGGACATAAATGATGACCAACGTGTTAGCCAACTAAAACCCGCAATCAGCGCAGATTCCATCAAAACTTGACGGTAGTTCATCATAGATCAGCCAAAATCGACTTGAAATTGGATTTAACCTTCGCTTTCCTTATACCCACCCGGGTGATCTTTTTAATATTCATGTTCAATATCTGTCAGAGTGTTTATCTAATGTAGTTATGATTTCGACTTACTGAACAAATTCGAAAGTCGTTTTCAATAACATAAAATATATTTTTTGGAAATATTAGTCATGCTTTATTTGTTATTTTTGTTATTTTGTATACCACATACCCACACGGGTGGTCCCAGGCGCTTCCGTATCGCATTTAACTGAACTTTTGGCTATCGAAAGACGCCATCTCATCGATAGACACTTGTGACTGATTTTTGACTAAAAGTTGAATTTTAACCATCAACCACTCCTCGTTTTCACGTTTTGCGGCATCGTGCGTCTTTCACCTTTTCAAAAAAATGCATTTACCGATTAAACAAAGGCGTTTCGAGGACGTCGAAGCCATCCAAAAGGCTTGCACCGACATCCTGAAGGACATTCCAGCCGACGATCTAAAACACTCATTGGACATGCTTTTAGATCAAGCAAATAGCTGTACTGAGCCTGAACTATTTAAAAAAATCAGATCGGTTTCACCAACAAAATTTTTTTTTATTCTTTTAAATGTTTAAAGGTGAAAAGACCTTTCTGCTAATGTAGGAACGTGCATACCATGCATAGTGAGTACAAATTTTTAATAATTATAGGCCATGGGGGGGGTTCTGACACCCTAAACCCCCCCCTTGGCTACGCCCCTGGACTATGCCAGGTAAATGACATCTAGTTACACGTCTATATCAACATTTGGATGGGTCACGGTGTAAGTAATCTAAAGTTTGTGTTTTCACTCAGTGCATCATAACTTTGCCATTTTTCTTTCGATTCCATTCATGGTAGGCTTAATATTTGCACAAATAATATATTTTTCATCTTAGGTTTTGAAACCAAAGGAAATAATTTAGTTTACTATAAAAAAACATTCAGAAATTTATGATTTTTGAAAATGGTCGAAAATTTTAGTTTTTTACAATTTTCATCGTCAGTAATTTCTTCAAATCTCATCTGATTTGGACAATCTGTATATCTCTGGAAAAGCTAAGGTATTATCTTCTGACCGACGGACATCTTGTGTTAGTCGGATGGTTCGTTTACGAGATATATGCTCATAACTGAAACAACAGGGTAAAAACTGGTTTTTCGAAGATTTGAAAACGCTTCTCACAAAATGTTTTGATCTTCAGTTTCGTGTTCAGCGGCCCAAAGTTACAGCCTGATCCTGTGTATTCTTGACAAATTTTTTATCAAGGTATTTTGTCAAGATTTTTATCAAGCAAAAGCTTTGTTGGCATTCTGATGCAATATTGATAAAGTAAAAAACTCATTTAATTTAACATAAGGTGAATATGCGATAGTTGTCAAATTGTCAAAAAATAAGACAAATAAAAAATTGTAAGAAGTAATTTTGAAATTATTTTGAAATTTTTATTAACATTTTTTACAATTTTGTGAGACAGATGATTGGCTCATAGGCAAATTACAGTTTTTACCAACGCATTTTTGGTAGGATCCATGTCCAAAAAAATGCAATGCCGCCAGAACGCGTATGGGCAAAGATAGCCCAATTAATCAATGCCACAAGGATCGAGTTAGCCGGAAATTCTTCATGAATTCGTCTTCGCTCACCGAAGGCAAATTATTTGTTTCTTCTGCTTCTGATTTCTTCTCTTCTATCCTCCTCAACCATTAAAAGTGTAAACATGCACAATTCTTCCATTTTCAATAGGCAAAATTTCAATTTGTATGCTGTTGCCAATAGCATTCACACTTTTGACAATTTATCAAGAAAAGAGCTTTTATTTTTAGGAATAGAATACCAATTCTTGAAAAATAGTAAAAACTTGACAAATAGTCAATATGGTGAATTTTTCAAGTGTACAGAATTAGGCTGTTAGTCTAGAAAACACTTTTTTTAGGTGCGTTTTTGTGTCGAGTAGTGTTATTGATAATTGAACATATATGCGACGGTTTTAAATTAAATTTCTGTACTAACTTAAAAATATTTCGGGGGGGTTGAACCGCCAAAACCCCCCCCCCCCTGTGTGCGCCACTGCCCGTGTCATTCCCTAATATAGACGTGTCTTAGTATTCCACAGTTGACTTGCAATAGAATAGTTAAGGATATCTGCCGGGCCTCGCCTCATAGAGACTCGTGCCACAGATGCGTCTAAATCTTCGACAGCTGACGTGCAATGGACTAATTAAGAACATCCTCCGGGTCATTCTCTCATAGAAACTCCTCTAAAAGGCTCGTCTTAGTGTTTACACTTGCTTTGCAATAGCTTAGAGAGATTGCATAGAGACTCGTGCCACAGATGCGTCTAAATCTTCGACAGCTGATTGGCAATGGACTAATAAAAGACATCTTGCGGGTCATTGTCTCATAGAGACTCGTCAAGCAGACTCTCCCGGGTCATTCTTTGATAGCGACTCCTCTAAAAGGCTCGTCTCAGTGTTCTACAGTTGGCTTGCAGTAGACTACTTATCTCTCGGGCATGGCCTCATACAGACTCGTCTCACAGATTTGTCTCAATCTTCTGCAGCTGATTTGCAATGAACTATTTAAGGAAGTCTCCCGGATCATTGCTTAATAGACTCGTCTTAATGATCTTTCATAGAAACTTGTCTCATGGAATCGTCTTAATGTTCCACAACTGATTTGCAATGGACTAATGAAAGACATCTTCCGAGTTACTGATTTATAGACTCGTCTCAATGTTCTACAGTTGATTTGCAAGTAGCCAATTAAGGACATTTTCCGGGTCAATGCTTCATAGACTCGTTTCATTGATCTACAACTAATATGCAATGAACTAATTAAGGACATCTCCCGCCTCATTGCCTCATATATAGAGACTTGTCCCATACATTCGTTTTAATGTTCAATGGACTAACGAAAGACTTCTTTCGGGTCATTGTCTCATAGAAATTTGTCTCATAAGGACGTCAATAGACTTTTATTACGGTTACGAATAGAAAGAAGAAACTATGCTTCAGATTCTTTTTATCTGGTTATTTTCATTTACATGGTTCTTTCTTGAATGCCCAATAAGTATCCAAAAAGCGTTCCAAATCGTCGTTTTTATTCTATTAGAGTTCGAATCATTTGGCCGAAACATGCTAAAAGTTGCTCACACAGCTTCAAGTTTAAATTGTTAGAAAATGTTCCCATAATTCCCGCAGACCACAGCAACTTCCTGTACACTATTGGACCAAACGTATCACTTCCTTTCAAGCAGTTTACTCCCTCAAACATTTTCATGCAGAACTTTTTTCGAATCCAGACTTCAGACTTATTGACAAACCGCTAAAAAGTAAAATTAATTTGAATGCACTAAAAATGCATTTTACACAGCGCGGCCACCCTTTGCTACAAATACACAACAAACACATTGACACTCAGTCACTGAGCCGGGCAGCAACAATTACATTTGCACGACAATTACGCAGCTGCCACAATGCACTCGGGGGTGAGTAGCGAGTGGTAGTAGCTGCGCCTCGCTGCGCAGCAACAAAGCCACAAGACTGCCAAAGGCAGCCAGGATACGGCAACAATGAAAGGAAAATGATTGTTTTTATTTGCTTTAACTTCTCCAAATATTGATGCGGAACGCGGACAGGACAACGCGGAATTCCCATGCAAGGACAACGCAGCGACCGCACCAAACGCATAGGAAGTGAGGGTGTTGCGCTTGAGACGCGGTTGCGTAATTTACCGCTGACTGTGGCAAATGTTGCACTGTGCTGTGCTGTGCGGTGGGTTGACGAGTTGCTCGCCGTGTTGTGGTTGTTTAGTGTGCCATATCCTTCAATTTTTGTCACTTGCATTGGTCTTTTGCTGCGCGGTGGTTCTACAGCTCTCACTGATTGAGTGAGTTTGATGTGATTGTCTGACAAGTCAAAATGACAGTCGGCGGAAAAGCGGTTGACAGCGCACAGGCAACCACAACAAGAACAACAACAACACTCAGTGTTTGGCATTTGTGTGTGAAAACATGACTTTTTGATTTCATTGTCTGTTCGCTTTTAGGTTAGTTTTTGTTTTTATTTGACGTTGGTGTCGTCGCGCGGCTTTATTTACCACCGGAAGTTTGTTGTTTTTGTTGCAGGAAATATGATTTTTAGTTTTGTATTTTTTTTTAGAAAATCTTTTTTTTGCCGCAGCCTGTTGTACATGTTGGCATATTGCACGCAAATAAAGTGTTTTGCGGTTGAGGTGTTCAACTCTTTGGTTGCGTGTCGCAACCTGATTGTCACAAAGGACTCACGGACATTCACGGTTGACAGCGTGGTTTATTGTCGCTGAGTAACGACTGCCAGGACAGGTGATAGACTTTATGAACAGAAGGCAAATTTTCAATGACTTTGGGGCATTTGACAAGCGTTGGTTGTAAGGTGAGAGGAAGCATTTTGTGAGCTCATTGAATTCAATAAAATTATTTAAATTTATATTTCTTATTTTCTAAAATGTATATTTATTGTATTATTTTCTAATGCATTTTATGTTCTCAAATAGTTCAATAATAATTAGAAAATCATAAACGTTTGCTTCCATCTCATTACCAGCTTTTGACACGCTTTGATCTCGCAAAGAATTTTTATCTCACAAGTCATCCTTCAGCATTATCACAGAACTTCCTCCACTTGCTACTTGCAATAGATTCGGTTCTTTCTTACATATATACAACTTATATTTATCAGTTTTGAAACCCACCTACTTATAACATTTCTAAACTTTTTATTCATTCCACATTGTAAACACTTTTTACATAAATCCATCATATAACGCTTTCTGTCACTAATCTATTCAACACTGATCGCCTCAATGGTTAAAATTTCGCAAGCAATTCTCGTTTAATTTAATAGTTTCGTTTCGCTTCTTTATAGATCTTTTTTCAAATAACTTTGTGTATTTATTTTTCTTGACGTTTCAAAGTTCAATTAAAACAGCATCACAACAACTATTGACATAAATACAACAAATGGGCGGTGCGGTGTGTTGGCTTTGATCTCAACAAGTCGACAACACTAACAAAACACACCAAAATGAATTGACTTGAGATCGCTTGATACTCAACGGCAACGGCAGCAGCAATAAATAGCAATAGTTGAAAAAGCGCGGAGGCGTTGAAGCGTCAATGGCGATGACGGCGATAATCGTCAGGCCGCCGCTGTTGATAATGTCACATTAGCACGCACAGAATTTATTGCACACGCGGCTGGGCGAACTCCACTTTGATCCAGCGCATTTATCGCATGCGATAAATTTCCTAAGCGTGGCATTTATGGGACTCTAAACATCATCATTTCGCAGCAAAGGCATATTTTTCAATAGATTTGACATGTTTTTTTTGTTGTTGTGGAAACGGAAACATTTATAAAATCGAAACAATGTGGTGTAGAATGTGTGTGAGGTTAATAGGAATTGGCCACATTTGATCTATAATTCTGGGTATTTTTAATTGTTGCGTTTTTTGGCAAAAAAAAAGTGAACATGATTAAAATTTTGAGTTAATTGAGTGAATTGAGTAAGTTTTAAGGTATAGAAATCATAAAAAATTGTTTTAAGGAAGGAAGTGGGCTTGTTGTGATACTTTAAAGTGGAAAAAAATCGGAAAAATAGGAAAGAAGCTTTACTAAGCTTCTAAGTTTCTAGGTCGAACTAGGAAAGGATTTTTTGACAGTTCAGAGGACTTGCGGATGTAAAGGTAGGAAGTGGAGTTGTGAAATCTTAAAGAAAGAAAGATATACCTTCGGTAAGATGAATTTTAGTAATTCAATTTACTCCAGTCTAGTGAGCTTGCGAATGTAAATAAGATTCAAGTAGCTTTCAAGGCCCAAATTTTGTCAAAAATACTCTAAAGGTTGGAAAGGAAAGATATAGCTTCGGCAACTAGCAAACGATTTTTTGACAATTCAGTGGACTTGCGGATGTATATAAAATAATAAAATAAAAATAAAAATGAGTTCGTTGTAAAACCTTAAAAAGAGAAAGATATATCTTCAGCAAGATAAACCTTAGTAAGTTTCTAAGGCACAAAATTTGCCAAAAATACTCTAAAAGCAGAAAGTGAAGTTGTGAATCCTTAACGAAAGAATGATACACTTTCGACAAGATAAACCTTAGTAAATTTCTAAGGATAACTAGAAAAGGATTTGTTAACAGTTTAGTGGGCTTGCGGATTTAAATAAATTTCTAGTAGCTATCAAGGCACAAAATTTGTCAACAATACTCTAAAGGTAGGAAGTGAAGTTGTCAAACCTTAAAGAAAGAAAGATATACGAGTATCTTCGGCAAGATGAACTTTAGTAAGTTTTTAGGGATAACTAGAAAAGAATTTGGTAACAGTTTAGTGGGCTTGCGAACGTAAATAATTAAGTTTCAAGTAGGCAGAAAAAGGTAGAAAGTGAAGTTGTGAAAACTTAAAGAAAGAAAGATATACGTTCGGTAAGATGAGTAAGTAAGACCAGTAAGTTTTCAGGGCTAACTAGAAAAGGATGTGTTAACAGTTCAGTGGGCTTGCAGATGTAAATAAAATTCAAGTAGCTACCAAGGCCTAAAATTTGTCAAAAATACTCTCAAAGTAAGAAGTGAACTCATGTGAAACCTTATAGAGGAAAAGATATACTTTCGGCAAGATGAACCTTAGTAAGTCTTCAAGGCCAACTGTGGAAAGTTGTTGAGGATCCAGTGGAACGTAAAATATAGGAGACGGGATTTTAAAGAAGAAACTTGTTCCGAGAGGAATAGTTTATCAAACGATACTTTTCAGGCTCAACTGGTCTTGAGCTCAATTCCATTTGAATATTCCATTTGATATTTTGAACCCCCAAACCCCCCTGTGTACGCCACTGTTCCGACACATAAGCACCGTGCACCATCACTTACATTGAGGACTCGACTAGGAGCCACAACTAGATTGAATTCCATACGATTACGACTATAAATACAACAGCAAAGCCCAGCAAACATCTAAGAAGATTTCAAGCTATAACAAATTGCATTAGAGGCATTTGTCACCAATTGTGAATGCCACTAATATCATTTCAAGAAATCATACTTCAAGCTCAAAGACTTGTACAGAGCTGAGCACAGCTTAACTGCGCTTTCGGGAACAGTTATGTTTCTTCATATTTTTGCTAATTAAATTGTTTTCAACATCTAATTTTGTTAGTTGTGCTTCATCTCAAACGGCAACTTGATCTCTTTAATGGATTTCATTGCCTCATGATGAGCGCGTGCGCTTCCCAAACAAAAAAATATGTCGCAGCCAGCACAGATTTCCAGAGACTGCGCAATTAAGTGAGCATATCCGGCGCGGCGATGACATTAAGTAACAAAAGCAAACCTTAGCACCTTTTTCACCCGACTCGGCCATAGTTCCGAAAAGTGCACAGGCTATAAAAAACCCCAAAAACAGCAACCGGCACAAATATAAATGTTTCTTTAATTGTCTGCCAGCCTCAAACTGAATTTCAGCAGAATTATAAATTTTGTATATTTTTATGTCACTTTTGGTGTAATTTTTACGACCGACTCGGTTGACTTTTTCGCTCGACGCATAGCGGCCACCTGCCGCAAGATCACCTGACAGCGGCGACAATTTGACGATTTGTGCGACTGCGCGCACACAAAGTGGAGCATTGAGCTGTGCTCAGCGCCGCCAATTAGCGTTGAACTCTTTGCTAATTTTCTCACGTTGTCAGCGCGCTGTCGGTGTTGTGCGCCTCGCTGCGCGTTTCCGCTGCCGCGCCAAAGGTTATGACGACAGCGGTGGCGGCATTTGCAAATACTCGTAACTTGTGACCCAGGCCGACACTCAGTGCGCGCAGCGTTGCAACGTACAGCGGCAGTTTATGGCCTTTTTTTAAAATACATTTTTTCTTGTGACTTCTAACTGCGTCTGTCAAGTGCAAACGTTACAAACGTCGCCTTTATGGCCAGCCGGCCTTGTTGGCCTATCAAGCAAGGCAGATCGGGCGCTGCCGGTCCGTGCGGCCTGCATTCTGATTTTCATACAGTTTTCTTGGTGTCTCTGTTACCTGCTGCAATTCGCTCACTTGTGTTGTAGTTGTTTTTTTGGTTGCCGCTGCTTGGATTGTTTTATCTTAGCCGCGGCACGGTGCATCGCGTCGTTGTTGTCGGCATGTTGCTGGCGATGGACTATATTAAAAATTTTGTATTTGTTCTGGCTGCATTTTTGATGTACTGCCGTTGTATGTTGGGACTACTTCCGGATTCTTCGGCTGCAGCACAAGTGCGTGCGGAGATTTTTACTGCTCTCAAACCACTTGTAGTCTCTTTCTGCTGCTGCTTCTTGTTGGCGTGAAATATTAGAACGAAGCATGTAGGGAATTGGTGACATGTTATCAGTTGCAGATATACAAAATTAAAGATGAGTAAAATTTAAGACTTTAATTTAGCCTTCAACTCTAAGCCATTCGAACTTCATATAATTCAGAAAATATCACTTACAAGACAAAGAGATTTTTGGAAAAATTTACAATATTTCATCATAGTCGAATCTTACTTTTTTAAACCTATAACCACTAATGTCAAGCAACTCACAATCATACAAGAGGACCTACAAGTGAAATGGATAAAATATTTAATTTGATGACAATTTAATGTTTGATTCATTGACTTAGAAAGGGGATATTGCACTGAGATCAGAGATGATTTAGTCTGCCTAATTTAATCGATCAATTTTTACTGATAAAAAAAGCGAAAAACAAAAACATTTTTACAAAAACATTTCAATAAAATTTAAGAATTGAAATCTACACTTTTGTGCGCCATTGACCGAAAGAATATTGAATTATCCTTATTGTCATTTAATATTTGTTGCTGACTCAGCCAAATTTCGAGCGTACGATTCTCTGACTTGTTGCTAAGTTGAAACTTAAAATCTTTTGTCTCTTCACTTTTATGTAAAAAAAACCAAATTAAAGATCGTTTTTGTCTCTAACTTTAAGATATAAAACAAGTCCCAATTCTACCATAGAAACTTTACCTATCTACATAGCAAGCTTCGATAGTCGGGTAGCGGGTAGCGCGCTGACTTCTCAGACCAGAGGCCCTAGGTTCGATTCCTAGCTCGGGCTGGTGAAGGTTGGGTTAGATTAAAGAAGAGGAGTGTGCGGTAAGCACTTCAACTCGGAGACCTCATTGGGTCCATTTTGAATGCTTTCATTCTTGAATCCGGTGTCCTTCCCTATCTGTTGGATTCCCTGTAGATCCAGACGTTGTCTTTTGGGAACCATTTGGTCTTGGCAAGGAAATTGTGTAGGACAGTAATCTGTGCATCAGCTAGGCTGGTAAAACACTCGTCTACTTTTATCGCTTTCAACATAAAGCAGATGAGAATTAAAAGAATCGCATAAGAATTGGTAGGCAATGGAAAAATCTTCAATTGCGAAAGGAAAATTGCCAAAACTCTCGTGCGGATTCGAAGTTAAACTGTAGGTAGGTCCTTCGCTCGTCCGTTTGAAATGTGTGTTGTAAAACATGTTGAAAAGACAGTGTTGCACAGACATTGCAACATTGGAATTTGTGGTATCACAACGGACTCATATCTCATACAGAGACAGCCACTACAACTACCTACATAGATAACATAATCTTTAAGGGGGTCAATACGTGTAAACGGTATATTTTTGGAATCGCGCATACGCCGGAAAAAATTAATGCAATGTATTGTACAATTTTGTTTTTCATTCTTTTATTAAAAGGTAGCAGTGCATGAAAAAAATATTTTTTTTTTGGTGTGCTCAAAATGGCGGCGGTGGTGGGGGTCCAACGTTGGGCCCAAATTCTAGTAGAAGTTGTGCCGGCGCCTCAAAAATCATCTGAAAAAATATTGCTATTAGTTATTATGAGAAAATATATGTACCTTCTAAACGAACTAACAAAAAAAAATTTTTTCTCGAAAATACAAAAATACGCTCCAACCGAAAAAAATTACCTTTTTTTCTTAATTTCCCGAAAATGGCACCGCGGATTTCGCAAAAAACAATGAAATTTTTAGTTAGTTTAGAAGTTCTATGTTTCAAAAAATTGCTGCCCAAATTTTAGATCATTGGGACTAAAACTTGCCGAGATATTCTACTTCCATAATCAAAAACCAGTGTTTCGAAATAATTCGGTTTAAACTTTGCGTTACCGATATCTTGCGGAACGAATTGACCATCAATAAAGCGCTGCTGCAGGCGAACAAGTCATCAGAATTAAAAACCACTTGAGGGGGATATTTTTAAGACCCCCTAGAGTCTATTTCACAAAAAAAAAATTTTGCAAATTTTGTAAATTTACACGTATTGACCCCCTTAAAGATTCTCGTATGTTTCTCTTGACTTCTATACTCAGCAGGAATTTAAACGCCCTGCCAGTGAATTAAGATCGTCTTTGAGCTCCATTACTTGAATATATGGACTTGAATTACATTAAAAGTCTAGGCTCCAGACATTTCACCTCACCTTCAAAGGTTCATAGGTATTTCCTCTATACAAGATCAGCAAAAGGATTTCCAATACTTCTCCAGACTTAGGTAAAGATTGGGTTGCTAGGGACCCAGCAGGACTTATGCTTGGCCAATTCGACCAACCAGCTTAGCCATAATCAGGTAAAGATTGTCTTGGAATTGAACCTCTTGCATTATTCGTTTTAAGTCTTTTTTTACATATTTAACTGGACATAACAAGCCGCCACATCTTCCCTTTTGTCATTGTCTTATTTCCATATTTAATACTATTTTCATTTTAGCTTCCTTATTCATATTCATTCACATGGACATTATAAACTATATTAGAACAATTCTAAAAAAGAACAAACCTACATAAGAACAAACGTACAATTCAGCACAGGAAAATCCATACTTAAAAAAAATTCACCACAAAATGTGTAATGAAACTTTACATAGATGAAAAAAAAATGAAAATCACCAAATATCCGACACTTGCTTGTACTTTTAAATTAAGATTAATATCGCTGCAGGCTAAAGCAGCAAATGTCTCCATGTTAATGTTGTCCATATGCTGTTGTTGTTGTTTGTTATGTTTTTGGTTTTCCAAAATAAATGACATTGTCTAAATTGTTGCATTTTAATTAACATAATTTCGTAGATAATATTTTGGTATAGAATTTCACCTTTTGACACCAGCACGCAGCGGCAGACATAACCGCAACTGTGCTCGATTTCAGCTACTTGAGTAGCAAAACAAAAAACAACAACAATATGAGCAGAGATAGAGAAAACAATACGAGCCATAGCGGTGCTCACACAGCATTGGATTATAGCATCTATGATTGGAAAGACAATTGTTGTTGTTATATAACGAATCTGAGAGCTTAGCTTCATGGTTATGGATGGAAAAAAAGAATTGGGGAACAGAAAGGAATTATATTTTCTATTTATGATACCTCTCAGTGTATGGGTTTAGATTGAGAATTCTTCCTTGCTTTATTTTTGGAATGATAATGTGTTACCGGTTATTTAACTGCTCTAGGACTTTTCTTCAGGTGCCTGTATTTTACACTGTTTTTTATCCGTACAGCGATAGAAGTAGACGAGTGTTTAACCTTCCCAAACTAGGAATCGAATTTTGACCCTCTGGTGTGCATATTCAGCGCGCTAACCGCTGGACTATCAAAGCTGGCGTTGATATAATTTAACAAAAAAGACCAACTAAAAGAGTTAAAATAAAAATAAAATCCAGAGGCCATCTAAGAACGAGTGAAAGTGGAGTACAAATTCTTAAAAAATTTTGTTCTGAACATAGTTTCCTTATTCAACAAACCAGTGAATACCCCTAACAGCAATCAATTCAATTACGCTACAAGTTGGCGCATCCTGACGACAGAGCATCGAAAGTCTGCCACAAGTACTCGTATTGTGTACAACATTTTACTGGCCCGCCAGACAGTTCGTCAGTTAATAATAATGTCGCTGGTACTTGGCTTTTCTTGAATTACAATTTGGAAATTTTTTACCAACTAAAATGTTTTCATACCGTATTTTCTTGTTGCAGCGAAAATTTCCATAATTACCTCATCAAGTTGACTGATGATGCAAATGAATCTCTGTCGTCTGCGTGCAATACCTCTTCGATATGCATAAATTAGGGCTGTGTGCGTGTAATGGTTGGAAAAACCCTTTCGTGCTGTTGTTTCAAAGGGTATTTGGGACAATGACGAGGTGTTGCTGGACTTTTGTCCGTGTTAAATGTAGTGGGTCAGATGTGATCAAAGAATGGTGTGAATGATAGGTGGGTTAATGGCGTTGAAGAGATATCTAAAAGTTGGAGACTGCCAAAGGAGTTTTAGGCTTAAACAATTTTGATAAAACTTGAACTTACTTTGAACTTTTTGGTGGCGTTTGTGACTTCAAGGTTCTGATAACCAAGAAGAGAACTGCAGATATGACTTAGAGAGGTGGAAAATTCTTATTTAGTCTTAGAGAAAGAACTCTTTCGTCTAGGGTGCGATATAATTTTGGGAATGATTTCGATTTTAAAATGTCTTTAGAAGAGTCTCAGACATACAAATATTCAATCAAACTTTGAACGGCGAAGGAGGTAGAGAAAAGTTGTTGATAAGGATAGTGTTTTACGGTAGTACTTCAAACTATCCGGACTTCGGGCTCAGAGTCCGGACTGTTCGGACCGTCCGAACGAAAAATTACAAACTTTTATGCGCAAAGTGTGTTTTCTTAGTTCATATGAACTTTCTGCCGTGCATGGAAAATTCGGTTTTACATCTTTTTTCTCAACACTCTGCCACATAGCGCGAAAGTGGTTTTGCCGATTGCAATCGTTGGAACCTAATTTTGACGGTTCATTGATTGGCAACACATCCACCAACTCTTGCTTCGATCGGACTTGAACTCTTTGCACCAGTGCTTAAAGTTCGTTCAGACCTCAGACTTTCCCATACAAAATCGCAAATTTCCAGAAGAAACTTTCCTGACTTCTCCGCTTCGATAACACAACGATCACAATTAACAGCTCGCTTCATCAGTGAATCTGTTTGGTTTCCTCAAATATTAAGGGCACAGTTCAAGGACCAATGAAGTGGCAACACAATCACTAAATTTTGGTCTTAGTTAGCTGAAACCAGTGGCGCATGCAAGGAGGAGTTTCAATCTTCGAAATATCGGTATGTTACGAAATATTTGGGTGACGAATATGACTTCAAATGGCATTTGCCTAAAAGATGTGAATATGAAATCCTATGTGCTCCACTTACTGACCAACTTACTGACACACTAACCTAACCAATTTCAATCCAACTTCAAATCATATTCTTCACTTGAATCTCAAACCATCGCAAGTGCGTAGTAAACAACTTTTCCTTTAACAATCGCACAGCTTTTACAAACTTCTAAAATCTTTACAAAATCGAAACATGGCACACAAATCCAAAAAAGAAAAATGATTGATGTTTGCTTTGTTGAAGTTTGTCAGCTTTTATGCAAAACCAAATTAAAAATCCGCAGCCAACAGAGCGTCGACTGCAAATTGATTCAAGCAACGCACCGACGTCATTTGGCGCCCAGCATCGAATTACCTCATACATACACCTGGAATTGAAGCGCACTACCAACAACAACAAAAGCGACCAGCCTTTTCCGTGCGCCATTCACATGGACTAAGAGGCAAACAGATTATTTTCATAAATTACACTTTATTAATTATATAAGACGACAGCGTGCAGATTTTCGGCATAGAACTGCCAAACGAAAGGAACATAGGAACTCAAAGACATCCACAAGCTGGACACGTAAGAAAAAGGCAAACTAGCCCGAACAGGCAACAGGGAGCGGCGCAACAAGGAGACACAACAACAAGTTTTCGGTTGCGGCGCAGAAAAAAAGGGATGTTGAAAGGATAGATGGGTGCTTGGTCAGCGCATTGGTCAGTCACGCACGTAATGCACATTGCTGACCACTGGACAGTGTTATCCTTTAACGGGACATTGTTCAGAGATCAGAGGTCATCACCGTACTTTTGGGCATTTCTTCTCACCGCGTACAACTGTAAAGGATCAACCAGCGGGACGCGAACAACGCTGGTCCGACATTGCACAAATATGGAAATGTGCAGTTTTTTGCGTTGAATTTTAATGATTTTTGTATTTAAATTAGTTTGGCGCGCCTTTTGCTCGGCCAGCAGCGATTTGGCGCAATTGTCCAACGGTGCGTCGAAGCGCCTTTGTGTTAGCGCTAATAAGGGGAGTGTCGCTGCGGAAGTGACCCTTTCATTGCAAATGGCCAGTGCCAAGGACTCTGACTGGCTTTTGCCAGTTCGTATATAGAAAGGTTAACAATGGCCATGTATGAGTACATAACGGTAAGTGGGTTTTATGGACTTGTGTATAGTATACAATAAGACTTGTAGTACGCCATTTTGAATATTTTTGCTACAACAAAAAATACAAACTAGATTTTAAGAAAGGAGGACAATGCCTCAATGGATTTGAGGAAATACCGGTTTTTATATTTACAGACATATTTGTAATAAATTTTTAAGAATGTACAGTAGTCGAGTACATACATATATACAACGGACTCAAAGTGAAATCTCTAGCTCAGAATTTTGCAAAAAAAAAATATTTTCCAGTATATTTGTTGATGACTACTAGATAGAAGCTTTAAAGACGTGAAAGGAACGATTTTTAACCCTCAGCCTACCTGAAGCATTGCTAGGAAAGAGAGCTCTCCAATGTTAATCTCAGAACCGTCTTTGAGCTGCTGGGCTCCCTTAACTAACTCAGGTAAGGTTATGGTGGTTGCCTCTGTAAGAGACACATTCGGAGGCCTATTGTGAGGCCCATTGTGATACCACATATTTTACCCATTTATTGTGTGTGTTACAACACATTTCAAGCGGATGGGGCAAGGGAGATAGGTTAGAGGTTTTCCAATGGCTGCCATTCTTCTAATTCTCATCTGCTTCATGTGAATAGCGATAGAAGTAGACGAGCGTTTTACCAGCCCTAGCTGGGATTCGAACCTAGGGCCTCGGTATGAGAAGCCAGTGCGTTACCCGCTGGACTATCGAGGTCGGCTTAACTAACTTCATCGACCAATCAAATTTATACCTTTTCATGCCTCTGAAGGGGCACAATAAACCTACTAGGTTGCAGTGCGCAAGGGCAGTGTCCCTACCCATTATCATTACATTACATTACATGCCTCTGAAACAGTAATTTAATTGATCAACTAGCGTGAAGGCAATGTTCACTGGAGTGTACCGATCTCTAAAAGATGAAAATGTGTGGAAAAATGTATGGACAGTTCTAAGGTTAAGAAAAGTTCTCTTCTCTCTTCTTGAGAAAAATTAGGTGTGACACCTCCACCAAATAATCTACTGTAGTAATGAAAGAGGCCCACAAGACTCTGTGGTATCCCAATGAGGTTTAATTAAGTAGGTAGGTGGGTTAATAGTCGTCTCAAGGACATCACTGAGGCGACATAGAAAAAAGTAACTCAAAACTGAATACACAAACGATCCTATGAAGTATGATTTCGAGACTTAGCAACAGTAATCTACTGTAGTAGAAAAGTTCACATCATGAGAAAAATTAGGTGTGACACCTCGTCTACAATAATTAAGGCTCTCAAATAATCTACTGTAGTTATGAGACTCACAAGACTCTGTGGTATCCCAATGAAGTTTAATTAAGTAGGTAGGTGGGCCAATAGTCGTCTCAAGGATATCATTTAGGCCAAGTAGAGAAAAACAACTCAAAACTGACTACACAAATGATCCTATGAAGTATGATTTCGAGGCTTAGTAGCCTATTAGTGCGATCTATCCTTTTCTACTTCTATCTACCGACCTACGAAACTGTCTAACTGGATCTGTATGTTCTGAACTTATATATCTACAAATAAATATAAAATTATTTCACATTAATTTCGTTTCAATTATCAAATATTTTATCCCAAACAATCACATAACACGCAAACACTTTTGCCCCGACAATCGCATAGTAAACGTACAGGCCATGCTTCAGTAATTTGTCAAGAAAGTGCAAAAGTCAAACCCTATCAAGATCAGCATCCCATCTCAGTTGAACGTCGAAAACTAGAGCAATAACATTCGAAATATTTAGCAAAATTATCAAACAAAAGCCAAGATGAACCCTTCGCTGCCAAACATTTGGTTGGCTCGAGTTTCAGAACAAAAGCCATACGCGACCTCAATAATTTAACAAGCCAGTGATTACCCTAATTCGAAATGGGCCGATTGTCAACTGGCGCAAAGGCCAGAGCCAAGTGTACAGCAGCCCAGCCTCTAATGGGTTAAACATCAACTGCGACAGTTCACTGAGAATCACTGAGGATCATCGAAGATCGCTTCAGAGCACAGCAGCTCGCTTGCCATATCACTTGTGCGGCAAATGGACCATAAAGTCTGTCCAACAACAACAACAATCACTACGACTGCGATGCAAAGCAAGGGTTGCAATGCTCGAGAAACGAGAAATGCCTCGACAGACATGACTGCCAACAAATCGAGTAAAAAAAATGGGCACAAAACAAATAAATGCGTGCAGACAGCCAGGCCGGAGCGCAGCTTCCATGCATGATCGGCTTAAGTGGCGCGCTGAAAGGATTATTATCAACGATTATGAGGTTTCCAAACACGCAGTGCGACAAGCGGCTGATCCTGTTTGTCGCTCGTTGTGCGGCTGCTGTGCGCGTCCGTCTGGCAACCCGCTGTGCGTGCGCAGTGCACATTCAATGCGTTGCTCCAGGCTGCTTTTTAGTGTTTTCGAGTTGTTCCGAATTGTTGGGTTTTGAAGATTCGTCACGTCTAAACAAAAACCTAGAGAATGCAAACAGAAAAAAATCAACAACAACAACAAGGTAGAAGGGATGAGTGTCTGTATTGTTGCTGTTCATTGTTTGTGGAGCTAACGGTGTTTGTCGTTCTTGTTGTTGTTTCATTTGACAAACTAAGCGATTAGCATTCATTGACAGCAATCCGATTGAAAGGATATTCGCATATTTAATGCCCCGTCATATTTGTTGTAAATTGTCAACAACACGTCATGAGGGTGTTAAGCGCCTTTGTTGTTGTTGGCCATAACAAGTGTCAGTTTTTGTGTGCACATTTTCTGTCAGCCACCATTCACGCAACGGTGACAAATTTCCCACATTCAATGTGCTTAAGTTGCCACTTAGCCTTGAGCTGAGCTCATGCTTGTTGTTGTGGTTGTTGTTGTTGTAGGCGTGTCTATATTCAAGTGCAATTTAAGACGCGTTCAAGCGAACACTTTTTGTTGTGTTAAATCGCGCTAAATACCGTTTATTATTAGCAACGCCCGCTCACTTGTGCTCGTTTCTCAGGGGAGGGTCGTTGCAATAGTTTTGTTGTTGTAATATTATTAAGCATAGTTTTGTGTGTAACAAACGTTGTTAGGAAAAGATGTCGTGAGAGAGAAGTTTATATATTGAGGAGATTTTTGGTGGTTAAAAAAATTCTGACTTCGAAACGGTGTTTTTGCAAGTCAAACTGGATGCTATGTCTTGCGAGACTGGGAACAAAGGGAACCCAAGCTGATAAAAGTTTTTTAGTCTGTGTAAAGAATCGGACTAGTCGGGATATTCAACTTCCAGCTGTAGATTTTCTTGAATCATAAAAACAGATACCAACTGTTTCCTCTTTTCATTCAAGTTGTCACTGAAACCTTTGGGTTTAAGGTCCGTCTTAGCTGTTCATGAAGTCGCATAGACAAATCATTTCTTTTCTATCCACGGGGCCGTTGGTGTCTTTATGATACCAGATTAAGGCCACTTGCCGGTCTCGCTAGTCCAGCAGGTAGCGCGCTCTCTTCTCATACAGAAAGGCCCTAGGTTCGATTCCCAGCTCGCGCTGGTGGAACACTCATCTACTTCTATCGCTATCCACATAAAGGAGATGAGAATTTTGAAGAATGGCAGCCATTGGCAAAACCTCTAACCTACCTCCCTTCCCCCATCCGCTTGAAATGTGTTGTAACACACACAAATAAAGTTATCTAAAGTTTTCTGCTTCTTCTTCCTTTACTATGTCACGACATACCATTAAAAAAAACGTGTATACTTCTCTTCTTTAAACTTTAATATTCAGTTTATTAATTTCGTATTTTTCCTAAAACTTCAAACTATTCTAAGGAGGAGAACTACTCTAAGCCACAGAGGGTTCAGACGTCCACAAAGTAGCATGTTGCCATATGGCAACAAAATAGCGAAAGGGTTAATCAAAGATACGGTAGTGAGGTTTAAAAAGAGCATCTCCAACTTCTACCAAGTGCCAGCCACGTACAAGAAAGAAGATCCTGAATTGTGTCTTCTTTTATATCCATGGGGCCGTTGGAGTCTTCAGGATACCAGATTAAGGCCACTTGAAACTGTTTATGGAGCTGTGTAGCGATCGAATGTAGAGGATTCTACCAGATTGTGTAGAACGAAGCATCGTAAGTTATATTGGACTCTTTAACTTCTGGTTTGTGCTGGACAAGTACAAACGACAATCAGAAATGTTCTTCTGCTGACTTAAATTCTTTGTGATACCAGACCAAGGCTCCGTAAAGCTGTTTATGGAGCTCAGTAGACTGTGAGTGCTTGGGGTAGAGATGCCTTTTAGATTGTTTGAAAAGAACTAAGTATGACTCCTATGTGAGTTTACAAACTGCAAATAAGTATCGAACATGTACAATGAATCTTTGCAGTGTTGCCAGATACCTGAAATGATTTTCTCCTAAATCTTTAAATCTTTAATTTAAAATCTCTAAAAATACTGAAATTTACTCCCAAAAGTTAAAAAAATATCCTAAATTTTTTTTTATAATTTGCGTCATTTTAAAGGAATTAAACTTCTCATAAAAAAATAAAAATATATACATATACTTTTTTTGATGAATCGTTTTTTTATCATCTTCAGCTTAAAAACAAAAACTTAACAAAAACAAAACATATAACAAATGAATTAAACAAAAAGTGCCATTTTTGGCGGGATTTCATTGTGACAGCAATAAGTGGGAACGAGATAGAACGAGCTTAAATTTTTTAAGCTTACAAATTTTTAACATAATAGGGTGCTTTGACTATTAAAACAGTTGCCAAAATATGTTTTGTTGCCAGAGTTCCCAATACATTATACTTCGTTATCCAAGAATCTCCCAAAAATTCACTAAGGATCCGAAAAATCCCCTAACATAGAAATCTCTTAAACTTTCTCCTAAACAATTCTTCCCCCTAAAAATTCTCCTAAAAGGCCAAGAATCTCCTAAATCTAGGAGGAAATCTCCTGATCTGGCAACACTGAATGTTTTTCTGAGTTCTGAGCTTGCTGGGCTGTTCCGACAAGGAAAAAATGTGCAAGAAGATCCAGAATGTGTTTTCTTCTTTCAAAATCATTGGAGATGTCTACAATACAATGTTCTGAAGAATGTTGATTTCCGAAAACAAATCTTTGAAGACATTCTATTATGAGTTTTACTCTTTTATAGTAAAGATAATTTAGTGCTGGTTGCTGAGGGCTATTTCAGAGAGAAGACTTTTATGAAGAGTTATGAAGAGTTGTCATAGTACTTAGTAGTAAGTAGTAGTCATAAAGTAGTCATAGGTCTAACAGTTGGCTAGACACAAGATAGAGATTTAATTTTTCTATTTAGATTTCTAAATTATCAAAAATATTTATAACATTTTTTCAGGAACTCAAGGAGTTTGAAAGCTGTAAAGTTTATAAATGTATTTCTTGTACATTCCTCATAGACGAGATTTTAAATTTGTGTATTTTTATTTTAACCTAATATTTAAAAAATATCTGTAGTTCATCAATGGAATTCCTTCCTTCCAATGCATTTCAAATCCAAACAACATTGGGTTATTGATCATGAAAATCTCTACCTAAAGTATCGAACTGCATTGCAGGATCGGCTTTCCTTTGGCAAAAATCTTACACTATATTTGTTGTTGCGCTCAAACGACGAGTGTCACCTCTTCGAAAAAATCCCACGCTGTCCGCAGACCACAACAAAGCGCATCTTTAATACTTAAGTGGCTGCTCTTCTTTGACTGCGACGTTCGTGTACTTACAGCACCCAACTGCGGCGTACATTAGAATCACATTAGAACCCACTCATACGCACAGTGCTCGCATCAATGCACTCACACACACACACACACAAACTGTGCAAAATGTTGTTGCACTGAAGGCTGCTTTTGTTCCTGTGGCATACAGGAAGCAGCAGTTGTGCCGCTCGCTTGTTTGTTTGTTTTGTGCTGTGTTGGTGGTGTTCGGTGCGACCGCAAATGACGCAAGATAACAGCGCCGCACAGTGTCAGACAGGCCAATGCATGGACAGATCGGTGGCAGCCGGCTGCAGGCAGAGTGACCACAAAGCGCAGCAGGATCAGCGCTACTAACAAGCTGCAGCCATTAACCGCCACAAAAGAGCTGTCGGCTGCCTTGTTGGCTTCGGATGCGTGAGCGTGTATGTGTATGTGTGTGTTGGTGTGGGCATAAATGGCCACAAAAATACCGTTTAATGAGTGCGCACAGCTTGAGTACTTGGTGCACCAACGAGCGGCTACCGATCCCACGTGGGATCGTGTTGAACGTGTGAATCGGTCGAGGATATCTGAAACTCGGCTTCTTCTTGTACGCGCCGCTCAATCTTGATTAAGTGGATAAGTATGTTTGAATGTAGTTGAAGCGGCATTGTCGACCGCTGGGCCATAAATTTTATGCTCTCCAATAGTCCAACTCATTTGATTTTATTTTTGAAATGCGGCCACTTTTCGTTTAGAATTTATGCACTTCCGCCTTTATCTCGAACAAAAGATTTTCCATCTTACAGCGTTGATGTCTTCGGGCGCGCTGCGATTAATTTTCCCTTTGCTTTTATGATTATTTCTGGGCTTTTGTGTCGCTCGCACATGCCAGCGAAATGGCCATTCGGCCACATGGCAAATCAGAATATGGCCAAAGTGTTTTTGCATAAAATCCAATTTAACAAGAAACGCCCACAAAGCACATTTGCTGCCGTCACATACATTTCGTTGTTTTTGTTGTTGTCGGGCATTTTTCTCTCAACAATTTTGCAACACAAAATTTTTGCGCTGTAAGCTCATCATTACGCTTAAATCCTTTTTACCGCATCCCTCGTGCGTTGGCTCTTGCCGTCCCCCCCCCTCACCCTTCTCAGCGCTCGCCAGGACACTTGAGCACAAAATCATATCATAAATGCCGAGGCGAGCAGCGTTTTGCGCTCGGCACTTTTCATTCATTTAATATGCCCATCAAGCAACCCGCGCCGACCGCCGACCGTCAACGCCCGCGCGCGCCAAATCGCATTTAAACGCTTTATGCACACGCTCAAGTGTTGCTGAGCTAAGGATAATGATGATATCCTTTTTATTGCAAGTTGCTACTGTGTGTACAAAATGTCGTCGAACTGTTTCAGCGGCCAGCCGCGCTTCACAGCTATGGAAGGACGCAAAATTGCAATGAATGAACAAAAAAAAAATGCAAAAAATTAAATAAAAAATAAATAAATAAAGAAAACCAAATGTTATATGACAGCAAATGCAAAAAGCATAAAACATAAAGCCAGTCCGCAGTGGGAGGCTGCGCGGAGCTGTTTTGTCGGAAGTGAAGCCAAGCGACTCTAAAAAGGATAATGCTTAAGCACTTGAGACCCATCAGCGTACTTTGCTTACGCACAGCCATACTTGCGTACGTTCCAGTTGCGACTGCACATATTAAATGAGAGAAAGAGAGAGAAAGCCAGATGCTTAATAGTAGCGTTTGTATGTCTCTGGCCTTAAGTGGTCATTGAGTTGTGCCTCGAAATCTACAATGAATGCGTTTTGCGTTTTGATTCTTAAGCCTTTTATTCGACAAAGAAAGAGGTAGAATTATTTGTATTTATTAACATTACAGACCGAAATACGGATGAATAGAGATGACAATAGTTAGTGTACTTTTATTATGCGGAAGGATCTGCACTATTTTGAATGTCCGTGCAAAGACACAGGCCATATTTTGCTTGGATGCTTCTTTCGGAAGAAGTTACAGAGACAAAGAGTTTCTGCAACTATCCTTTACGATAGTTGGGATTCTGTCGAACATTGAACTACGTTGGTGATGATGATGACCAACAGAAAGTATGGAGGTGAAGAACTTCGGCAGCTTCCCCTCAAGTTTGCAGGGGTTCTGTCGATGCATTGAACCACGTTGGGGCAGATGACCAACAGAAAGTATAGAGTTGAAGAGCTTCTGCAGCTTTCCCTCAAGTTTGTTGGAATTCTATCGGTGTATCAAAGTACGTTGGTGCAGATGACCAACAGAAAGTATGGAGTTGAAGAACTTCTGCAGGTATCCTCAAGTGTTCTGGGATTCTTTCGATGCACCAAACAACGTTGGTGCAGATGACCAACAGAAAGTATGGAGTTGAAGAACTTCTGCAGGTATCCCTCAAGTTTGCTGGGATTCTTTCGATTCACCGAACAACGTTGGTGCAGATGACCAACAGAAAGTATGGAGTTGAAGAACTTCTGCAGGTATCCCCCAAGTTTGCTGGGATTCTGTCGATGCATTGAACAACGTTGGTGCCGATGATCGCTATCTCTTAGGTTTCCAGGCGTTATGTCGATGCATCGAGCTGTGTCAGCTTTATAGCCACAGCAGAATCGCAAACTTAAAGGAGATGAACTTGGTGGGCAACAGAGGGCCGCACTGATCCACGATCTCAGAACTACTAAACTGTGAAATCTTATTGAGCTATTCATGATATGAAAGATTTCTTAACAGACGCTTTATCAGACTGACTTCCTTATACCCACCCTCGCCTCGCCTGGTAGCCACTTTGTCGTGGTTCGGGAGCTTAGTGGCTTAGTTACAATGTTACTGTTGGAGGAGGGTCAGTATAGACTAATGTCAGAAGCATCGAAGTCAACTGTCAAAGTTGACGAAGATGCGGAGGTATTAGATAGTCCTACCACTTCAACGAATCGATTTCGGATACCGAGAAAATCACTAACAACGGTTAAACCTGGTGGGAACCAGGAGAATACCGGTAAGGAGGTTGCTGGTATCGGAAATTGCAATACAGATGATGAGCTGTCTGCTAGGCAGCTCACAAGAAGGAGGCAGAAAAAGAGGATAGCCACCGTGAAAGCGAAGGAAGGCTCTGAAGCTCTGCCAACGTCTACACCTGTAATGGCCCCGGGGAAACGCGACGGAACGGGCGATGATTCGTCTGCTACGGCACACTCTTCCGAGGGCGACTTGGGGTCTGTTCACTTGGCTCTGAAGAGTAGCAAGGCAAAGAGGGGAAAGGTCTTTGGACCGGAATGTGCTTGCGCGCTCGACGTAGCAGTCTGCATGCCAGCCTAATCCTGCAAAGGAGAATGACGTAGAACCCAAGAAACACCGATACTCAGCCGCCTACATCTGGTACCACTTGTGCAGGAGTGGCTGCCAAAGCTACGACGGTTGAGATACATACCGACAAATGGGATGGTATTTTGTCTCAAAGACAACAAGATTATGTCAACCGCTACCTTTCGAAGGCAATTAGAGAGTCGAGAGACACACCAATGTTCGAAGGAAAGCATGTTGAGGGTGGCATCGTTAAGGTGCAATGCTCCAAAAAGTTTTCTCGAGAATGGCTGGAAAAAGTGGTAGTCAGCTTGTGAGAAGTCAGTAAGTTCGTATTTACGGACGGAAACAAGATCAAGCTGATTAGAGCAGTTATGTCCAGATATGACAGCGCTTGGTATCCCTTCCGTAACCTGTAAACTTCGTATCCATACGAGCTCTATAGACGATACTAATTTGAGATGGGCTGAAGGCAATACAATTTTTTTAAATGTCCCTTTTGGCCAACATTAAACCTTAGACATTCTAAAGATCTTCTCCTCTCACTAAACAGAGCCCAGATCAGAACCTTGATCGGTGCTCTAACGGGTCACTGTTTAATTGGCACCCTACGTTAAAAGGCTGGGGCTGTATTCAAACGACTTTTGTGGCACCTGTCTGGAGGAGAAAGAGGCGAAAAATATACTTCACCTATTATGCACCGGTCCTGCTTTATCCAGAAGAAGGATAAACTATTTAGGCAACTTCTTCTTCAACCATCTGGGCAATCTAGTTGATAAAACCATTTGCTGTCTTCTAAGCTTCGTAAGAAGCTCTAACTGTGCCTAAGTGTGCTCCTTCTTGTGGTAGCCACACCTATCTACCTACCTACTATTCTGACGAATTGTCTGACGGTCGTACCGGGGGGCTAATTCGGACTTGAGAGGGATAGTTTAAGTGCGGTTAAAGTACCACATGGACGTGGGCCTTGGCTTTTGATGCATTCCATCTCTCTAAAAATAAAAAAACAAAAAAAAAACCTACTATGGTTAAGTAGCTTTTTATAACCATTCACTTTATTTTCGTTGTAATACTTGTTTGGAAACTTCAAGTATGAAATTAAGTAGAAAATTTAAATATTTTCTTAAAATTTTTCAATAAAAAAAAATAAATTTTTATTTATTTTTATGTTAATGAAAATAATCACTACATGGAAAAAATCAATCAATTTCAACTCTTTCACCTACACTAATGCAATCGATCAAGCCTCCACTATTTGCACTATCAATGAGAATACTCTACTCTACTTGTCTCTCCCTCTGCCCCCATTCCCACTCACATTCTGTACGCATTGCGTCCATGTGAGCGCGTCGTACGCATTATTATTGTTGTTTAATCTTCAACGGGATCGCGTACCTCTAATTGAAACAATTCACCCTAAAAATTGATGTCACCAAAGATCGCCACACTTGGCTGTTCAACGGTGCAGCGCAGTTCAGTTCAGCGAAAGGACAAAAGTTCAATTGCAGATCAGCAGCAATTTAACAACTCAACCAACGACAACGACAACGAGGCCAGCACAACAACAACAACATCAACTAACTTTACATAGCCAACAATTGTTTTTGTATTAAAAAATTAATCTGCCTTCGATTGCATGACGTTTGGCGTTTTCCGATTTTCAATTGTTGTTTTTTTTTTGCTTGTTTGTTGTTTTTATGAGAGATTAAATATTTTGCGCGCAAATGAACGTTGGCGTATCAGTGGAAATTATTTTTAGCAAAATTGTACTGAATTTCTTGTTATTTATTAAATATATTGCGTTTGTTTTTACGGTGGTGATTGGCAAATTTTGTTGTTGTTAAATATAATACAAAGTTAGCTGCAAAGTGGGCTGCCATATGAAGCGGATTTCAGGGGAATATTTGAAATGTATTTAAAAAAAATTATGTACAAGAATTTAAGAGGTTTCCAAACAAATATCGAAACCAGGCAAACGAAAAAGCGATATAGATATATTTTTTTGTACTCCCTGAATTCATTAAATTCAGGAACTTTACACCAGTTTAAAGTCTCCAGATTTTTATGAAAATTTGTGTCTGCACGCACACAGGATTTTTAATTTTGGGGGGTTTTGTGTACAAATTTTGAGCCGAATACCATTTGAAACAATATTTTGTACCAGGAATTTTTGTGTTTGGAGAGGGAAGGTTTGGACCCCAAAACCTTCCTGTGTGCGCCACTGTCTGATAGTATTATGTTTGTATCTCAGGGCATTGAGAAAGCTGTGCATCTGTCAAGAAAAAAGTGTGTTGTCAATTTATTATCCCATGAGAAACAAATATAACTCTTATAGCTCTTTCTTGGCTCTCTTAAAGAGTTAATCGGAACAGTTTTTCAATCCGAAGCCAACTGCTTATGGAGATCTATTACTGGCTGTAAAACAATCCGATCAAAAGAGTTCATGGAGTATTGTTGCTGGTTCGCAAAATTTAAAAAATTTGAAAGATTGCTGTCATAAGGTCCGTAGTGGGAAGAATGGTTGAAAAATGTCCAGAAGGAAGGACTAACCCTGGAGAGAGAATGTGTATGAATGTGAGAAGGTTTTCCTCAACCTGGTTGGAAAATGTCCAGTTGGAAGTACAGGAAAACTAACCCCGGAGAATCTAAGTTGAGGAATTGAGACGGTAGAGGGAGCCAAGTAGAATCGCAATGAGTTGAGAAAGTGTGAGAAAAACCAAACAGCTGCTCAGAAATTGATCATAGAAACTGCAAGGATCTCAGATCTAGCGGGTATAAGACATCAGTATTTTAGTCCCTAAATCCATGGTTAACTCAGTCAGATATCTAAAATCAAAACAATTTATGGGATATTCGAGCCCCAAGTCTCCATCTCTCACGTACAGGCGGCAACCACGAAAAAAGTACATATTTTCGAATCCTCTTATTTCTGCTATATAATGCAATATAATTCCTTTAATATATTTTTTATGTGGAATTTGTTTACTTGTTTTGCGCACTTTGCTCACGAAAATATCAAAACAAATATATTAAAAAAAATCCCTTAAGGCAGTGAGCAATCTAACGTAAACTAAAAAATTGTTTCTATATTCCTTTTTCTGAGACATAAATTTTAAGATTAGAAAAAGATTCAAGAGGGGTCACTTGACCTCGCATATATATGGAGATGTTTTTAAATGGTGATTATCACCATTCCGTGGAATATGCGCCGCTTATCGCTACAATTTTATTGCTGTGTACTTTTTGAACGAAACAACATTGACAGACCGACAGTTCAGTTGGTTGATTTGCTTCTTGATGGCTTTTAAATAATCACAAGAAATTGCTTACAAATGGGTTGCAAAATCACAACAACTCGACTGACTATAAATGCAAGTGCAAAATGCTGAGCTGTCAGAGTTTTGAATTATGACAGCATATCAAAGACGAATGCAACATTGCGTGACGGAAATGATGAGTGTGGCGTTTACAGTGAATCAGGAGATAAGTTGGTGTTTTTTATGTATACAAAAAAAATCTAGAGTAAACAGATTGGGAAACTATAATGTTGGCATGAAATGAGGAAAGCATTTAGGAGCAAAGTATAGGAAATGAAATTTGGGTAGTGAAATGTGTGAGTTGTAATAGACTAATCGGCGCTGTTGGAAGTGGTGTCCTAAGACTGAATTTTATTGCCAATGGAGAAGATTTGAATTTCTAAGTAATGAATCGAAATGGAGGGATTAATGTTAACACACACAGAAAAGGTTTAACTTATTCAGTAGAAATTTTCTTTAATAAGAAATTGCATTGGCTTAATGTCTTTTGGCACATTTTGGGAAAAAATTGTTTTCACTTTTTTGGGCATAATTTCTTCAAAAGGAATCGCATTGGTTCAATGTCTGCGGCCAGAAGTTGGAAAAAATTTTGTTCATTTCTTTGAGCATTTCAATAAGAAATTAATGAATGGGATTCCAAGAAAAAAGACATTCGATTAATTTGTCTTCTAAAGTTCTTGTGGTATGCAAAGTAACAAAATTACCTAAGCAAGTCTTTAGTCTTTAAATGTCAAATTAATTTTAGCTACTCTTCTTCTAGAAATTATGTAGACGAATGTGTGAAGAAAGGGAAAAGGGAAAAACTAACAGTGCCCCGCGGCATTGCACGCAAGTTTGAAGTCAATGGGCCCAAAAAAACAAGTTTCTTCATGCAACACTGTATGGGCAGTGCCACGCCCCTTTTGTTCAGTGCCAAATCCATTCCTCCAGTCGAAGGGTGCAACCCAGTTTCATTGATGTACGACTTACAGTTCCAAAATTTTGTGGAATATTTGAGTCACAAAAAATGTGGTACGCCCCTTATCCAACGCCCATCAAATTTTCCCAGTAGAATGACACATCTACGGGACGACGGTATGCAAACCTTCAATGCTGTCCTACTTCTAATTCCGAAGCCATTCCATTTTTAAAATTTGAGAAATGCCACGCCCCTTGTCCACTACTAATGAAGTTTTTTAAGGGAAACAACACACCTAAATGGTGAACCTGCATCAAATTTCATTGCTGTCCTATAATTCCGAAGATATTCCATATTAAAAATGTAGGTTGTATGGGATGTGCCACGCCCACCTGTCGGATTGTATTCGCACAATATGGTTTACCGAGAGTTGGTCAAGACGAACATTCTGTGAAAGATTCAGCTCAATCGGCCGTCCAGTTGTTGTTTTTTAGTGTCGTGTGACCAACAAACAAACAGACATTAATTTATAAGTACATATATAGAAATATATAAACATATGTAGGTATATGATCAGGAAATTTATTTTTTAAGGCTTTTTAGGGCATAACGACCCAGAACGAGAAGACTTTGTAGGCATCTAGATAAGAGAAAATGATTTAGAATCGACTTCACATGGTTAGGTAACACTAAAAAGATCGCAAGTTTTCCATACCTACAAAGACTACATATTGTATCCGCTGATATCTCGAAAAGTATACATCGGATTTGGCTAATTATAATTGTAGAACCCTAATTGTAGAACTAACTGTAGAACCCGATAAAAAAATAAAAGTCATCAAAACAAAAGCTGATAGAAATACTAAAGAAAATACAGATATTTAAAAATTAAAAACCGTTAAAATGACCGCAATGGTCTTTCAAGTGTTAAGCTTTCAGGAACAGTTAAGCTTTCACTCCAGTTCATTCTTTTCTAGATCACTGATCTACTGAGCTTCCACAGCAAGAAATCTTTCTCTAGATTACAAAACGTCTTTAAATCCAAGAATCCAGAATTTCAAAAATAATCTAATGAAACTTCACAAAAGTAGTTGAAAAACTTGATCAAAAATTTCTTGCCATATGATTCTTTCACACCATATGACAGACACACGCACTGCATAAAGGATCAATCTCGCCTTAGAAGAATAATTTCACACCAAATATGTCACACAAAAACTTCATTAATTATCACCTTAATGCCGTTGTGCATCGATCATCGGTCAGCGCTGACTGTTTGCTCAATTGCAGACTTTTCAATGAATTCGTCCCCTTTTTTGTACTCGTCCCTATTGTTGGAAAGTTCAGAGTCTGCACTTCACGCCGCATCATTAAGCGAGCGAATTTTTCTCACACTATGCTCGCGGCCCTTTGTGCCGTTGAAAGATATAAAAAATAATTAACCATGCAAAAATGACCATTAACGCCAAGATGCACAAATGCATTGGCCATCGAGTATGCGACGCCTCGCCTGGACCGGACACTGGTCACTCGAGCGATTGTCCTCACAAAACACCCCTTATCGCGCACTGAATATACCTGTTTGTGTGTGTGTTCGCGTAAATAATTCCACTGTTGTCAGCTAACGGTCAATGTCAAAAACTATTATCTGTCTAATAACTCAAAACACACGCTTTGACGAAACAGGACATAAAGGAGCGTTGGTGCTGCAACGCGAAATCTGAGCACCGCATTTGCATACAACTTCAGGTAAGCGACAAGCACCAAATCGTAATCTCTTACTTTATGGGTTTTGTCTTTGCTTTTCTTTTCTCTGCTTTCTTGCGCCTCAACAGTGTTGCCGCCCCTTTGAAGTGCCATTTCCTTGCTTGCGTTTCAACCCTTTGGCGTGTTGGTAATTTTTCTAATGGTCAGTTTCAGTTGATGTCCTGCGCCGACCACTTTGCATAATCAATAATCCTTGACGTGGCCGTTGTGCGTTTATTGTGCAACTGACCAACAATTTTAGCACGTCCGCACACATAAATTATGGTTTGTAGTCAATTTGAAGGAAAACAATCCACAACAATAGCAACAACAACAATTGCACAAACGTAAAAAGGATTTCATAATTACGGGCAATGTGCTGCAATGGGACAGCAACTGGACATCTGCTTTTTTGCTGCCTGTGCTCTATGCGCTCAACGTGGCTCCTGGTGGTTCCGTCTGTCCAGCAGCCAAGAAGAGAGTGGGGAGTGTTGTTGCCAGCTATGGTTTCAGTTTGTATTGTTTTTAGCGTAAAGGTGAGCAGTCGTTGGGTTTCGGCGAAAGACTTTTTGAACTGTGAGTGAGTGAGGTTGGCAAAGGATGCTGTGGATAAAATAAAGTCATATGTTTATGTGTAATTAATTTGTGTGGGTTATAACATTTTGAACTGGCAATTTTTTAGATCTTTTATTCACTTAAAATAATTGAAACGAGCTTCTTTTTATGTAAGTAAACAGATATTTGTTTAAAGAGATGAGCTATTCAATTTTTATTGCACCCAGAAGCTGCTGTTCTTTGGATCCAGGAAAATAAAACAGATCCAGCTTCAATTTTGCAGATATTAAATCAAAGTATAAAACTTAAGGGCCGTCTCTGATCATTCTACGACTTGTGCGCTGACCGATTTAAAAACTCTTGCTTCTTCCAAAGTAGATGCGGTTCATTCTTTCACACATTTCAATCCTTTGTGTATTGGCTCGTAGATCTGGAATTTTGAAGCTTTCAAACTTATCACGCAACTTCAAACTTCTCTAAGAATGCCAACTACAAATTCTCTCCAAACTCTTTCGACTTTGTTTCGGTGGGTTGTTTTGGCCTTCACAGATGTTAAGCAGACTGAAAAAGTCCTAATTGTTACTTCGAAATTTCAATGCTGAAAGCAGAGTGTCAGTCAGTATTTTGAGGCCTACAGTCACTGAGGAGTTGAAACTCGGTCCTAATTTTTTGCTGTGAAGTTGAATTTTGCAAGCAGAGTGTCAGTCAGTGTTTTCTGGCTTACGGCCACCGAGGAGTTGAAATCCGGTCCTAATTTTTACTGAGAAAGTTGAATAATGAAAGCAGAGTGTCAGTCAGTGTTTTCTGGCTTACAGTCACCGAGGAGTGGAACTTGGTCCTAATTTTTGCTGAAAAAGTTGAATCTTGAAAGCAGAGCGTCAGTCAGTGTTTTGAAGCTTACAGTCACTGAGGAGTTGGAACTCGGTTCTAATCTAAATGAAAATGACTTTTATATTGCGACTTAAAAAATAAAAGTCACTGAATGATTTTTATTGATGACTTAAAAAATAAAAGTCATTGAATGATTTTTTTGATGACTTTTATAAATAAGTACTTACTGATTTTTATTGATGACTTAAAAAATAAAAGTCACTGAATGATTTTTATTGATGATTTAAAAAATAAAAGTCACTGACTGATTTTTATTGACGATTTTTATAAATAAAAGTCACTGAATGATTTTTATTGGCGACTTAACAAATAAAAGTCACCAATAATTGTTATCGTAGAGCAACTAAAATAAAAATCGAAATAAAACTGTTATTTGTGGACTAATATGAAAAAATCAAAAATAATTGTTATTAAAGGATTTTTAAAATATAAATAAAAAATAATTCTTATTTTTTAATTTTTCCATAAAAATTACAAAAAATAAGTTTATTGCCAAGTTTGGTTCTCCGTGCGAAAAGAAATGTATTGGTATATTTCATTTATTTGTATGACTTTTCCTTCATAGTAATTTTTTCAAATATAGTTTTCATAAATAACTGTTATTTCCGGTCCCTGGTATCTAAACATGGATCAAAGTTAGATCATTAGTATCTAATTAATGGACGTGCATTAATTTTCTCATGAATTGGGTTACATTTTAAGAGGTATTCATCTAGGAGATGGAATAAGAGAATCAGAAGCAATTAAAAATATTGATGGAACTTGTGTCTTGGGTGTATCTCATCTGGATAGTCAAAAGATGCAAAAGTTAACGTAAAAGAACATTGATCATATTTTCAATTTAAAAGACAATACTTTTTCTACTATAACTTCCACTTAAAGAGATCACTGCTACCAAAGTTTTCATATTCTTTTCGGTCAAAAGTTGCCACAATTTCTTTATATCCTTTTTGAAGACACATAGCCACTTATGCTCTCATACAACGAGTGATCGTCTCTTGCATTGCCTTCAGAACCCAATTGACCTCTGTCCCTCGTAGGCACACATTGGCATTCTTTTATTGGGCAACTCGCGCGTCACACATTGGACGGCGCTGGGCAGCTGTGCAAATGTCAAGATGAAAGTGTCAAAATTGTCATTAATAATCACCAAAAATGGGCATTGGGTGCTGCAGCAGCGGTCACCGTAAAACTGGCGCTGAGCAAACACTTTGGCAGCTTGGAAGATGCATCGATGGAAAATGCAAAATTGTGCAAACAAGCAAACGCAGCAACTGGACAAAGTACGAAGGGCGAATAGGAACCGATGCGAGCGTGGATGGACAAACGCTGGAAGGGTGCGATGTTGTGTGTGTTTAACGAACTACGTTAAATTGAAAAATTATGATAAATAGCATTTGAAGAAAAACAAAAAGAAAGAGTGAAGGCAGCAAAAGAAAGTGGCCGGAGCAAGTCGAGTCAAAGGATATTAATACGCTTGTTGGACGAGCACGAGCTTTTTTCGTGTGTCATTGTCATTGACATGGACACTTTGGGGCGTTTATTATAAAGAACAACGAACGACAACATCATCAACGGCAGCCAGCAGCCATCGGGCGCCTCTGACCGATCCGCGTTCGCGTTCATGGCTGCTGGTGAAGGGTTGTGCGCTGCGGCTTTATTTACATACGCAGCCAATTCGCCGCTCAGATGCGCAGGACACAAAACAACGCCGAAGAAAAGAAATCCTTTCGCTACGGGATATCATTTACGATTTGTGTACAGACGAATTTGAAACGTGCGCCCGGACACGGCACAAAGCCATCCTGCTTTGCTTTACTTTAGCTATGTGACCGGTCTTGGTGTGAGTACGAGTGTACTTGGCTCTGACCATTAAAAGGATTCACAGGGATATCGTTGCCGTTGCGCGTGTTTGCGGATTTCGTTTTTTATTTCTTCTTTCATTTTTGCCTTTGTCTTTTTGCATTCTGTTTATCTACTTTGCAATAGTTCACATAAACTTATCTCTGGCTGGATGGCTGGCGAGTGTCTGCATGCGCTCAAGGATATGTGGCCGCACCGAGCGGTCGCAATATTTGCAAAATTCCTGGCCATGCGCCACCCTTCGCTGGCCTTTCTGCTGAAAGGCTTGTGGCGCGTTGACAAATGTCGAAACTTTCGCTTCGGCATGTGAGCCACTTGCAGTCGCCGGCTGCCCGGATATCCGCAGCTTAGCGATGTAATGTGCGGCATACATAACTGTTGGGTGTAAATTATGTATATTGTTTTAGGTCTCAACGAGTGGCGATGGGTAGTAAGAGTGGTGTCTTCTCCAACCAAAGGTAAATATTTGAAAGAATATTTATTGTATGTGTTGAAGTTGTTGCCACAAGGCGATTTTCATATTAAAGCAGTTTTTTAAAGAATGTTTTTAATTTCATTTAATTTAATTTCAAGTTTTTAGTGAACATTTTTTCTCAGCTCAAAATTTCCCAGCCAATTAAATAGCCACTAAAAAACCATTACCATATGCACTCAAGCCGCGGCCGACATTCCCTCTCAAGTCTCGTTCCAGGCTGGCATGCATTGCATGCTGCCGTATCCTGCTGCAGGAAATGATCTTTTGATCCGGAAACAATAAAATAACGTTCACCTCCGCCAGCAGCACAATGTCACAATTCAGTTCAATTTATGTTTTTTTACTTTTTACTCTAAAATCTCTGTTTAACTAACACGCACGAAGGAGCGCAGCCGCAGTGCAGCGTTCGGGTAAATATTTGAAAAGTGAAATAAACCACCTGCAACACGTCGCTGTTGATCAAATTAAAACCAGAAAAAAAATTGTAGTAAAAAGGACAACCACGAGGGCATGAAATGAAATGAAAAGTGTTCGGAAATATGAAAAACACACGCATGAAGGAAGTGTCAAAGTGCGAGTGTAGGGAAGGAAACACGAGGGTGATTTCTGGTCGATACGAATACCTATGAGTATTTTTGTGTGGGAAAAAGGAAGCAAAACTAAAGGAAGAATAGTTTAAAATATTTTTTCAGTCACAACATTCATTGGTAGGCAATGTTTTATAAATTTGAGTTTTCGAAATAAAATGAGTATGAAAAACATATTATTAGATTTTAGGTGCATGCATTTATGTAATTTTTTTTTTTAATATTTGTTAGAGGATTCAAACTGATTTGGGTTCATTTTATTAATTTATTATTTATTAATTATTATTTAGATTTATTACCAATTATTATTTATAAATAATTATTAACTATTATTTATAATTAATTATTATTAATTATAAATAATTATTAACTATTATTTATAATTAATTATTATTTATAATCAATAATTAAATAAATTGTAATTAATTAAAGGAATTATTAATTATTATTTATAATTATCATTCATTATTTAGACGTTTTCTGGGATATATTGAGAATGGTTTTTATGATCCACTTGATGGGACATTGCTATACATTATACTGATCCCAAAAAGTCTTGAAAATTTAGAAGAAACTAACGGATTATACTGAGAATTTTGTACCTTCTCTATCTTTTTCAAATAAGAGCATTTTATGCTAAAAATATAAGTAGAGTAAGTTCGGATAATGTGATATACCTGTTGGTTTTACGGCGATTCCCGACAGACTTTGCCTTAAAAGACACTTTTTTTGGTCCCAAACTGCTCACTGACACATTATTTAGTATATGTATCTAAGATTATTAACTCTTTAAGATAAACTGTTGACGAGTTTTTTAATTACAAATCAAAATATCCAAATATTGGCGTCTGATAAAATTGGCGGGTAATGTGATATACCATCGGCGGGTAATGTGATATACCCGAAAAAAGTTATTTAACAGACCTATTATTTTCAAACTTGGTGAAAATACTCAGAATCAAAAATAATTAGAGACGTGTTCCTCATTTTTTTGTAAAATCACAATCTGACGGAGTAAACCAAGGGTTAAACATTTTTATCGAGAAACATGATTTCATGGATTTTTTTATCTAAAACTGAACCATAACAGATTTTTGAGAATATTCCACTTCAAATATAATAAAATAAAGTATATATACATTTCTGTATTCAAATAGTATTACTGTCATAAGTTTGGGTACTGTGATTTACTATATCACATTACCCGAAATTGACTTTTTGCGAAAAAATATTATAAAAAAACAATAATAATTTTGTTAAGAAGAGCGTACCTCGCAAACTCATAATCGATATCACTCGAACCTCGAACTTTCTAATAATATTTTTTTGTACCTTTTATGCTTTCAAACTTCATGACCAAAAACTTGTGCAAACACTACTCAAAGTACTTCATCACACTGACTGTAAACTATTTAAGCAAACACATCCAAAATTATGCAGCACGAGTTTTTTAACTGTTATGATGTTTTAAAAAGGTTAATTTTGAAAAAGCTCAACGCACTTGTAAAATAAGCCACTATATCACATTACCCGACCATATCACATTACCCGAACTTACTCTATATGCTCCCAGATTCAGGAATTAAAGACTCATGTGCTTTGAATATATTTTCTGTATATCCGTTTCCTTTTAAGAAAATATTTGTTTGAATTTTCATGTACTTAGAATTAGGGATCCAATCTCCTAGAACCAGCGATTCAAGATCAATTTTTTTGTTTACATTATCACAATTTTTTTTTAATAAGATCACATATGTAATTTGGAAATCAGGGATTTCGTCTTTCTAGCTATCTTTCTGTTTAAAGAAATTTTTCAAGTCCAACATAAAACTGCTAGTTTACGAGATTCAGTGATCCAAGAAACAGTTACTGTTGGGAGGTAGCTTATAGATAGATAGATAGATAGATAGATGGATAGATAGATAGATAGATAGATAGATAGATAGATAGATAGATAGATAGATAGATAGATAGATAGATAGATAGATAGATAGATAGATAGATAGATAGATAGATAGATAGATAGATAGATAGATAGATAGATAGATAGATAGATAGATAGATAGATAGATAGATAGATAGATAGATAGATAGATAGATAGATAGATAGATAGATAGATAGATAGATAGATAGATAGATAGATAGATAGATAGATAGATAGATAGATAGATAGATAGATAGATAGATAGATAGATAGATAGATAGATAGATAGATAGATAGATAGATAGATAGATAGATAGATAGATAGATAGATAGATAGATAGATAGATAGATAGATAGATAGATAGATAGATAGATAGATAGATAGAAAGCATGAAGAAGTTCTGAAAATAAATAAATCTCATCTCTGAGCCTTAACTGAGCTGTATAAGCTTCTAAAATATTGGTTTATACTTTAATTTCCTTCATAAACTACAACTTAAAGTCACTGCTAACGCGCGGTAAATCGTAAAATCCTTACATCCCCCACAACTTCCAGCACATAATCCGCATTTATGGGTTCCATAAGTCTTGTAAGCATTCCCACATTTGTTAATACAAACAACACTGAAACCAAACAAGTTTTGGTGAAGATTTCCCCAAAACATTGCGCCACGTCAACGTCATCATCAACACTTTCCAATCACAACTTTACGGTAATTTAAGTAGACACTTCCCCAAACGCGCAACATGCACAAGACGCATTGTAGCTTAAGTCACTTAAGCAAAGCGCTAATTTTACGCTGCGATCACTCGATCAAATTTCCACACACAGCACACAAACATTTCAAGGTATACATTCGAAAACGGAGACAACTGAACGAAGTGCTTAGGGGGCGCGATGTGGTGCGGGAGTACAGAGTTGACATGTTGAATTAATTACGGCAGCGATTTTCAAAGAGTTGTCTTGTTTATGTGCGTCAACAGTGTTCAGTGGGAGGGGAGCGTCATGTAGGCAATAGCTGTCAGTTGTTTTGACTGTCAGACCAAAATATTGAAATAACTTGATGGGTGATGGATTGCGGGGCAATGTTTAGTTGAACATATTTTTTTTTCGAAAGATTTATATTTTCAAATTAAATGTAAATAAATTTAAGTAAATTATAATTAAAAAATAAATTATAAATTATAATAAAAATAAATAATCTTCATTTGAATTAATTTTTATATAATTTTAATTAATTACAAAAATTTCTTTGATTTCATTGCCCGCACTTTGAATGCTCCAATTTAAAGGACACTTGCCCAAGTTGGCACTTAACTGACCGCACCCGAACACATGGCAAAACCGCAGCACTGACGACCCGCTGTCTGCCACGTCTGTGACAACAGCGACAGGTAAATCGAGTGCCATTTGAACGTCCGGCCACAGTCGAACGAGATATGCGCGCGCCTGCGCAAAGTGCTCTACTGCGGTCGCCCCGACAATTGACTGCATGTCCTTGTTTTGCCTTTTTCCAACAAACAGTGCACACACACACAACAGTGCACAATTCCGGTTGCGGTAATTCAACACTTGAATACGCATCGCTGCGCCTGCGCAAAGGGTCCTTGCTTGCCGCACAACCGCAGCCTGCTTGCTGCCCGGCACTTGTCATGGGTGCACTTGTGTCCTGCTGGCGTGATTTTTATGGTTGCAATTAGTCGAACGAAATTTGTTCCCAGCAAAACCGCAGCATGTGTTTGTGCACGCTTTGCCGGCTGCAGGCAGGCTGCAAGGTGTATCCGTCGCAATGTGTGTAAGCGATATTTTTCGCTACCAATGAATATTAAATAACTAAAAATTTTTATAAAGAAAATTCAAATTGAATTGAGTCCATAAAATGACAATGAAAATAACTACAAATTTCTAGTGCACATCACAATCGATCACCGCAGTTCGGATCAATCGCGCACATCCTGTTTCGCGGCATCATCAGCCAGCACTCGTCATCAATCTCGACGCCCGCACCCTCTGCGGTGTAAGTCGATATGTCTAAACGCTACAACAGACTAATTAAGCATAGATTGTCTAATTTTTCCAGCCTAAAAATACGCAACGCTGCCAGCCGTAACGCCACAACGCAGCACACAACACATTCATACATCATCGTTGTCGTTGTCGGCGTGCTGGTACAAATTGTTGGAAAAGTGTGGGAAAATCACTGAAAATAAAAATATGTTTCAGTTTCAAATTGGATTTTCAAGTGCTGCTCCATGTCCCGCAGGACTAATCTGCTCGCAGGAGTAAATTCTCTCGCGGTGTTCAAATTACGTTGACGCTAGTTGCACGTAGATGATCGGAAGCAGCGAAGATTGTTTTCTCGCTGACAAAATTGATTATTGCACGGCTGCACAGCATATTTTTATGTGCCTGAGAAAATTGGACTATGAAGAATTTAAATAAAAATTCTGATTTCCGCACAGAGCTCAATGGTCTCGACCGGCCCTTGTGTGGTCTTGGCGAATTGGCATTGTGAATTTGAACATTTTTTGAATGACCTTCCGGTCCTTTGGGGCGGAAGATGGATATCTGGACTATTTATACGGAAGTGACAACCTATCAGGTGGTTTTTATATATTGTAAATGATATTATTTAGAAAGTGTTTGATGGACAAAATTCCACTTTTTTTTTTGTTTAGTAAATTTTTTTCAGGAAATGTGTTGTTTCTGTTGTTGCGTTGATCTTCTAGCAGAATATTTTAGACTTTTGAGGACAAGTTGATAATGTTTGACGACTTTGATAGTTGGGCAGTAGACATAAATAAAAGGTGTTGAAACAAATATTCAAAATACGTTTATTTAAGACCCTTACCAGAACTTTTCCCATTTCGAAAAAAATTATTAAATAAGAGGAAAGAGATTTTGGGTTTAATTATTGATTCAAAACAGTACATCGAGGTTTAAATTGGAGATATGTAAACATCGATGTGTCCTCCCTAGAGACGGGCCTAGTGGAGCACATAGGGGACATTTTGGGGGTTTAAACAACCCCAAACACAAAAATTGCTGGTACAAAATATGGTTTCGAATGGTATTCGGCTCAAAAGTTGTACGCTAAACCCCCCAAAATGAAATCCTGTGTGCGCCACTAGATGGACCCATCCATTCAGGGTTAATTGGATCACTGTGAGTTTCTTATTTGTGTGGTTTAAAACTTACAGGATCGCCATGTGGTGCGTCAAAGGTGTAGTAAAAGTGTTCGGGTAATTTAGCTTTTTGGCGGGCTTCGTCTCTAAATGTTAGCGACTAAGTGAGAGTCTCAATGTCTCAAGGTCGTGTGGCACCACTAAACTAACAACAGTCTAGTTCTGGTTCAAATAGATCTGTAAGTCCGCCTACTTGCTAAGTTGAATTAGCAAATTTTATAGAAACTTCAATTCCAGTCAGCATAGTCGGAGAATCTGGAGAGCTGGACAGTGGCCTACGAATTGTTTTGTTGCAGCAGACATCGCTAAATGCGAGCTACTTCGTTTACAATCATAAGTCCTGTAACATATCTCAGTGTCCTGTGAATGAAAGTGGGTATGAATACGACTCAGAAATAGATAGGCACCGCATATACCTAGTTTTCTTAGAAGACAATGTCAATCACAGAGTTAGATTTGAGCCACAGTCGGTCTTTCTAGGCCAAGAAGACTCACTGCGCCTTTGTGAGTTCCTGCTAATCACTAAATACTAATGTTCGACCGAAGGTCGATTTTGGCCAGAGCCAAAGCCGAATATTCGACATAGCTTAAATATTAGGCCGAAGGGCGAACCCGATTACTAATACAAATTCTTTTAACCGTAGACCTACGTTGGGGTCATTTTCGAAAATTTTTTTTTTTTGTAATTTTAATATTTCTTAAATTTGTTATTATTTTTAGCTGTTTTTTCATGACTTTCTTACTTGGACTATTATCTATCGAAATCAAACCGTTTCATATTTTAAAAACTAAGTTGGCTTGCATTTTTTAATTTGTGTCATTTTTGTCAATCCGGGTCCGTTTTGTATTAGAATTTCATCGTAATTTCATAGCAAACGCAAGTAAAAGTGTAAATTATTATATATTTTATTTCAAATAAAAAAGTTAATTGTGATCAAATGTCAAATTGTCAATGTCAAAATAAAAAAGAGCTTGTCTGCTGCGGACCCCCAAAAAAGCTGTAAAAATAATAAAATCAAATGCCTTGAAAGTGTTTAAAAACTACAATTAAATATTTCGATTGTATTTTGTTTTAAGTTTCTGAATAAACCTTACCAAAAAGTTTCGTTTTTTTAAATAAACGTTCATTTTTGTACTAACTCCCATATATAAGGGGCGAAAACGACCCTAACGTAAGATTAGTCGTTTTTTTTAACGTAGGTCTACGGTTTAGGAAAAAACTGATTTAATTTAGATAATAGAGATTCATTTCGTTGTTCCACTTAAGAATAAATAAAAGAATTTCACAAATTTATTTAGAATTAGAATTTTATTTATCGTATTTTAGTAAAAAAAAAACCAAAAACAGTCTTAGAGTTCCGTTTCTAACAAAAACAAAAAATCGAACAATTCAATTGACATTAATAGCCGATTAGAGATCATTTTTATTAAACGCAATCTTGAGTGTGAAGTATCGATAAAACCCGATATTTGATAAAATACTTCGAAACAGAGCAAATTGACCTGCATTACAGGGCGAAAACCTTCGACTAAAGTATTTGGCTATTTTGGCCGAAGCGAAAGATTTAAAATTGGCCGAATAGGCCGAATACCGAAGCCGAATATTCGATGGGACACTACAAAATACACAAAACCAGAGTAGCAAATATTGAACTATAAACTAGTTCAACAGCCTTTCTTGGCATTTTAAAAAATGATCGCAACACTTTTAACCTCTAAAAACTTCTTTATTAGTGCTGACCTCGAAAAATGTCTAAATGGCTGACAAAATTGTTGGACTCTCCTTTGCTCACTCAAATGTTAAAGGCAAAAAGTTCACATAAACAACGTTAAACGAGAAAAGTTCACTGGGTCAGCCCGCAATTCGTGCAGCATCCGCTCAGTGGCAACCCTCACGCTTAGCTCACCGCGCCCTACTATCGTTCATTCAGGCTGCAACTTTCATTGAAGCCACGCTCAGAAATCGTTTTGTGAATGAAATGCCACAAGTTGTGAGGTCAGGCGGCCACACGGCGTGCATCAACGACAATGAAGCTGCGGTGGTCAGATCACCGTAATTTAACCCCCTCACATTCAAATTTTCCCCCTTCGCCTCACTTCCTCCCTCTCTCACTCACACTCTGTTTGCTGCATTGAACAACAATAACAACTTTTTCATTATAATTGTTTTCTTTTTTGTTTTCATTTATTGCTTTATTTGTGTTTTCGCTGGCAGAAATGCGACTCTGTACTCGTCTCTCGCTTCCGCTCTCCGCGTGTTAAATGTCAATTCATTAGTAGGCAAATTATGTCGGCTGCCTTTCAGCGCTAATTGTCGCTTCAAAGCGAGTTGTTTAAATAAAATCATTACAGTTTGATTTTGCAACATGACCGCAGGCGATGCCAATTGCAGCTGTAACGCTCAGCGCACGATCGGCAAATGCCAGTTGTCGGAGCGTTCGGTTTGGCATTTGACGGGCCGCACGCTTGGGTGGTCGCCGGCGCTTTAGATGTACGCCGCGCGCGCTTTTTGTAGTTGTAATTGGCGATTGGCGCTCTGCGGTGGCGGCTGCGGCTGCCTTTTGGACAAGTGTTCATTATTGTCTGGGCGCACAAAATCGAAGTCAGCACCTCATGTGGCGCACAAAATGGACTTCATTGATGTATTCGACGAATGTGGATATGTTAATTAGTGAATTGAATTTCAATTGATTATGGATTAATTAATGAAATTATGAATGATTGCAATGAGTGACAAGCGTGAGAAAATTGCGCCCAAAGCATGAATGACGAGCGATTGATGAGAGCGAAAGTGCCTTAAGGAGAATATTTTTAGGTTAGGTTTTGAGGGCAAATACATTTGTTGCCAAAAAAGCTACTTGTGATGCCTGAGAGTGCGAAAAGTGTTGAGTTTTCCTGAGCTCATCGAAGCCATCTTGAAATTCGAATAAATCTGGTCAACAGCTTTTACATTCCATGTGTTGTATTTTCTATAAATTTTTCTACTGCTCACTTAATCTAAAAATCGCTACCTAGAATCTAAAATCGAATCACCCCAATTCCAGAAAATTCCCAACCATACATGCAAGTAACAAATTCTTCCACATTCTTGAGAAACTTTTTTTAATAATTTTGTATGCATACTTTTTTAATTTTTTTGGAACGAAAACTTTTCAGTTAAGGTTAAAGGTTAAATTAAAATTGGTTTACCCAAAAAAATCCCGTTTCTTCACAACCAAAAAGTGCTGTTAAAACTAGTCGAATTGCCGTGAAAAAATGCCAAAGCCTGAGAAGTTTTCGGCCAACATTGACCTCTGACCCATGGTGCGCATACGGCAGCGCAGTAAATGCTTCATTTGCTACCCCCGACCAAACTTTCGGCAATGACTTCTGCGCTACCCTGCTGACCATTGCATGCGACAATCCTTGCGGATATTTGAAGTATTCGTTACCGGTTTTGCATTGCAATGCAATTCCAGTTTGGGCCGCTACTAATGTTTCCTTCGACGCAAATACTGGTTTACTTGAGCGGACTTAACCTCTCTGACCTCATGCGAAACCGTCAAAGGTTGCAAGACATACGAAATATGTAGAGAATTTTTGCCAGTACTTGTGGAAAATTCTTGAATTCCGTTTTGGCTATGATGGAATTTTAGATTTGACTAACTAAAAAGCAGGAATATGAACAAAAGTATGGAGCGTCTGTTCATTTTCATCCCTTGGCTTCACTGAGCTGAAGACAAACAAATCGATGGTGAGATTTTTTTTAGATTTTCGGATCAGCTATCTACTCTTCACCCATTGGGAATCAAATCTTCTGTTAAAGCTCTTTGGCTCCACACATTTCACACCATCAGCAGAGCCTCGAAAGTGTCCCGATGTCTTTTGCATCAAAAGATATCTTCCTACTCGTTCAGTTCCTACAAGAGTCATTGCAAGTTCTTTCTTACGTATCATTGTCCACATGTTTATTCCTCCTTAACAGTTCAATTACCCAATGACAGGAATTAATGCAAGCAATGCCGCGAAAGGGGAAGCATAAAAGTATCGCTGACAATCGTCACTTGGGGACATGGGATCCGCTCGAGCCGCGCATTCAAATATGTTCACGTCTGCCGGACTGCATTGAGCGCGCAATATTCGGTTACACATTACAGCAAATCACGCTTTATGCAAATCATGCACTCGCCAGTTTATAATTTTCCCCTTTTGTTTTGGTATTTTATGTAATGCTGGCAAGTGGGAAAATCCTCACCCCAGTGTGCTCGATAACTTTTAAGGTTTTCTGTTTCCTTTGAGTGCAGTTTATTGATTGCATTTATCCATTCAGTGTGCAGGAAAACGGATACAATTATTGCGCTTAATTAGAAATGCTAATTTGATAGCAATTGTTGCAGTATTTAGTTGCTGAATGTGCAAAGCAAAATTTAGAAGGGGCTACTCCGACGTTGTATGCAAGCAGCAGTGAGTTTTTTGAACTTGTGGCAGCTCACATTAACTTGACAAAAGTTTGTATATATTATTCTATTTGACTTGAAAAACTAATATAATTAGTTCTACTTAAATGAAAAACCGCATACAGTTGGAAAGCATAAACAATGATCTCTTGTCAGATCTCAAAAGATTTACTGTGAGTTCAGAAGTTATATCATCAGATCAAAACCTTTCCTAAAAAGTTGAAGATCTTCTATCAGATGTTTACATAAAGGAACTTGTACTGAGTCAGGGAATACGTTATCAGATTATAGCGATCTGCTATCAAAATAGAGAATTTACAAGTTTGTAGGATTTGTTTTCAGATCAGAGGATATTCTTTCAGAACAAAAGGTTTCTTTCGCATAAGAGAGTTTTTTTCAAAGCACAACATCCACTATAAATTAAAGGATGATCTCCCAGAGTGGATAATCTGCTAATAGACCACAGCAACAGCAATCAGAATTGAGATTTCGCTATCAGATCACAGAGTCGGTGATCAGTTTAGAAATTTCGCCATTAGCTCAAAGAGTCCCGTATCAGTTTGGAGATTCCGTCATCTAATCACAAAGTCGGCTATCAGTTTAGAAATTCCATCATAAGCTCAAAGAGTCCAGTATCAGTTTAGAGATCTCGCTATCAGATCACAGAGTCGGCTTTTAGTTTTAAAATACGGCCATAAGATCAAAGAATCCGCTATAAATGAAAGGATCATCTCTCACGGAGTAGACTATTAATTGAAAAATTCGACCATAAGATCAAAGATCAGTTTAATGATCCCGCTATTAGATCGAAATGTTAACTATCAGTTTAAAAATCCTGCCCTCAAATCAGAGTATATGCTTTCAGATCCAAGGATTTGTTACCCAATTGGCGAATCATCTATCAGATCACAAATTTTCCCTTTAAATTAGAAGTATTACTATCAAATCAAAGCTTTTAGAAGCTATAAGATCAGAGCTTTAGGATCAGAGTACTTGCTATCACCACAGTGGATCATTTGTCAGATTTCTATTGTCCTAGAGACCATTTAGACTGCGATCTTCTTACAGGAGTATTTAATTTACTTTGGGGACAAAAAATGATAGTAGAACTAATACACAGATCGCTTTACTTTTCACAAAACATTTCAAGGTATTAAGAATGCTGAACTATTTTGCGTATTTTATAGGAAAGAGAAATAACTGCGTATTCTCTTGCAGTCTGTCTTTTTGCTGTAATCTTTTCTAAACTTCAGAAAAGCAACTTTTGTGTCCTAACACTTCCAAAATAAACCATCGATATTTTGCAGCTCTTTGCTATGTTCTTGAGCGTTCAATTACACAACACAGTCAACTCAAAAGATTCCATCATCGCTGTGCCCAACTATCAAATTGCAGCTCAAGCAACTTGACTTTTTTCCAGCTTCCCTCGGTTTCGAGCAAACTTAACCCAAATGTACCTTTTCCAAATAGATGCGTACAAATATTTGTGCCGCTTCTTAAATGAATGTTGCATTTACACGGCCCAGTATTTACATTTTTACTGCATTACGCACACTCGCACTTCCTCTCAAACATGTCCAATTTACAGAATGATTTCATTCATAAAAATAGCCACCTACTGTGGGCCACTTTATGCGTGAGCCGCGCAGCCGAGTGCAGCATGCACGCCAAACTATCTCACAGATAAGACGGCAAAAAAGACGGCCCAGCATCGGAGCAGGTGACTGCTGTGTACTCACGTTGCCGCTAAATGCAAATACGACTATCAAACACGCTGTGGGCTGGCAGCGCTCGTGAGACGAAAACAATTTCTGTATAATGAATGCATAAAAATAGAAACTACGAGACGGGAGATAAAACGTTGCATGTGTGGTGGTGGAGAAGGCGCAAAAAAATGGAGGGCCATGTGATGGAGTTGGGGACTGGTTTGGCATATCTGATTTTTTCGAATTTAAAAATTTCAAATATGCGGAGGGAGAAAGATTTTGGCATTTCATAGGTTGCAATAGAGGAACTATGAGGTTTGGTGAAATTTCAGATCTTTTTGACTTTCACAAATTTCGTCGGGTTTTTTTTTGGCAATTTTCCTTTCACACTTGGAGAGCGCACTTGTGCAATTCTTTTAATTCTCATCTGCTTCATGTAGATAGCGATAGAAGTAGATTAGCGTTTCAACAGCCCGAGCCAGCATTCGAACCTAGGACCTCGGTATGAGAAGCCTAATGTTCGATTCTCTGAAGCTTTAAGGAAATTTTCTGATATTACCAATTTTAGTTGGTGCAATATCCCACGACTTGTTAACTCCGATATATATTATTACCACAGTCTCTTCTGAAGTTGAGTTTTCCCTCATATATCGATCACCTTAGAACCGTTGAAGCAAAAAAAACTCCAACTCCGCGCTTAATCAAGCGTTACATTGGACATACCAAAATTTCCCCCAACTCACTTGTTCGTTTAACTCTCGTTTTCCACACTGGGTGTCAGTTACGTTGATTATTTTGCGGTTTCACGTGAAATCAACGCGCTACCGATTGATTTTTTTTTACCTGAGACAACAACAACAACAAATCGTTTATTGGCACGTAATTCAATAGCACGAAATCGAATCGAAAGAGTTAGCTAACGAATGGGGTGAAATTTCAAGCACTTCCGCGTCAAGAAAGGAAGCGAAAGGACATTTTCAGGGCGAGGGGTGCGTGTTAGTAGGAAATATTGGCATTTTACCGAAGCGGGTAGGGGTTGTTGTTGATTGTTTATTTACTGCGCACAAGTCGTTTAAGGCTGACCAATAATATTTAATAACACTTTATATAAATATGAGAATTATGATTGAACTGTAATTGATATGAGGGGCGTTCGAAAAGGGTAACGGCCTGAGAATTTCGAGGATTTTGAAATATGAGCGCGTAATCGCGCTGTACTCGAATGTATTTTAATTGGCACATAGCGGCAATCAATGGTATGGGAAAATGTCCACGCTACTGCCGAATGAAATACTAAAATGTTGAGGCTTTCGAAACAATTTCAAAATTCGATTGCGTTACGTAGAACATTCGAAATGGCGTCAAATCAAATGTTCAAAATGCGCTTATCAGCGAATTTTAGAATTTTACGGGCTACACAAGAGATAATATTTAGTTGTGTACACAATTTTTTGGAATAATCTTATACAACAATAATGCCATAAATATTTTAAATTTCAATTTTAGAATTGAGAAAGTCATAAAATAGTATGCGCGCCTCCGAAACCGAACTGGACTTGAGTTTCTTCGTGGAAACAAGACAATTTGGTTGGTTGGCTGGAGCGATAAGTTGCCCAGTGGAGCAGTTCCATGGTGCTATCAGATTAAATTTGAGGCGGTGCGTTTGGTTTTGTCATGGCGCATTTTTTTGTTGTTCGTTTTTCGGCGATAAGCTGCAGACGACAACGAAAAACCACTTGTAGACAAACAAATTTTTTGGCCATAAATATGTCAACATTGCGATTAAAACTAGTCTAAAAAAGACCAGTTTCGTAAGTGATGTGCTGCGTTATATGGCAGCGTACGAATGCGATAATGGAATGGGAGAAGATTTCACAGTAATATGAGACATGGCATGTGGACCAATTGTCCTGCGAACAACGAACAGTGAGGTCAATGCACTTTTGTTACACTCTATGCGATCATAACTGCTGGTTGCGTTTTGAAATGCGGTTAAGATTTCTGAAAATTTGAAAATGTTTGATTTTAATGCAAATAGGAATTGAGCCCTAAAACTGCGAGAGAGAGAATTGACTATTGGCATATGACAAGAAATTTGTAAATAAAAGGTTTGGGTTGCAGACAGGACTTCATTTTCGGGGGGTTTGAGTACAATTCCATTTGAAATCTTATTTTGTACCAGCATTTTTTGTATTTGGGGGGTTTGAAACCCCAAAACCCCTTCTGGTTACTGGTTATATTATTAAGGTGCTAGCATTTTCCAATTTTCTATAAATAGATTTTGTGTTATATGAAGAAAATGTTTTTGATATAAAGAAAAACATAGTTGTTAGGTAATCAGAATCGGCAAATGCTTATGAAACTTCATCAGCGACCTATAAACGTTTTCAAAACTAATACTAAATCCTATTAATCTAAGAAAAAGCAGTCACACAATGGATACAGCACATCCTTCAACTCTTTCCGGGGATGCACAGCTGTAGCAGTAATGCTTTGAAAGTGAGGTTAGGGCCCCTTGAAACCAACTTCTTTATGGCTACGAAATTGCCTGATTCTGTAATGACAATGCGGCTAAATTTTGGCATGTTTCAAAAGTTGCCGCATCAAATTAACTTAAGCAACAACAACACCTTTTCATGGCCTTAATGCCAACACGGACAGAAATAGTGGCGCAAAACTGAGCCGACAAACTGTCGCTGTTGTTGGTGTTATTATAGTTTTGTTTTGCGCACACTTTATGGCTTTGGTGCGTCGCTTGTCATGTTTAGGGCGTTCACTATCAGCGCCGTCTTTCAGCCTTTGTACGCTGCACAGGGCAACACCTACTGCAGTCGGCTGGCGATGCGGTAATGTGGCCTTTTGGCCATTCATTGTGTCATTGCAATGGAAATAATTTCAATACCGAGTGATTTGTGTGCCGTTGAAAGGACATTAGATGACCAGCTACCGGCACTATTAACGTGTCAAAGGCAATGAGACAACGTCCAGTGACACCTTTTCGCAGTGTCCGCATCCACACACACACACACACACGCGCACAACTATTTCCGACCATATTTATAGGCATTTTAACCTTTTTATGTCGTTTGCTTCGATTGTGGGTGGAGGCATGGTTTGCCTTTCTTCGATCATAGCTGCCGCCTTGTAGACAATTAGTTGTTGTTGTTGCCCTTTTTTTGTTGCCGCACAGTTGACAACTACTTTTCGTATTGTCGTTTATTTGGCTGTTGTTTGTTGCTTGTGCCGCATTCCATGTCGTCACAAGTAATTTTGAAAATTTATTAACATAGAATTGTGTTTTTTTGCCATTGTTTTTTCGGCAGTTATGTGTCTTCATTTGCTGTTGTAATTGTTGTTTTGTTAGCATCTGAACTTCCGAAAACAATTTCATGCCCATTTTGTGGCTATTGAATTGTTTTATTGTCACATCGGTTGTGGCATGTCACGTGTCCGGTTTTCATTGAGCTGAGTTGCATCGAATGGCGCGAAGGTGGACCGTCATTCAGGGCATTTCGAACAATATGTCTTTATCTATTAGAGTCAGTTGAGCATGCTACATGGAAGGAAATAGAAAATGCATTAAATGAAAATTTTTACGCAATTATGGGCAGCTGTGTGGGCGTGAAATCGCTGCCTAATGCTGCAATGGCAGATGAGTTGCTTGAATGCAAAACTTGCGCCAGATGTCATACAAAGTGCTGAGGTTGCAACAAATAAAACCAAACAACATTGTTTACAGAAGCGAGTGTTTACGATAATTTTTGGCTAACTCAAGTCTCTCACTTGATTTCTGCAATGCATTAAATGAACCGTTAACTATGTAACAATTTCAGTACTTTTCCTTAACAATTAACAAGAAAACTCTGTCCATATTGCAAACAAGTCAACAACTTATAAATCAAAATTCATAAATATGCACAAAAGTCACACCCATAAAATCAACGACTGGAAAATCGTCCTTCAAGCAACCATAACGCCAACAAAAACCTCAAATAAAAACAAAAAAACCCCAACATACTCGTAAGTATGGATTTACAGAATTCAATACCGAAAACACTGAAAAACACAAATTAGCTCAAGTGTGAGAAAAACACAAAACACACGCATTTACATACATAAATACCGACAACTGCGGCCAGCGCAACGAAACAAAACCAAGAATGAACCATAAACGTCAAACATCTGGACAAAACGGCAAATGGGAATCAATACGCACGGAAATGCTTATTGCAGCAGTAAAGCAAGCAACTCTTAGTTAATTTATGCTGCTTAAAGCATGCACACAACTTGCTTGAACTTGACTCAATGCGATGCGGTCTTGGTGGACTGGTTTGCATACTACATACTTAGTTGACCCGTAACTATGATTTGTTTCTAACGTAAAAAAGCTGAAAATCATATTTTTACAATATTTTTTGAGCAATAAATGGGTTTACATGGACCCATAAGGGGGCGTGAGGGGGCAGGACTCTCATATTTAACACGTTCTACCCGGCGCATTTTTTCGATGTTTATACGCATTGCGTGCACGAGAAGACAAATTGTTCGTATAGCGGCACTTTTACTGCGCAATTGTTTTCGTTATTGTTGGCAGACAGCAGAATGTTAGTTCTTCGGATTCTGGAACAGGGCTGCTTGTGCGAATTTTGTAGAAAGTGCTTGGTACGCCAGATAAATCAATTTGCCTGTGGACCACCGGTGGTCCACGCCGCCAGATAAGCGCAGTGCCCGTGGACCACCGGTGGTCCACGCCGGGTAGAACGTGTTAATGAAGAATGACATTTCATTGCATCTCAGAGCATTTTATAAAAATTTATACTTAAATAATAATTGTACGACTTGAGTTTTCTAGTCAGTTCTTAGTTCAGATTTCTAGGTGATTTGTAACAAATTTCATGCAGATATCTTCACTACTTCGGATATCTAAATGAACGGATAAATGTAGATCAAATCGATTCCCACTTCTCTTTGCTCATCAACTTTTAGTTAGGATCTCAGTAACATTGCCACCAAATTTCATTTCAATACCTCAATTTTTTTACAAGTTATTAGGTCTGTTTGGCAGAGAATAATTTGTACGAATTTGTACAAATTTGTACAAATTTTTACTGGATCCTGTTTGTTGACGCCAAATCTCCAGTAACGAGAGAGAAACTGAGAGCGTAAAGTGACAGTTCATTTCGTGAGAACTTGCAAGTTTTTACTGGAGAAATTTTGTCCAGTAACTTTTTGCCAGTAAGAATAAGAACAAGAAAAACATATGACTGGCTGCCATATGATCGACTGCAAAGAAAAATATTTTTTGCAAACATTTGGAAGCAAATGGAAACAGCAAAAAAATTGTGCGTTCGCAAGTCTGCTGACCCACAACCGTCTTGCTAAGCTTTTCCTGCTGCAGCTGAAAAGGAAAAATCGTAGATTGAGCGCAACGAACCATTTGCCTTTTGCATTAAATGTCTGATTTAACTTAAGTTTCCCTTCAGCTTCAAATCTGAAACGAAACTTTTAGATCAGCTGTTTCTTCCTTTAACTCTCCTGTTTTCACCCTTTTTCCTGTGTATTATGAAAGTGCGAAGTACCACTGGTGTACCCAAGAGTTAAAACTTGCAAATTCTTACAAATTTCTGTTTGTTCACATTTTTGGATAGTTTCATTTTTGGGAGCGTAAGCTCGCTTACTCTCCTGATACTTTTTACTGGATAATTTTTACTGGAAATCTGGCCAAACAGACCTATTATGTACGTAAACCAATTTAAAAGCAAATACACGAACCATAAATCGATTCTTTTGATGATGCGCATTCATTTACTCTTCAGTTCTCAGTTATTACTTAGTTTTACTAAATATTTCTAGCAATGTAAAAGTTATGGTCAGTGCTAACCGGTTGAAGAACAAATAAATGTAGAGGCTAAGTAAACTTCGATTTTCCTGGCCCAACATGGTTTTTGACACCGATTTTATTTTAAATCCCATACAGTACTCAACATACCCCCACACCTCAGTGTAGCGTACAAAAACGGAAACAGCATGAAATGAATATGAAATTGGAATTTAGTGCATGGAATCTGTAGAATATTGTCGAGTGAATATTGAAGAACAATTTTTTTTTAGGTATTTTTTTAGTGTGCATGTAAATTGGGAATTTGTTACGGTTACGGGAAAATATTTCACAATTTCTTCTGAGCAACGTTTTTGTCGCACAATTTCCGTGAGAATTGAACATAATTGAACATTTCGTGGGGCGATATGTGCTGTTGTTGCGGAAATTGTACTCAGATCGATTGACAGGGGAATTTCATAAAGCGAACGAGGCACAAAGTGGGGAAAATGTAGCTGAGGCTTATGATGCGAATGGATATGGAAAGTCAGATGTGATTAAGTTGCGAGTGAAGTACTAAATGTTGGTATTCTTGTTATGCTTTAATACGAGGCTAATTGGTTGAAAGAAGTGGAGTTGGAATGTATTTTTTAATTATGAAAAGTATGCCAAGTAAAAAAAAGCAAAGCGGAACTTACCATTATTAAGAGTCCAAAAGGTGTATAAGGATGTCCTGTCTGGAGAAAGGAGACTGTACGGCGCATTTTCCTTACATATGTGAATTCTGTAATAAGACAAATTAAATTCAAAACTTAGTGCAATCTGAGATTTGTTAGTCATACAAAAAGTTTGTACAGGAGTAATTTTAGTCCCTACCATTTGACAACAACTGTCATTGAGGCAGATCGGCAGATGTGAAGGAAAGTCCTCCATATTTACTTAAATAGTTTATGATCGTCTAACTTAGATCAGTAGAACACTTTTCGAAGTATCCGTCTATGATGACCCAACAGACCTAATAATGATTAAACTTGATAAAATTTCTCGCTGCCCCGCAGTTTCCAGTTTGTGGGTTCAAACCCTCCCTAAAACACAAAAGTTGCTAGTACAAAATATGGTTTCGAATGGTATTCGGCTCAAAAGTTGTACCCCCAAAATGAAATCCTGTGTGCACCACTGGGTGGATATATCCATGAACACTATAGACCCCTCTTACTGCTTTCATAAATCCTCAAAATCGAATTCGTATTTAATGTCGATCCATAACAAAAGTTCTTGTTGCTTTGTTGCTTTGCGAAAAATTCAATTCGCCTCTTGACTGCAACTTGACATTTGATATTTTAAAATCGAGTTGCGATAAAAATCAGCTGGCAAACCACAGAAATTAAAAACGCTCTCATACATTAGACAACAACAAAAAAAAACCAAATTTGTAATACTTTATATTTTTTGTACGCATTCAACGCTCATCACAGATCAGTGGCACGTGGTCACTGTCATTTAGCATCGCGAAACCCTTGCACTATTATTTTCTTGCCTTGCTTGTTGTTGTTGTTCATATATGTCTGTATGTTTTTTTTCAACTCTAAAATTTGATTTTGATTACATTATTAGCAGCAACTTTTTGACATTACAATCAACCGACCGGCGCATTGTGTGCGCTGCAAAGGTTTCAATCTTCTGCGGGGTAGGTAATATGAGTCGATTTGTATGTTTGTTCATCTGGCGCGCTGGAAATTTTTCCAGTTACGGGACACCCCTTTCTCGGAGGCTGCATCCCCTGAAAACTGTCCCAGTTATTCGACTGTGTGAGTTGTGGCAAACCGCAGAAATTAGGCGAATGTCGGTAGCGATCTGTGGCAGCAGTTTTCAACTCTGTGGGCCAATTTCTGTACTTGTGGTATGTGGTAAGAGAAGTGCTACAACTATTGCTGATGCTTCCTGTGGGGATTTTGTACAGTTTTTAATTAACGTTTTAGAATTCTCTTTGCATTGCGAACATTTCACTACATGGATTATATAATCAATTATTTTGATTTGATTTTATAATTTTCAATTAAATAAATTCCAGCCCTCACTGTACTTGTTTAACGAATCTTTCAACTCTTTTAAAAATTAGATGATGCGTGATTTTTAATCTCTTTTAATCCTCTTTAACCGTCATTGTTACCATTTCATTTTCATTCCTTAACTTAAATTTGTCACAACGTTTCCCTGACCATTGCATCAGAAAAGACGTTAGAAAAAGTTCAAAAATATTCACCAAAATTAACCCTTCAACTATGACAACATATCCAGTCAAAGGTGCTCACGCAGCATCTGCATCATTTAACCCGAAAACCCCTTCATCCCTTTCGTGCTGGTCAAATGTCAGCAAAAACTGCAACAAAGCTTTATAATCTTTTAAGATTAGCGCGAACAACAAGTTTGACCCATCAAAAGTTGAGGTGAACTGTTGCATCAACAGTTATGGGAAGTAGGTATGGGAAGTATTGTACAGCATCTCTCACCCCTCCTGAAGGGCACAACAACAACAACACAAAAATGCCAATAAAAATCATAAACACAGTTGATTTGCAACTTTGTCAAAATAATTAAAAATCATTGCAGCAAAGAATGACTGCAAAGGACGCTTGATTGAAAGGCCATAGAAATGTCAATCACAAATCTAAGAGGGTTCTAATATTTATGATTTGTTGTATTAAAATTTGTTGGATTTTTTCGGGGGGTAATTTTTGTAACGTTAGATTTTCTTGGCGCGCAATTTGAAAAATAAGAAAATTTAATGGTTCAGCGAGAATGGCAATGAAGTGGAGGGGTCCGTAGTTAAAATACAAAATACATATATATTTGTATAAGTAAGTATATAGAAAATCACGGAGTATATAATAAAAGAGTAGGACTTTCCATACATAACCAAGCATTTTGTACGTATTGGCTCTCTTCATGAATTCCATATGAAGTGGTTTCGTAGGTATTAAAGACATAAAAAACGTTATGTTAGAGGGAGCGTAATTTGTATACATATTTCTTAAACCCCCCTGTAAATGTGTGCGTGATCCTTTCATATCTTTTTAGGGTATAAACTCGTTTAAACCATAGCTTGTCGCCTGTCTTCCTTCGGCAATCTCAGCAACCAATAAGCATTGTTCACACCAATCACACACACACACACGCACACACACGGATACATTTCGGAATTTATGTCCATATTTCAGTAAAAAGGGCACCCTACATGCTTACTTTCAGAGCAAATTTTTAATTAATTTTCTTTCCAAAAAGTTCCAATTTTAATAGGCGACAAAAAACAAGATTGTGAGATTCCGCCAAACGTTTTCTCTTCAAATTTCAATTGTCAAAATTCATTTGTGCCGCTTGCAAGTATGCAAATGTGTCACAGCAGGGCTGGAGAAATTCTTTAGGTCAGCTAAGGTCAGCACCGGTCATTTTTTTTCATGCTTTTTTAATTTTTGTTATCGCCGTAGTGGAAAAAAGGGTGTCTGCCTTGCAGTGAGCGGAAAAAATCACAGCACCGCATGTCCAGGTGCGCTTTGTGCGGTTTCGAGCGACAACATTGTTTGGCCGCCATGTCTTGAGCGAGATTAATCCATAAGATTTTTGGACAAAAATCGAATATCGTCATCGTCAAAGTGAAATCGCAAAATTTTGTTTATTATGCGTGACAGTTGGAAGAATGCAACGCAAGCGAGATTAGATCAACGCACAGGCGTAGCCATCAAGTAGACGGCTGTATCGGTGTGTGTGTGTGTGAGTGTGAATGGAAGCAGGGCAGCTGTCCTTTTGCTTTAATCAACTGAAGTGCAAAGCAACGTTGCAGCAGTTGTTGTGTTGCTTGTAATATTGCGCAGCAATGCAATTAACACATTTGTTGTTGTTGCTCTTACTACTGTCGACATGGTTATTGATGTTGATTTTGGCCAAGTGGCACATTGGCTGCTGGTTTTTATTATGCGTGTCAAAAGTGTCCAACAAAGGCGGCACATCATAATCTGCGCCACTGCGGCAGTCTGCTCAATTTAATTGTCATTGCCCAATGCGTTGGATGCATTCAGTGCCCGGTTTTATTAAAGTGCAATAATCATAAAAGCAAATTTCTGTATCCATTCAACAATGAATGTATGCTTTTCTGTGCTGCTTGTCGAGTGGATTTCTTCGTGTCGTCTACGAAAGTCGCTTGATTTGTTTATTAAATTGTGTTGTTGTAGTTTGGATTGGGATAGTGCTGAAAGATATGTTATTAGGGCTATAATTATGAGTGATTTCATCAGTGCGACTATTGTTGCGAATGTTTTATTGTATTCATTAGGATGGGCCATTTTGTGAATTCGAATTGAAATACTTTGGTTTAACTCGTAATTTGACGAAATTGCAATTTGATAGCCAAGAATATGGGTTTGCTTTTCCAAAAGTATTCAGTTATTTGCTTACTACCGAGACTTGTCAGAAGATAAAACACTCATGCTGCTCTTTGTTTTTGTTTAGTCAGTCCATTATTTCCTCTGTCCCCTTATTTAATTCTTTCTATTGTTCGTTCATTATTACTTTTGTTTAGATCGCTAAACACTGCCGGCCACGCAGCTCTTAGCAATTAATATTGTCCATATTATTGTATTGTGTTTGTCAATTTATGTATTTATACGTACGGATGGCAACCCTGGCCATCCCGAAGGGAGCTTGCGCAGCCGGCAGGCACTTGATGTACGAACTCCGGCGAACGAACACCGATCCCCCGCGATAAACTTAAAACATAACACAAAAACTAACATTTAAACTCCACATTTACAAATAATCAACAAACACTCCATAAATTCAATAAAACTAAGACATGGACATACAACCGACAATCACAAGTCTTTTATTTTGGCAATAATTTGCGCGGCCGTTCCCCCAGATTTTAAACAACTTTCATCCAGTGAGTCCATTTCCATTGCAAATCGTAGTTCACACATGCAATTTTTGTATTTGGTGGAGTTTGAACCCACATCCCCCGCCCTGTGTGCGCCATTGCTTCCATCCATCTATCTAACTCTTTTCCTACCTCTGTCTATTCACCCGTTTGTCCGACTGTCATTTTGTCTATCTGTATTTCCATCCATCCTTCCCTTAAGGCCAGCGCCTGGTTTAGAAATTTGAAATTTTTGAAAATTTTTTCCAGAATATGATAGTTTAATATGTTTGGAATTATGTCCTAAAATATTTTGTCTCTACTCGAACTCCTTCACGTCCAAATTCAGGAACAAAGCACCGCGCTCCGCCTACAACTCCTTCGCCTCCGAAACTTTAAACTCGTTTCCTGAAAAGTTAGTGTTTTTCCATCGGTTCCCATCATTACTCGTAAACTTATGAATCGAATTTAATAAAAATTGGCACACACACTCTTCAGATGGGTTCGCGTAAACTGCACCATTTTGAGGCACATGGTTAAACAAACAAAAAAAGTACGCTCATTGTTTATAACAATGAGCGTACCCAAAAAGTACCATTTTCCGACTTATGCCACCATTTCCGGAATTTTCATTACTTTTCACTCAATTTAGGTTCAGTTTACAGACAAATTAGTTCTTAACAGAATGCCATTCGATTTTTTCAGATCTGGCGAGATTTGCGAACTGCACGCTGGGAACCATGCAAAATGAACCCCAACTTCACGCCGCGATACGGCGGCCATTTTGTAACACAGCGAACAAAAAAAATTTTTTTTACATGTTCAAACAATAAAACATTTATACCAAAGGAGTTTTTGACAACCAATCTACTCCTTCCTTGAAAAAAAAATAAACAAAAACACACTGTCTAAACCAGGCGCTGGCCTTAATGTGTGCCTTTTTGAACCTTCTCTTTATCTTTCATTCAGCTTTTTCTTTCGTCTTTTCTCTTCTGTCGTTTCTTTTCTCCTTCCTTTTGCGTATTCCATTCTCCTTTCATTATGATTTCCGTCCATCGTTCTACCTATCATTTTATCTTTCCCTCCCCTGATACCTCAATCCAACTTTCCTTTTCTTCTTCTGTCCGCCTTCTTCTTCATTCGTTTTTTCGGCCATCGTTCCATCCGTCCGTTTTTTCGTTTTCCTTCCAATTTTCTTTCGGCCATATTTAATTTTTTCAGTTTTTCATCCCTCCTTCTAGCTGTCCTTCCCCCTTCCATTACTTCGCATTTCCTCCTCCTTTCGTTTTTCTTTTCGACCATTGTTCCATCCGTTGGGCTATCCGTTCGTCCTTCCGTTTTTTTTCTTTCGACCTTCCTTTTGTTCTTATTGACATTTATAATTTTATCTGTTCTTTTTTACAATATCTCCTTCCAGCTTTCCTTCCCCTTGCATTCCTCCTCTTTTCGTTCTTCTTACTGTCCATCCTTTCGTCCTTCTTTTCGACCATTGTTCTATCCGTTGGGCCATCCGTTCATCCTTCTGTTTTTTTCTTTTTGACATTCGTTTCATTCCCATTGCCGAGCATCATTTTATCTGTCCTTTTTTCATCCCTGCTTCTAGGCTTCCTTCCCCCTTCCATTCATCCTCTTTTCGTTCTTCTTACTGTCCATCCTTTCGGCCTTCTTTTCGACCATTGTTGTATCCGTTGGTCTATCCGTTCGTCCTTGCTTTTTTTTCGACCTTCCTTTCGCTCTCATTGTCATCGATCATTTTATCTGCCCTTTTTTATCTCACCAGCCTTCCTTCCCCCCTTCCATCCCTCTTCCATTCGTTCTTCTTACGGTTCATCCTTCCGTTCTACTTTTCGACCATTTTTCCATAAGTTCGTCCTTCCATTTATTCTTTTCACTTTCTTCCCGGTCTTCCTTTCGTCCTTCCCTTCGTTTTCTTTTCCGTTCTTCCATTTACTCAACTTTTTAACAGTTTTTTCTTTCATCCCTCTTTACAGCGTTCATTTCCTCCTACTTTCGGGCTTCTTTCCGTTCACCTACAACCTTCTTTTCCACTATGATTTCATCTGTTCTTAGTTCTGTCTTTCCATTCGATCTTCTCGTTCTTCCTTTTATCCTTTTTCCCGTTCTCATCATCATCTCATCTCGTCCAGCTTTCTATCCATCGCTGTATCCGACCTTCTTTTAATTCCTTCTTCCAGCCTTCCTTCCTTGCTTCTTTACGACCTTCTTCCCCTCCTTTCTTTCGGTGTATTCATTCTTTTTTTCAGCCTTCCTTCTTTCCATCCTTCGTTTAGTCCTTTTTTTCGACTATCGTTCCATACAATCTGTCATCCGTTATTCCTTCCATCTTTGCGTCCTTCCTTTCGTCCCTATTTATACTAATCTTTTCATTCGTCCTTCCTTCCATTCGTAATTTTTTTCGTCCTTCCTTATGTACCTTTCTATAACTACTATACCTACTTCTATCATTCCATATTTCTGTACATTTCTATTCCTACTTTTATTCCTTTTTTCATTATTCCATCTTTCTGTACATTTCTATTGCTACTTCTATTCCTTCTTCATCAGTCATCATCCATTCATTTCCATTTCATCAATTTTTCTGTCTATTCTTTCTTCTCTTCCCCATATGAAAATAGTTTTTACTATTTACAAAGTTTTATCTAAAAAGGTTGCCCTACATACATAAATATGTACTTAGTACAATTTTTTAACCAAAAAACCGTTTGAAATACCTAACATTTTTCGCACATCAATACAGCACCGAAATGTAGATCATAAAAATCGAATCAGTCACAGAAGCGGATAAAAATCACACTTAATATGCCAAACAACAATGAGCCACGGCAGGCGGAGTTTTCTATATTGCAAAAATAACCCAAAAACAAAGCCACATTGCCTGTAGTAGACACACACACCTCTGGTACTGTTTTTGCAGAATCATGTGACATATTTAGAAAACACACACACACACAGAGACGCATGGACTGAAAATATTGCCCGTTACACAACTGTCAGGGGAAATCATTATAAAATCAATTCAATTTTAACGAAAAATGTTGTTATGGTAAAAATATTGAAAAAATCACAGAAAATCGCAACACAACCATAAAAACAACAAAAACTATCAAAAAAAATAAAACTATAAAAAAAAATTTGCTAACACGAAGCGTAACGAGACAAAGTGTCCCTCTGCGCACCAACCCTCGGCGCCACGGTTTTTCCGATTATTGCTCCGAGTCGCCCGAGTAATTTTTGCATATTCGCATAGACACACACATACTCATACTCTCTCATTGCCTCCCTCTTGCTACTCGGCCGCGCCCAGTGCAGTGGCATAGAAAATTGTTGCCGTTGGAAAATTGCAAAATGCATTTGACTGGTGTTGTTGTTGTTGCTTTTGTTTTGGTGTTAATGATTGCGCAATATTTTCTCTGCCCGATTGCTGTGCGTGCCGCAAAGGGGCCCCGAGTACATAGGTGTGTATTTGTTGCGTACAACATGTTCACCTCTGACCTGCTGGCATTGTTGTTGCCACTTTTTCGGCAAATGCGAGCATTTTTTTGCACGCGTTGCAATTGGCGCAAAACAACGAAGTTCGGTTCTCTAGCTGAGAGTTGTACAATACTTGCAAGAAATTAAGATTTATAGGAATTTTCCCTAAGGTTGGCGTGTAGAAGCGAACAAAAAGCCGTTAAGACTCGACAATGGGTGAAAGTGTTTGTGTATTGTTGGTGTAATTTTCTTGAATATTCGTTGCGTAAACATGATGTGACATTTTCATTTTAAAAAGAAAATTTTACAAGAGAATGGACAGCGTTGAAAACTGGAATTCGCCCAAATTCTATACAAGTTTAATAAAGAACAACATGAAAGACGTTTAGCTGCTTTGTCTGCAACGATGATGCTTTCTTATGTCTAACGGTCAAATGTCCATCAAAATGTCCAAAGATCAACGAACAAAAAATGCCAAAAATCAAGAGAAATTAAATCAAATAATGAAACGGAAGCTGTGCGGCTGCAGCCATGGTTCACCCTTTCAACCTGAAATGCTGGCCTGTCACAACCCTTGACGTCACTTTGGGCAAAACAAAGCGAAAGTTTGCATCGTTCTGTTGAAATTGTACAAGAAATTAACCCAATTCAAGGCAAAAGTGTCAGATATTTCACAGCTCTTGTGATGCAATGTGTCTGGGCAAACAAGATCAGCGCATCTAATGCTGAAGGAAATGTGAAAAATGTATTAAAAACATTTATTAAAAACCAAAAAGGAGCTGAATGGCACAAGGAAGGGGTTGGCAGGATCACGCGACAAGAAAAATGGGTTGCACTCGCGGCAACTGGATTTAATGAGGTTAAAGACGTGCCGCATGCTGAAGATCAGAGTGCAATTCTTGCGGCGGGGAACACGTAGAAATTTGCTGGCTGATTGAGAAAGGGTAGAAATCTCGAGGATGCTGCGAACCTTAGGGGAAATGCAGCAGATTTTGTGGAATTATTTACTATTAAATTGCAATAATATTCGTTCAGTATAATTGAAAAATGGGATTGATAGGCTTTAATGAGCTCAGCAGTTCGGGGTGTGAAGTTCATTAAATTACAGAGGACACTTTAATGTTTAATGTTTAAATATAATTTTAAATATAAGTTCAATGTTTAAATATATATATTTTTATTTAACATTTAATTAATTAAATTATTAAAAAAAAATTAAAATTACGCACATTGTGGAATTTCTTTCTTTTGCTACAAAATTTTACTTTGCTTTTTACAGATAACAGCACTCGCAGACAACAGCAAAATCATTAAAATTATATTTCATATTTCCCCAAATATGGCAGACATTATCAACAATAACCAACAATAATCAGCAGTAATAACCAGTAAAGCAACAACAACAAAAGCCAGCACTACCACAACTAAGTAGTTTCAACTGTGATAAGCACTGATAAGGCTGCATTAAGTTGAGTGTAGTCTTTTATGCTTTAAACAAAAAGCACTCAGCGTGTAGTTTTGTTTTTGGGGAAAATTTCACTGCGCTCCACATTCACCGCCAGAAGCTTCGCGAGTGCGTTGCTGCACGCTGTCTAACTTAAAATCTAAAAGCAAATGTCTGTCTTCAATTGGAAATCGTTTTGTTTCCTTAAAAGCAGAAAATTTGGCTATGAAAAGTAAAAAAAAAAAATCCGAAAATTTAAGTGGCGCAATCAGTCACATTAGCGCCGTCACTTTTGCTCCAAAGTCAATTTTCAACTGCCCCCAAATACAAAATACAATATTTGGGGCGTATTTGCGAGAGCAACGCACACAGATGTCAGCACCAACACTGCCGCAACAGTTACAAACACAAATGCGCCACATTGAGTTGAGTGCAAATTGGAATTTGTTGCTGTTGACTGCACGAAGGCGGAGCCAATTTTGTTGCGTCGCAATGCGCTCAGAGTGAGTGGTTGCGTTTTGTGTGCTCAATGCGTTGTGTTCGAGTTTCGTTGAGTTTCGTCGTTGTGCCAACTGCTGACGAATCTTATTGGAAGTGTTAATTGTAACAGCGCGCGGCCGCTGTTCGTAACAGACTGTTAGAGAGTTGTGGCTGTTCTGTTATTGCGTGTGGCGGCAATTACCATCGTTTTTAACATTTGGTGCGTACACTGTGAGATTTTTAGGTGGGCAGATATTGTGGCACTCGTGTGGAGTTAGGTAATGTTTAGAAGAAGGCGTGCCCGGTGTAGAAATGACAAAAAAAAACAGTTGCATTTTTGGAATAAAGAAGGCTGTTATGTTGTTAAGTCTAAAGAGCTTTGGTACGTAACTGAACTCGAATGGACTAAATAAGCAAATTTTTTAATGTAAATTTTCAGTTGAATAAGAGTGAGACGCAGTGGCACGCAAGAGGAGTTTTGGGCACTCAAACCCCAACCAGATGTGTCCTTGTTTAAAATATTTTGAGTGGCAGACTTGGCGGTTATTGTGGCACTCGTATGGATTCGGTAAGGTTTAGAAGACTTGTACGGTATAGAAATGACAAAGAACCAGTTGAGTTCTTGAGATAAAAAAGGCTGTTGAATTATTAAATCCAAAGAGCTTTGGTAACTGAACTCAAATGGAATAAACAACTAAATTGTTTTAAAGTAAATTTTTAGTTGAATATTAGTGAGACGCAGAGGCACGCAAGAAGAGTTTTGGGGGGCTCAAACCCCACTCAAATGTCTGGCTGTTTGAAACATTTTGGGTGGCAGATATGGTTCTCAATTTTATTGGGTCTTCCCCTCAAATGAAATCCTGTGTATGCCACTGGTGAGGTGGTCAAACAGATCATCTTTAATGCTTCCAATTGATGTGCAAATTTACGAAATATGACACATTTTTAGATATAAAAAAATATTAAAATCATTCTCAAACCAAAAACATTTAAAAAAGTTTCGGGGAAGAAAGAACTTGTATGAGAAAGAGACAAAAAAAGAAAAACAACAATTTTTCTTTCGGCGGCTGTCCTCTCAGCAGGAAATGGCAAACCTCTGAGAGTAATATTGCCTATGAAAAAGCTCCTAACTCGCCGTTCGGAATCGGCATAAAACTGTAGGTTCGTGCCAGTCAAGAAGAAGAAGAAAAGTGATCCATAATTAAAATGTGTGTTGTATTTACCCGGTCTACCAGACAATTTCACCCCATCCAGCTCAAAGGACCATGAATAATCGTCGGCGGAGCGGGGCAATAAAAATCAGGTGGAGTTCGTTTTGGATGATGTCGTTTATTCGCGGAGGTGGAATAATGAATAACGAAGATATACAGTAAACAGCCAAGGCCGGGGAGCAGAAAATAGGGAGAACATGAGTAGAAAAGGAGATGGAAAGGGTGGTCTTAGTGGTGGAATCGACAGATCACTAGAGACATCACTCATTTAGCCCGTGTGCAATAATTGCTCCTGGAAAAAGTGGCAGTGGATTGGAAGTGCTGTATTGTTTCGAGTTCTTGTTCATTTCGAAAGCTCTTGTAGACATCAGAGGTTATAATTTTAGAAGCATAAACCCAAATTACTCAATAAATTGCCGTATATAGATTCACAAATATTTTTTGAGACTAAGTTCGCCACACATTGAACTTGATTGATTCAATTTTCTTATGCACAAACTTAGAGCCAACTTTTTACTAATGCAAATGGTAGGTAAGAGTTTTGGATTTTATCAAATTTTCGAATCTATATGTAAGCAGTTTTTGGGCTTCCAGGCCATTGACTGCCATTCTAGAAGAATTAAAATGAGCCAACAATTTTCATCAATTTATGCAGCTGATACAACATCGCCAAACCCCACGCCACTTGGCAAATACAATAAATAAATTACAAACTTAACTTGGTCGTTAACATCGACCAAAACTCGGCTTGGATCATTAGCAAAGATCAAAGATGTGCACAATTTTGATAAATCGATTGCATTGACAAGCAAACTGACAAATTTTCGTGGCCTTCTCAGGCTCACACACACTCGCACTCACACTCACACTCACACCGACAAGGAAGCGCTGTGTGAATGGCAGTTAAAAGGTGTTTTTAATTACTGTCGTTGCTTGACATCAATTAAAATGCGCTCAAAGCAATGGAAAAGTGCAAATATTTGCCGACTGGGAAAATGCTCACAGCAGCAGTAAGCGGGCAGACAGACATCATTAGCGCCCCGACCGCACACTGCCGCGCCCCAGCACAAGTGACACAAGAGGGTTGTCGTCTTTGCAGCCGTCGCACCAAAGTCATTTGAGCGATTTGTTCAGTTTCGCTGGCAAATCACAGCGCAAAAGAAATGAAGAACATTTGGGAAATTGACATTTGCAGCGAAATGTAAATATGCAGCACGACGGCAGTCAACTAAACTAACGAAAATGGGACAACGCCCAGACGCTGCCGGTAATTTGCCAATATTTGCTGCGGCATCATTAATTATTTTATTAAAGCGGCAAGGGGGGAGGCGACATTACTAGTGACGGAATTTTATTTGCACAACTGCTAATTGGATGCGAAAATGTTTGTGTATGTGTGTGTGTGTGTATACATGGCTGACAAAGAAAGTAGAAAAAGTTTGCCCGACTGTCAAAGAGCATCAGTCAGCGGCAAGTCAAGCAAGTCAGCGTAGCATTTTCCAGTGTCAGCGGCAGGTAATCGATTCGATTTAATTCTGCGCGATTCCATTTTCCACTTGGAGACCATGAAATTTGCCACACACATACGCACACGGCCAATGTGCACCTGTGACGGTGACGTACATACAAACATAAACATACAGATGGATGTGTAAAAAATTATACATGTGTGTGTGTGTGTGTGTGTGTTATTGCGAATTTTCATTACCCCAAATAGAAAAATTGTTCGTCGTAAAAAAGTCTAATAACCAACATTTGAACCGACACAATTGCCATTGTTGTTGTTGTTGTTGTTGTTGTTGTATTTGCAACAAGTTCAAACATTACAAAAGAGCACAGCACACACACAGGTTCCACCACTGGAAATCATCGATTATTACACTTTGAATCGCGCTACAGATAATGGTCAATCGGCGTCTTGGCTCGGCCATGCATCGGCCACATTGCGGCATTGTGCGGCGCGAACACTGCGCATGCGCGCATGCAACGTTTACGAATTGCAATTAACTTGCGACCGTGTTGAACGACATTGAGTGCTGGCGCTGCCGACAACTGGCTACGGTCTGTCTGTTTGTCTGTCTGTCTTTATGCCTGGTAGATGCTACATATGTGTGTGTGTGTGTTTATGTTTTTTGCGCTAAGTTATTAGCCATTTTAGTAGAACGCAAATTTATTAAAGGCAGGATAGAAAAAAATCAAACTGCAACTGCAACAAATTGGCCGTTTTGTATTGGACTGGTTTAAGTGAGTTTATTTTCGAATTTACAAGCAAATTGGCAGTAACGGAAAATTACAAATTCAATTGCCAAAAATGCTCAATTTGGCTAATGACTAATTTATGTCTACTATAGGTTAGTTTAGAGTAGCGGCTTATGCGGAGCATGTAAGAAAAATTGTGATACCACAAAAAGGTAAGTGGAGACCTCTAACGAATGGGATTCATTGAGGCGAGGTTTTTGAAAAAGTTCAAAACAAGTTTCTCGCACAAAAATCATAAACTATAGTCTACAGGTGACACATTTCCTTCCGCAGATTTTCCTTTAGTCCCTACGACTAATTGACTTATATCAGAACAGCGCAAAACTTGAGACTGATATCTGTTAAAATTTTTTATTCCTCACCCACACTTTCGAGAAGTCACTTTTGAGTTTCCTCCTTGACACCAACTCAACTCCATTGGCACTGAAATAATCTCACGAAATGTGCCAAATTAAATTTTCTCCAATAACCCACAAAAAAAAAAATAGCAGCAACAATTACAAAATTGCGCCCAGACCGCATAACAAAAATGTATGAAAAAATACTTAGAAGCAGACAACGCAAATCTCAGAAATTCAAAGCCGTTATGTGAGGAAACAAAAACAAAAGCCAAAAAAAATATGAGACAACAAAAATACCTGCGCAGACCATAACTTTGCCACAGCTTATGGCTTCAATTAATCTGCGAGCGCGCCTACGCAGCAACGAGAACTGAGAAAATCAGCCGCAAATTGTGCCACAAGTCGCATCTGCTCACTTTGCCACACCAGCATCGCCACCGGCAGCGTGCGCCTGCGTCTAGGCCGCAGTCGCAGACACAATGCACAATGGCCGAAATGCACACCGCCACCACGCCACCACGACACACCGACGCAAACGGCGACTGGCATCCAGTTGGCAACCGCAGCGCGATGCAACGATGCACTTTGCGCAAAACAATTGACCTGCAACTGCATTCGAGCTGCAACTGCGTCCGCGGTCGCCCTCCACGCCTGGGCCGGTGCTGCTTTGCTGTCTGAACTATGGCCACCTTAAACTCGCATATAGCACAATGCGTGCTTTGAAAGAACACAATTTTTGTTTTGTGTTTTTTTAGTGTTGTTTCTCGGGTTCGTAACTCGTTTGTGTGGCGAAAGAAAAACGGTAAATGCTCCAGTCATCATCATGCGGCCATTAGCTGCATTATGATGGCCAGAATGATCATTGTAATTATTTCTATTTTTTTATCGCGAAAAAATATCAATTCGAAATCGAGGACGTCGGGCGGTCGCATTGCGGCGATCGAATCGACAAAGCACGCACTCGACCAGAGCCGAAGCAGGCGGCGATTGTTGGTGGCTCGCCTTGTGGCCAAGCGAACGGTGCATGGACCACTAATGGCTCGAGGAAAGCCCTATTTCACACACCCACTCAGTGTGGGGCCATGTGGCTGTGGTTCTAAACGGGCATTTTTGCTACACTGAAAAAATTAAATAAAAGTTGTAGAAATAAGTCAAATGGTGTTTGAAATCTTCAAAGAATAAACAGAAAATAGCGAATAGAAAAGTTAAACGACAGGCTGGGTCTCCAAAAAGAATCGCCTAAAAATATGTCATAGGTTTGCTTTAAATGGTATCTGAAGTACAACAACAACAACTAGATTTCTTAATGCTATGGCTGAGCGATGTGAAGTGGAATCTTCTTTCTTTTCTTTAAGTCCATTACGGCCATAGGAGTTAAAAATGCTTCTAAGAAACTTTTTTCTTTCTAAAACTTCCATTAAATTCCTTCAAAAATGTGTCTGAAGTACAACAACAACAACTAGATTTCTTAATGCTATGACTGAGCGATTTGAAGTGGAATCTTCTTTCTTTTCTTTAAGTCCATTACGGCCATAGGAGTTAAAAATGCTTCTAAGAAACTTTTTTCTTTCTAAAACTTCCATTAAATTCCTTCAAAAATGTGTCTGAAGTACAACAACAACAACTAGATTTCTTAATGCTATGACTGAGCGATTTGAAGTGGAATCTTCTTTCTTTTCTTTATGTCCATTATTATAAAAATGTTTCTAAGAAACTTTTTTCTTTGTAAAACTTCTTTTAAATTCTAAGATACTTTTTTAAGAAACTGTTTTCTTTCTAAAACTTCTTTTAAATTCCTTCTAAAATGGGTCTGAAGTACAACAACAATAACAGCCACTAGATTTCTTAGTGCTATGGCTGAGCGATTTGAAGTGGAATCTTCTTTCTTTAAAAGTTAAGTTTGGGTTAAATATTTTTCTAACTTTTTTCTTTATAAAACTTCTTTTAAATTCTAAGATACTTTTTTAAGAATTTTTTTTCTTTCTAAAACTTCCTTTAGATTCTTTCTAAAATGTGTCAGAAGTACAACAACAACAACAACTAGATTTCTTAATGCTATGACTGAGCGATTTGAAGTGGGATTTTCTCTTTTCTTTAAGTCCATTACGGCCATTGGAGTTAAAAATGTTTCTAAGAAACTTTTTTCTTTCTAAAACTTCTTTTAAATTCAAAGATACTGTTTTAAGAAATTGTTTTTCTTTCTAAAACTTCTTTAAATTCATTTTAAAATCTTTTTCTCTTGAAAAAATGTTTTACATTATTCTTCATTTCAATAAAGTTTTTCACAAGCAATTTTGTTTAGTATACTTAGATTGATTTTATTTTGTTTGGTTATTGTTGTCGTCATTCACGTTTGCCATTCGCATGAATTTTGTTAGTGTGCTTGTTGTGTGTTTGGCTGCTTTCTCTTTTGCTGCAGCAGCTACAGAGCCAACAATTTACAATGCTCGCTAAATTGTGAGTTTTTAATTTGTCTTTAAGTTGAAAATTATGCATTTTCTCTGAGGCGATGAATTTCATGAATGAGGCATTTTGAACTATCTGTCTGAATAAGCCAAAGGATGTGATTTTTTTAATAGAAAAATCAGAGCTGAGCATGCGGGTTTGTTGTTTAACTGAAAAAGAGCAGCAAATTCGAGTTATAGAAGACAGTCAGCAATCACTAAAGACTTCTGTGCTTCTTCTAAGGATGGGCTACAAGTTTGAATTAGTGAACGATTTTTCATTATGCACCTAAAAGATATGGCAGAATTCTGACTGTGACTTAAGGGGTAGATTTTTTTCAAAAAATCGAAACTTTTTTTTTGCAGTTTTGGTCTATTTCAACCCTTAGGAATCATGTAGAAACCTTCCTTTACCTCGGATAGTATCCGAAAGCGATTGAAAATGAGATTAGCTGTAAGGGCTCGCGCGTTCGAATCGCACACCTGGCGCGTGAAGTAGATGCTGTTGTTTTGAGCTGGCTGACACGATTACGGCCGATCTACTGCACCGATTTAAACTTTTAAACTTTTTTATATATTTTCAGAAAAGGTTTGGCTATCGCGTGAACTACGATCATTATTGTCCATTTCTATGTAACAACGTTATGACACAATTATTAACAAAAAACAAGCAAAAAAAGAGGAAAAAACTTTACAATTGCACTAAATGTTTATTTATTAATATATTTTTACAGTTATAGTTCAAACGAGAGCCATTCATTTGTACTTCAAAATGAAATTTGTTTGGTATGTTTCAGATCATCCAAAATGGAGAAATCGTGTCAGCCAGATTTCAAAATGGCGGCTTCCGGTCGCCCATATCTCCCCTGGATATAAACGAAAATTTATAAAAAAAATTTTGTTCAGTACTCAAAACTATGTACAATAACATATAAAAAAATTTTTAATGTGGAATAAAAATTTGTATGAAAAAAAAATTACTTAAAAACATGGTCGATTCTACCTGACTACCCCCTTAAGATTCATTCACTCATTTTAGAGATGACTTCCTTCAAATGCTGTCAAACGTCAGTCACTTTGCTCACTGGACTCGATCTGAGCTATACATTTTTTTTTTAATAAAGTCGAATGTTGATCTCTCGGTTAAAGATATAAAAATGTGTGTGACTATTTCATAAGTTGAGCTGATGCTTAGGTTAGAATGATCTTCTCGCTCAAAGATATACAATTTTGTTTGACTGCCATGTACTCGTACAAGCTGGATTGTTGGATCACAACAAAAGTTAAAATGATCCTCTTGATCTATGAAGTGCCATTTTGTATGACTCTCTTTCTTAAGCTGGAAAAGATCTCTGCTAATAGGATAGAATAGATGATAGCTTTCTCGATCGCACAGAGTCAATTTTGTATGACTTTCTTCCCTACCACAAGCTGGATAAATCACTTACAAGTTTTAAAGGTCAGATCGCGGTTAAGTCTGTAATGTTCATTTCGATGTGAAAGGTTTAATTTCATTAATGTTTCCTGTATAAGTGGGCCTACTTTTCAATAATCCGAAAGACTCTTTTTTGTATAACAATCTGTCAAAAATTCAGCTGGATCTCAGCAACTTGCAGCTAAACAAAGCTTCAGAGTACAATCTTTAAAACAACAGCAGTGCTGTAATTTAAAACAATAATTAGCTGTCAAAGTGCGAACTGTGAAAAATTTCTCTTGAATATGTAAAACTGAAAATCGATGCCTCAGAATGGAATGGACGAAGTTCCACTCAGTTTGTTCCAACGCTTTCATTTACCTTCGAAGCGCCATTAAATCGCTTTAGTGCCCTAGGAAAATCCCATTTTGGATGCGATTACGCTGCCGCTGCCACACATGCGACAATTGTCTCGTATGCCTGCGGCCGGAAGGATAATTAGACGCCAAACGGAAATTTGTCGCTCAGCCAAATATGAATTCTAATGTATGTGTGTGTACGAATATAACTCCACAACAAACAGCAACAGTATAATAATAGTAACAACAACAACAACTGCATGCTGTCAGTACAGGAAGCAATTGCTGTAGAAGTTGCTGATGGCCTAACGACGAAAACAGTGCGGGGGGGGGGGGGGGGGGCGTGGTGGGATGGAGCAGTGAAGTGAAGTGGAGTGAAGGGCTTTGCGCATAAAGGCGCGAGTTGGTTGACACGCTGAGTGCGCTGTGCCATCGCGCACAGAAAGGATAAAAGCCGGAAGTTAAGAATATGAGCAATAAAAGTCTGAAACTCTACACACACACACACACACACGTAATAGACACACACATGTGTGCATGTATGGAGATGAGCTAAGTGGCAAAACGCTAATGGAAATGTGGCTTGGCTGATAGTGTGCGCCAGTTTTATTGCGCCTTCGCACTTGACGTGCCAAAGCGACAGTAGCGGCAGATGCGTAAATGGGCAACGGTGCAGACAAGTGGGGACGAACACAAAGGAGTCAACGTGGCGTATGCAAATAAAGTTAAGACACATTGCTTACACACACACACACACTCTCGAACATGTACAGGAAACCCCAATCGAATAGAACGGCGAGTGTCGGTTGCGGCGAAGGAGTTGAAATATTTTAACCGTTAAGGCATTTTATTGTTGCTTATGAAAGTTGACATACGCCAGCGAGCATAATGAAAGTTAAATGTGAATGTGAAATTTAAATTCATTACATGTTTGCAACAACAACAACAATAGTAAGATGCTAATATTGTATGACATGTGATGGCAGTGTTTGCTGTTGGAACACATCCATGTGGCAACGGCCACTTAAGACTTGCCACCGCCAAACGTTGGCGGCGGTGTTTTCAGACGCATCCGCGTAATATTAAACAAGCGTGTAAATGTTTAAAATATTCTCGTATACAAAAATTTATGCGCGCACAGCTGTTGCCGCTGCCATTGTTTTGGAGTTGCAGTGCAGTTGCTTCTTTGTATGCGTGCGTGTGTGTGTGTGCTTTTATGTGTTGGGTGTTGGGCAAAGGATGTTGTTTTTGTTTGTACAATTGTGTATGCAAATAATTGAAATGTTTTGCTTGAAAATTGAAAATTAATTGGTTTACATTTGTGTTTGTTGTTGTCATTGCGTTGATAACTTGCCAACGAAGAGTGGCAGTATTTCAAGAAAATTGTTGTTTTTGTATTGTAGAAATTAATTCTTATTTTCATTCTTGTTTATTTACTTATTCTTATTCCATTCCTTTCTGTCTGTCAATTTTTCTAACACCTTATCTGCTGTTATTCTTCTTAATTTTTCTTCACTTCTTAGTTTTAACTTTTCGTATTTTCTTTAATTAAGTGAATAAATTTTTTTTGAAAAGAAAATTGTTTTTGTATTTTAAATAGAAATTAATTCTCATTTTCCTCAGTTTTTTCTTCACTTATTCTTCTTCCCTTCTTGTTGTCCATTTTTTTCTACCATCTTATCAGCTGTTATTCTTCCTATTTTTTCTTCACTTATTATTTTTATCTTTTCAGATTTTCTTTCTATTCACTTAATTTTTTGGAAATTTTTTTAAATCTTTTTATTTTGTAAATAGAAATTAATTCGCATTTTCATTCTTTTTTTACTTATTATTCTTCCCTTCTTGTGGTCCAGTTTTTTACCGTCTTATCTGCTTTTCTTCTTATTTTTTCTTCACTTCTTATTTTTGTGTTTTCTTATCTTCTTTCTATTAACTTAATTTTCGACTTGTACTCTCGTCTTCTCTACTTTTTATTCTCTTCTTTTCATTATTATTTTTTGTATTGGTGTCTCTTCTTCTTATCTCTTTTTCTCCTTTGGATTCCCCTCTTTTCATTCTTCCTTTTCTTTCTTCAGTTATTCTTCTATCATTTTTTTTTGTCATCTGCTTCCTCATCCTAATTTCTCGCCTTCTTTTTATAATTTGTTTTCATATTTTTCTTTTCTTCTCTTCAGTCTTTTATGTTATCTTCTGATCGTCTTTTTGTTCTCTTGCTTTCATTTTTTTCTTCTTGGCCTCTCTATTCACTTTTTTTTTTCTATTCACTTATTTTTTAGAAAATAAAATTGTTTTTGTATTTTAAATAAAAAAGAATTCTCATTTTCATTATTATTATTTTTTCTTAACTTATTCTTCGTCCTTTCCTTTTGTCACTTTCTCCACCATCTTATCTGCTTTTCTTCTTAGTCTTCTCTTAGTCTTTTCTAATCTTCTTTCTATTCACTTAATTTTCTACTTGTACTCTCGTCTTTTCTCCTTTTTATTCACTTGTTTTGATTATTATTCTCTTTATTTGGGTCTCTTTTTCTTATTTCCTTTTCTCCATTCTCTTTTTTCATTCTCCTTTTTCTTTCTTAACTTATTCTTCTTCCCTTATTTTTATAATCCACTCCCTCATCCTAATTTGTCTTCTTCTTTTTTATAATTTCTTCTCATATTCCTCTCTACTTCTTTTCCGTCTTTTGTGGTATTTTCTTCTCTTTTTTTTGTTCTCTTTGCGTCTCCACTAGGATTGCCAACAGTGTCGAATACAGCGACGCACAAAGGGGGTGGGGGGGAGGGGGCGGGGTTTGGGGTTCAAACACAAAAATTGCTGCTACAAAATATGGTTTCGAATGGTATTCAGCTCAAAAATTGTACGTAAACCCCTCTCTCCAAACTGATATCTTGTCTACGCCACTGTTTCTTCTTATCTCTTTTTGATTCTCTTCTTTTTCTTCACTTATTCTTCTACCCATTTTTTGTCATCTGCTCCCTCATTCTAATTTCTCGTCTTCTTTTTTAAATAATTTTTTCTCATATTTTTCTCTACTTCTTTCCGTCTATTGTACTATCTTCGTCTGTTCTTTTTGTTCTCTTTGCGTCTCCACTCTCTTTGCATCTCCACTAGGATTGCCTACAGTGTCGCATATATTCAAAAACGATATAGGATCCCTTCTTCCCTTTTGCCTATACAACTTTCACAAAAGTCATTCGTCACGTGACCCAAATCTATTCGCACTTCGTGAATACCAGCAATGACGCTGTTCCCAGACAATGGATTATTCACCTTAAGATATTACAAGGTCGTTGGCCCCCTTTATTGATTTCACCAGCTAATCCAACTTAATTTTTTCCTATTTTTGTTCTCCTTCACAGTCGCATTAGCTGTGTTTGTATCCATTTTGTGGCTGTAAGGTGTCAAGACTCGGGTGTCCAATTTGGGTATAAGTAGTACATCACAGTTAACAAAATGCCTCCAGGCAGATAGCAGTAATTGTACAGAGATCTCGGCGCAGCAACAATGTCACCGATGATAATTTTAAGTGCGTTTCAAGCTTGAAACTTGTCAAATTCATTTTTTGTTCGTCGCAGGAACACAACAGCTACACGCATAAGCGCGTCGATAATTCACGTAGCGAAGGTGTGGCCGGAACACACTCACTCACTCAACCAGGCACGCACGCACGCCAAAATTGCGCTGCTGCCGCTGGACCTCTGGGGCTGCTATGGCTGTGGTGGCTGTTGCGTGCCGCTTCGGCGCAACGATAAACCGATAAGCAACATTAGCAAACAATTTTCAATTAACACGAAAACCTGTGAATACACCAACCATACAGTCTGTTCGAAACTGAGCAACGTGGAAAAAATCGGTGCGGCAACTGTGCAGCGGCGATAGAACGACAACAACAGGTCGCAACACAAGGAAATTGCCGGCGTCGGGCAAACGCCACCAAAGTGGCGCTTCCAGCACCTTATAAAACAAATTGTGCATCGAATGCTTTCGACGCGGCGCACAGCGACACGGCAGCTAGACCGACGGACCAACGCTGGCCGACCACCGCGTTTACAGCGACGCGGTGCGACGCGACGGTCTGCTGGCGGCGACAAGCGAACTTGGCGCGTACTCAACGCAACCAAACCAAAAGCGCAGCATTGACACAACACTCATTCGACAGCTAGCGATGTCCAGCAATAACAACAACAACAATGACGGCGACAGAAGCCACAGCAGTCGCACGAAATAGGAAAAAATTGACAACATCGAACTGGCAACGTCAGGCAATTTATCATTTTAACGTTTCGCGTAGACGCCATAAAAATGCGGTCGAGCCTTTTGGCAGCCGCCATCGGGCAGCGAGGTGACGTTGCGGCCGCTGGAAGAGGCTTTTAGGCCACATGCGTGCGCGGTTAATTTTTTATACGCCGCGGCGCTGTCAATGAAGTGTTGCTTGGTTGGCAGCATTTTGCACGGACGTTTGAATGGACTTTAGCGCCGGCGCAGTGAAACTTGTAAATTGCAGTTGCGACAATAGCTGACGGCGGCCGCAGGCACATTTTTTGGTGACCTACTGTGGGAAAAGACAAAAACAAAGGGTCAGAAAATTGTTTAAAAGGCTTCCTTGATGTTGGAGTTATTGTTGGTAGCGGGTGAAGATTAAAATAAAACAGAAATGTTGTTCTTCTTTGCTTGAAACACTCTGTACTGAGGTGACATAGGGCTGAGAAGAGTGGAAATAACTAAAGAAAGTTTATATCTTTGTGATGAATATTGCCGTTCCGTTCAACTAACCGTTTCAATGAGTGAGATATCGCAAGTATTGTAAATTTGGTTTGATTTATATCAAAACAAAATATTTCATATGGGCAATGATCTAATTTGAAAAGCCGCATTTTGCCAGGAGGAGGTAAAAAGATTTGATTCCAGAATTATTTATATTAGAGAACCTTTGCTTGCTGGTCGAACTTATTGCGGAACTAAGTCAACGACGTCGACATACCTATGACCACTTTTGACAATTTTGGAGAACCAACTTGCGTAGCCTGTCTGAAACACAGGGCAGAGAATTTTTCGGAACTCTATGATCTCAGTTTTGCGAATACAAAACTGCTGTTTGAGTAGCTGTAGTCCCCTGCAATATTCTAGAATTCAAAACGAGCTCAAGATATTTTCTTAGGCACCATACAAGTCTCCTAGTCCTAGTTCAAGGTCTTCAAATGTAATGTTTTCCCAGTGGCGCATACAGCATTTCATTTTGTCGGGTTTTTATGTACAACTTTTGAGTTGAACATCATTCGGAACCATATTTTGTATCAGAAATGTTTGTGTTTGCGGGGTTTGAACCCCCTAAATCCCCTGTGTGCTCCACTGCGATTTCCTCTTGCAATGTTTTCCTCTTTCTGACCTCCGAGTAGTACGGGAGAGTCCCTCATCTTGAGCCTGGAAGAACCCCCGAATCAAAAACCCTCAAATCTATTTATCTATGTACCCATAAAGCCAATGAAGTCTATTTTCAAAACTCTTTAATGTTTGGTATTCAACAACCCTAAAACCCATAAATGTACTTTTTCAATAGTCTAGATGCCCATCGACCAAGCACTATCTGGCATCTCCTCGAGAATACGTAAAGAACGCTCGAATCACAAACCTCTCAAATCTATTTTCCCATAAAGCCTGAAAAGTCTATTAACAAAACTTTTGAATGTGCTTCTTTAACAATCTGGAGACCCATAAACCAATTACTGTCTGGTATCTTCTAACCTCTGGTACTGTTTTCTCTTCCTGAGCCTCGAGTATACTTAAGGGATCCTAAAACCCTTCAATGTACTTCATCAATAGTCTAAACGCTCATCGGCCAACCACTATCTGGTATCTCCTAACCTCTCGCACTGTTTTCCCTCATCTTGAGTCTCGAAGAACCCTCGAATCCCAAACCCTCAAATATATTTATCTATTTACCCATAAAGCCAGAGAAGTCTATTTCCAAAACACTTTAATGTGCTTATTCAGCAATTTGAAAGTCCATAAACCTGAGCCTGTCTGGTATCTTGGAGCCTCGAGTATACTTAAAGAACCCTAAAACCCTCCAATGTACATCTTCAATAGTCTAGACGCCCATCGGCTAATCATTATATGGCATCTCCTAAACTGTCGTACTGGTGTTCACCATCCTAAGCTTCGAGTATACTTGAAAAACCCTTAGATCATTATATTCATCTATTAACCCATGAAGGCAATAAAATATATTTCCAAAACTCTTCAATGTGCTTATTCAGCAATTTGGAAACTTATAAACCAATCACTGTCTGGTATCTTTTGACCTCTCATACTGTTTTCTCTCTTCCTGAGCCTCGAGTATACTTAAAGGACCCTACAACCTTTCAATGTACTTCTTCAATAGTCTAGAAGCCCATTACCACTTGGCATCTTCTAACCTCTCGTAATGTTTTCCGTCTTATTTAGCCTTGAGCATACTAAGAGAACCTTCGAACCACAAACAAATGTTTTTATTTATTTACCTATGAAACCAGAGAAATCAATTTCAAAAATGTGTGTGCCTCAACGATTTGAAAAACCATCGGCCAATTATTATTTGATATCACCGAACCTCAGGTACTGTTTTCCACCAGCCTAAGCCTTTCGATACTTGAAAAACCCCTTAAAGCTATTAATCTATTTACCCATAAAGCCAGATAAGTCCATTTCCAAAACTCTTTTATGTGCTTTTTCAACAATTTGGAAGCCCATAAACCAATCACAGTCTGGTATCTTCTAAACTCTCGTACTGTTTTCTCTCTTTTGATTCTCTACTTCTCTAGATTCTCTCATCTCTAGAACTCTGTTTTCCCTCATCTTTAGCCACGAATAACCCCCTAATAACAAACTCTTAAATCTTTTTTTTTATTTACTAATACAGCCAACAAATTCCCTGTCAAAAACCCTTTAATATACTTCTTCAACAATCTAGAGGCCCATCGACCAATCACCATTTGCTATCTTAGTTGCTTCAGTCATCATCAAACAATTTGATGCGTCTGCAGCTCACTGCAGCTGCTGTTTGAAGTATTGTTTCCCCATCTTTCTCCGCCCGCCCGTTTTACCCACATCGTTCACTACTGACCTATGTAACTGTGCCTTGTGGCTGGACTATCTGCGCCACTCAAACCTAACCCAACTGACTTGCACTCGCCCGAACTGCGTACACACGTGCTCGACAGTCCCATCACATATCGGCTGTGTGGCGCGCGCGTTTATTAAATTTTTAACTCTACACACAGAGAATTATTGGTTGGCGCATGTAATTAGCAACCGTTGCATGCAACAACAAAAAGACAACCGACCAACCAACCAACTAAGCAGCAACCAACACCAAGTCGGCAAACAAATTGAAAAACGAAAAACGCCAGCAATTTTTTCCAATGGCGCACGAGGTCAAAGTGTCACCGGTGTGCGCGCATGCGCCAGCCAGCGCCCGGTCGGCAGCAATGGGCCGGTGCGCGTGCGCACGCGCACACACAACAAATGTCAATAGTAAAATTCGCGCATGCGCGCACCACTACAAGTGTAGCGGCGAACGTGCTGCATGCTACCGCTGCATCGAGCGGCAATTTTTGTCCGGTGATTATTTTGTTATTTTTGTGTGTTGGCTGATTTTAACGACCGCTGCACGGCAACAACGTGTGTCCAAAAAGCGCAACACGTACCTCAACCATGAACTTTTACAAAATAACCTATGCGCAGCAATATATGGATTTTTGTTGTGCATTTTTTAATATTTTATTATTTTTTGCAATGCACTTCTTTTCTGATTGTTATTATTGGTTAGTTGAACTGAATGTGTTTTTCGTTGTAATTGCAAATCGATATACGTATGCAGACTTTCATATATGTGATATGGGTTTTGGTTCATATATTTCATATGAATTGGCCGCAGCTGCTGCAACTTGACCACTGCCTTTTCGGTGAGGCTTCGGTTTTGTGCATTTTCCATGGATCATCATTTTGATGTGGGAATGCTCGACATTGCCAGATGTTACCATTATTCAAAATAAGCCGCCACCATTATGAATTTCTTGGCCAATTTGAACACCTGCAGAGCTTGGAGCAGCTGTACGTAGCGAAACGTCAGTGTCCTTGCACCGCACATACGCCAAATCATTACTGCCACTTGGCCACTGCGCAATGTGTCGTTTGTGTTGGACTTTGTCGGATTGCTGGGCCGCAGTGAATGAACCGACAGCAAATGTCAAGCAACGAGTAAATTTATTTGAATTTAATTGGCAATGAAATGGCAACAGCGCTGCTGCGCCTAAACTTTCAAGCGACACTCACTTATTGCTGCTCGGCGAACTGATTTTCAAAACAATAACAAAGAAGGCAACGCTAGACGCAGGCTGAGTCATCTACCTACTTACATCCTACATACATTTGTATGCATATGTGAGTGATTTAATATTGAAATATCGAGTGGCGTAGTTGCACACCACGCACCGACGATAGCAACTTTTATTCATCAGCAACAATTAAAGTTGCTGTCGTTTGTGTGTGCAGCTTGTTGCAGCATGCGTTGAGGTACTCGTTCGGCGCTGCTGTGCCACAGATTGCGACATTCAACTGGGTCGATTTTAATTTGTTTAAATGAAATACTCATTTAAGTTTTATTGACAAACAAATTGAATTGATTGATTTAAATGAATTTATGTGCACGCAGCGCAAGTTTCTCGCCGTTCGGCGGCAGTGAGTAAACTGCGCGTGGTGACAGCGACATAAACAATTTTCGAAATTGTTCATACTTAGTTTTGAAATTTGTGAGATGAAGAAAGAGGAAATAGCAAACAGTTGCATAATGCTTCGGTTCGTGGAGGTTGGTGACGCTTTGCTTTATGAACTGAAGGAATTTGCTGCCAATTTCCGGTTGAATTCATTTAGATTACAATTGAATACTTGTGAATGCGTCAAAAAATGTTCTAAGCAATGGAAAGCTACTAATCGAGACTGTCTCACATTAAGGTATCATGGCACGTTAGAAAGGGGAATTTTTAATGACTAACAAAATTATTTCTTTTTCAGCTCCTTTATTATCAATCTTTTTGAAAATTTTTCTACAATATATTGAAGGTTTAAGGAACACAAAAAAAATTTATTTTTAGCATATTGTCTCTTATATAGTTGGAGCTGAAACCTTAAAAATAAAAGGGTAGGAGCTTTTTGAAAAAAAGTGTCAACAATTTACTGCGTTTTTCACATTTTTTTCCCAGAAAAAGTACTTTAAATAAAAAATTTTCTTCAATATTGTGATGGATTCTTGTAAAAAATAAGTTAATAAAAAGAACTACAAAAATTTTTTTAAAATCGGTCGAGCCAATCCGGAGATTAAGTGTCCGTAATGGAGGATGTTTGTTTTTTTCTACGCGACTTCAGCTCCACCTATATAAGAGACAATATGCTAAGAAAAACAAAAAAAAAATTGTTGTTTGTATTCCTTAAACCTTCAATATATTGTAAAAAAATTGATAATAAAGGAGCTGAAAAATAAATAATTTTGTAAATCATTAAAAATTCCCCTTTCTAACGTGCCATGATACCTTAAATACTCATCTAAATTGGTTTGCAAGGCAGAGGTTACTTTATTCAGATAACTGTAGGACATACAAGATTGCTTGATAAGATTGCTTGATAAGGAACAAATTTGACCAAAGAAGTGGATGCCTTCGAAATCACTTTTCTAATCTGTGAGCTCTGTATTACAAGATCCGTAAAAGACTAACTCCAGATGATCGGAAAACAGTAGTTTTATTGAGCACCAAATATGTTTGATTTTAAACATTCGCCATTCCAAAAAACTTCTTTCACTGAAAGGAACCAGCAACGATCCTTGATTAATGTTCTACTGGGTCTCTATTCGATAGATAAACACGCAACTAGGTTAAGCCTATTTTTCAAAGACTTTTGCAGAAGTTGCATGGACAAGGAAGAGGAGAAAAATACTGTTGGTCTTCTGGGTATTTGTCGGCACTTTCTGGTAGAAGGACAATTCTTCCAGTAAATTTCTACTTCGACAAACTAGGGGATCCCGCCTAGATTAGTATTCACAATCTTCTTCAATTCGATTGAAGCTCTTACTGGTTCTGTTAGTAAAGAGATCTGAGTCCTGTGGCGCACGCAAGAAGAGTTCAAATCACTTAAATATTCATTTTCCTCAAATTTTTTTTGGTGACAAATAGTATTGGTCTCAAAAGTTGTGTATGAACTCCCCACCAAAATGAAATCCAGTGTGCGCTACTGTCTATCTACTCGTATGATCTTCTATGTACTTGTTCTGCAATCTTCGGTAGAAGGAGGGTTCATCCAGTTAATTTCTACTTCGACAAACTAGGGGATCCAGCCTAGAGGGCTATTCACAATCTTCTTAAATTCGATTGAAGCTCCTACTGGTTCTATTAATAGGGGTACCGGTTAATTCGTGCGGTTTTTTTTGGGAAAATTGAAGCTTTATTGTGAAAAAATGGTTACAAATTTAATATTCAAAGTATTGTCCATCACTAGCTATAACTTTTTCCCATTTTTCTGGCAATTCACGAAAACCCTTTCTGAAAAATTCGGCTGGCTTTTCCGCTATCCACGAATCGATCCAATTTTTGACTTCTTCATAATTGGAGAAGTGCTGGTCAGCCAGGCTATGTTGCATTGATCGGAAGAGATAGTAATCGGATGGTGCAAGGTCTGGACCATACGGCGGGTGGGGTAGGACATCCCATTTGAGCGTTTCAAGGTAGGTTTTGACGACCTGTGCAACATGTGGCCGAGTATTGTCATGTTGCAAAATTACCTTGCCGTGCCTTTGTTCATATTCCGGCCGTTTTTCGCGCAGTGCTCGGCACAAACGCATCAATTGTCGTCGGTAGACTTCCCCTGTGATCGTTTCATTCGATTGCAAAAGCTCATAATAGAACACACCCAGCTGGTCAAACTTTTTTGGCTGTCCGGGCCGTTCATCGTCCTCCAAGTCAAAATTGCCACTTTTGAACCGTGCAAACCACTTCTGGCACGTACGCTCAGCTAGAGCATGCACACCATACACTTCCACCAAAATACGATGACTTTCGGCAGCCTTTTTCTTCATATTGAAGTAATGAAGAAAGTACTCCCCGCAAAAATACTTTATTCGGCAAAAAAATCGACATTTTCAGAGTAAAAAAAAGTATTGTTGTTTACGCTTCAGCTAAATGACACATACTGATTCTGAAACTATATGACAATAGCTTTCCAACACATATTTGGAAAGGTGAATCATTGTTCACAAAATCAAGTTACGCCATCTGTTAGAAAACCGCACGAATTAACCGGTACCCCTATAAGTAAAGAGATCTGAGTCCCGTGGTGTACTCAATGCATATATGTAATACTTCTATATTGGCAGCAACCTATCTTCACAATGTGTTTTCATTCGGAAATCAAAGGGAGACAAGCGATGAGACAGAAAACACGAAATTTTATGAATGTATTTCTATACGTGTATACATGAGCACTTCTACACATGAACAACTGTCTAACTACTCCAGAGGCGGTTGAAGAAATTTCAGTTAATTTCGACAAATTTTTATTTTTTTCCAGTCAATTTTTTTCCCGCCTGAACGCACCTGACTTTTGACAAATGTCAAGGTACATACATTCGTTTATTTGCTTTCTCGCTCATATTTCACTATTGCTGTATTGTGATGTTGGCGAATGTACCTTGAGCTTACTGCCAATATAGAAGTATTACATATATGACTCAATGGGTTCTTTAGTGTTCAAAACCCTCAAATATCTGTGTGCCTAAAAAAGTTCGGGTGACAAATTGTATTGGCTTCAAAAGTTGTGTATGAACTCCTCCAAAATAAAATCCAGTGTGCGCCGCTCTATATAAACCCGATTAATTGTCGTAGATTTCTGTGACCTTCATGTGGTAACCTATCCAATTAGATTGGGTAAGAAAGTTGAAACATTTGGAGCCGAAAAAAATGAGGGATGTTCCTACTGATTCTCACCAAAATTCTGAAAAGGTATCAAATCTGTATCAGAAAAGTGTTCTTAAAGTAATTTTTGCAACTTTACCACAGATTTCTAGGGCCTTCATGTGGTCCCCTATCCAATTAGACTTGGATAAGACAGTTGAAACAGTTGGAACCCACTGAAGGACTGGAAATGTATCAAATCTTTGTCAGAAAATACTGGAAAGGTATCAAATCTTTATCAGAAAAATGTTCTTAAAGTAATTTTTTCAACTTTACCACAGATTTCTAGGGCCTTTATGTGGTCCCCTATCCAATTAGATTTGGATAAAAAAGTTTAAACATTTAGAGCCCAATAAACTAAAGGACTGGAAATGTATCAAATTTTTATCAGAAAAGTGTTCTTAAAGCAATTTTTTCAACTTTGTGTATCTATTCCTTTTTACATTTTCTGCTTATTGCTGCATCCTAAGTTGATATATATTTGTTAAAATATCGCACAATACAGCCGTAAAAAATCCTTTCAACATTAACACAGCTCTTCTTCCTTGTCGTCGCTTCATTTGCTTCGCTTAACAAAGCATTAGACAACGCTTAGACTTGAAGTCTGACGCCAGTCAAGCCTAAAATTCTGCTACAAAACATCGCATAAAATCTAAACCAAACTAAATTTGCGATAAATTGTTTTTCGCATTAGATGCGGTGCTGAATCGGTATCAGCGCACTGCCAGGTCAGTCAGGCCTAATGCCACAGTCGCATAGTCGCATAGTGCCAGCTGTGTCGAATATTTGTACGCGATTTTTTAATTAGTCTCTGCGCTGGCCAAACATCAACTAGAACTGCAACAACAACCACCGCAACAACCACAGCATTCACATAACCGCGTAGGTTATGCATTGCAGGCTTTAAAGTTGATTGCTTCAAGCGTGTCTTCAACGCTCTTCGACGACGTACGTTCTTCACAATGCCGGCGCGCGTCGCCTTGGCGAAGCCGCACTTTTAGTACATTTTGGTCTTTGAATTTGTTTGCTTTGAAGAAAATTCTTTGGTTTTTGTTTTAGTTTGTTGTCATATCGCTGTTCAGACAATTTCAAGCTTTAATTTTTACAATAGGCATTTTTACAACTTTACGGTATTTCGCTGGTTATTACTTTATTAATGTATGGCAAAAAGCTTGACACTCTTGTGTAAACATCGGGTCGGCCGAGGGCACATGTGGACGTGCCGTAGGAGACGATGCCCACCAGCTGTGGCGCGCCGTACGGTTTCACCAGCGGACCACCAGAGTCACCCTGTGATAGCAGGAAGAGATTGGCATTAGTGTGCTTGGTCTGGGTTTTCATTACTCGAAAAAATTAGCGAACAACTGAAACAAGTTGTCTCACTCGTACTGGGCTGGATACATCACTCACCATGCAGGCGCCACGTCCCTTCTCGCCCAAGGCGCATAATTCATTTCCAGTCACGCGGAATCCCTTCTTGGAGCATTCCTCATTCGAAATTGTGCGATAGTTCAGCAACTGCAACTGCTCCGGCAGGGCGCCCGCTCCGGTCGGTGTCACCAATCCCCAGCCGGTCAGCTGCACCGGAATATTATCGCCCACACGACCGTAGCCGCCCAAACTTATGGCGCCAATTGTTCGCTTCTGTACATTGAACGGCGGTGTCACCTTAATCACGGCAATATCGTTGGTGATTAGCGGACTGGTTGAGAATTTCGGATGCATACGCATGGCTACAACGCTGTGGCGATCGCCACCATTGCGCCAGGTCAGTGTGCCGCCCACAACGCTTATGGCGTTAGCGGTCATTCGGTCGAGGCAATGCGCGGCGGTCAGCACATGACTGGCGCTGATTATGGCGCCGCCACAGAAGTGTTGCCACTGGCCGCGCCGACGCGACTGCAACGACACCTGATAGGGCACAATCTCGCTGGCCACTTGGCCGCCATTGATGCGTGAGCGATTGTGCAGCTCCTCCGACAGCTCCACAGACGAGACGCTCCAGTCGTTTGCGTTATCCTCGTCGTAGTTTTCCGTTGGCTCAATTGTGGTGGATGTTGGAGCGGCAGGTATTTGCGATCCTTCATCAACTTGGCGACTGGCAACAGTTGCGGCCAAAGTCAGCAGCAGAATGTAAAATGTTAAACCCGATTGACGATGCATTGTCACAACGATTCAGTTCAGAACACTGCCAATGCGTGGGTGCAATGTGGGGTATTTATGGCTCAGTCGAGTATTTTTATTATCTTAAAGCTCATCAAGAGGATTAGTAAGCGCATTCCAAGCATTTTAATGTTTTAAAGTTTCACTGTGAATCGAGGGATTGTAGCATGTTTGTTCGAATTGGCGCGTGGACAGTTGAGTTACTATTTACTTATAAAACATATTCGAAATTGGCACAGATAAGATCTGGCAACGAGATAAGATGTGATAAATTCTTGTCAAGATTTTACTGTTAATATTTGGTGATAAGGTTGGGCTAAGATGTTTACAGTTGAGACAAGTCATGACAAGTTAAGAACACATTGACCTGCTATCCCAAAAAAAAATTGTAAAATTCAAAGTGTACAAAGTGCAAAATCCAAAGAGTAAAATCCGAAAATAAATAAAATATACAAAAAAAAAATAAAAAAAATTAAAAAATAAAATATAAATAAAAATAAATAAAAAAGAAATAAAATGCTATTCCAAAAAAATTTTAACATTCAAGAATACAGAGTACAAAATCCAAAGAGTAAAATCCAAAAATAAATAAAAATTAAAAAAAAAATTTAAAAAAAATAGATATAAATTAAAATAAATAAATTGCTATCCCCAAAAAATTTTAAAATTCAAAAAGTAGGTACAGAGTGTAAAATCCAAAGAGTAAAAAATAAAAAAAATTAAAAAATAATATATAAATAAAAATAAAATTTAAAAAATTTAAAAAAATAACCATTGGGTTCAAACCAAATCGATTAACTTTAATTGCCTTTGAGTGGTTGGAGTGATGCGAATTTAAAAAAAAATAAGAAGAATTTAGTTCTTTTCACGCTCCGCTCAAATGTTTTTAGCAGGAACGAACCAAATGATTTGACATTGAGATGCTATAATTTCTTAGATGATATTTTTTACATTTACAAATGATTTGCTATTTAATTAATTGGTCCTAGATATTAGTTAATTGAACTTTAACAGTGCAAAATTTGTTATTTACTTAATAATTGTGTGTTAAATTTCAATTGTTTTCAAATGAAGACGACAGTGTTTCTATTAAAAATTTGTGTGCAACTGTGTAGTCACACTACTCTCATTTTATATGATGAATCGAAGAAAGTCTTATTATAGGAATATGAAGAAGAAAAAGTTAGGCTTTAAACATAAACTTTGGGCTGTACACATACTACTGTGTCCAAAAAATAAGGTGACATTTGAATTCTTCGATTATCGTGCTGTTGTGCATTATGAATTCCTTCCGCCGGGCCAAACAGTCAACAAGGAATATTATTTGAACGTTATGCGTCGTTTGCGTAACGCTATCCGCCTAAAAAGGCCGGAATTGTGGAAAGACAATCCTTGGTTTTTACACCACGATAATGCACCATCCCATACTGCACTCGTAATTCGTGATCATTTCGCCAAAAACTCAACCCATATCGTTCCGCAACCACCGTATTCACCTGATCTGGCGCCGTGCGACTTCTGGCTGTTCAGCAAGCTCAAAAGACCGCTCCGGAGACATTGTTTTGATACGATAGAGGAGATTCAAGCCGCAGCGAAGACGGAACTGAAGGCCATCCCGGAAAGTGACTACAATCAGTGTTTCGAAGATTGGAAAATCGGTTGCCATAAGTGCATTGCATCGGGAGGGGATTACTTTGAAGGGGATGAAATTGATTTGGAAGAATAAATAAAGAATTTTCAAAATAAATACAATGCCACCTTATTTTTTGGACACAGTAGTAGATCAGCAAATTTGTATTTCAAAACCTTTTAAGAAGTTTTTAAACGAATGTTCTGACCAAAGACAATAGTTGAGAAAAGTGGATCCCATACACATAATTTGGCACTCAAAATGTTTGTAAGAAACATATATTTGGGCCTTTGAACCCCCTAAAACCGTCACTGGCTACACCTACAGACTTTAATGCTCTGATGTTAGTTTGCTGAATTTAGCTGTCGTAGGTCGAGTTGTAACCTCTGGCTAGGTCGGTAGGTATAACTGGTTGCCTACGAATGGCCACACATAGACCCTAATTGGGTCCTTAGTGAGGCCAGATGGAGATCCGTTTCTGAACGAGGTAGTCCAATCGCGAAGTTTTTGCAGTTAAGTAGTTCTTGCATTACTTTTGCAGTTCGGCAGGTGTTTAAGTTCCTCCACCTTAAGTTCCTCACCACCTCGGTTTTTCCTTGCATGCTGTTCTCCAAGTCCTTGTAGAAAATGCAAAGTGGCATCTGCACCCTAACGATCTGCTCAGTTGAAAGGCTGCCACCACATTTGGCAATTGTGTCCACTGTTTCATTTCCCTCTATGCCTTTAGGCCCCGGCAAACAATAAATATGAAGACTGCCTTCCATTGCTGCCTGACATTGTAGGACATTTTTGGATGATATGCAGTTCTAGTTGGATATGTAGTTGGAATTGAATATTTTCTTTTGGCAAATATTTTCTTTTCTCTGAGAGTAAAATCGGTACGTGTTTTTTATTCGGAAATATGCTTATGAGAAGCTATGCTTTAGTCTTGTCAAAGGACCCGCGCGGTAGTTATTTCTATTTAAATTTATATATTTCCAAAGATAATAAAGTGTGTTTTCGTATCTTTGTTATCACTCTTCATTGCCTATTTGTTAGAACTATGCAAAGGATTAATCCCAAAATTAAGTATCTGAAATTATGGCATACTGAAACATGTATCTAGATACATTTATACATTTGTATGTGCGTATGCAGAATCACATTACAAACTTACGTACATAGTACAATGTATCAAGTAATCTTAATTCGTAGACATGTTTCATATGAGCGAATAACAACTCTCTAACTTTTAGTAATACTTCAGCAACTTGTTCATATTCTTAGCAATCCAGTCAACCAAACGAAACATACTCGTGAAGACATACACTTCGCCCTGCTGACAAGCCTCCCTGCCATAGGACAATATTCCGTAGAGCTGTTTGAATTCTGTGTCTACCAGTGCGCCTCCGGAATCGCCCTGCAATTGCATAGCATTCAATCAGTGCTCAGCCCATACATCAAAGCCCCAAAGCACATAAACCACATACCGTGCATGCACCACGTCCCCTATGACTGATGGCGCAAACGTCTGTCGCCGAGACATATATGAAATCGTACTCCGTGCGGCACGTTGTCGAGTCCAGCGTCTGAAAGCTAACCAACTCCAAGTCCTGACCGTCCATGGCATTGTCGCCCCAACCAACCAAATAGCTTTCCACAGCATCTTCGATGTTATGCGTCAGATTGAAGTTAATTTTATCCACACGCTTGCCATCCAAGTGCAGCTTCCGATCAAGTTTCAGCAAGGCAATGTCGCGCCCAGACAACGAATCCAGATCAAAATATTCGTGTTCCAGAATTTTAACCACTCGATAGCGCGAGGCCGTATCCAGCGACAGTCGATTGGAGCCCACCACCACACTGATGAGTTGCGGATTCTTCTGCTTGTAGAAGCAGTGGGCCGTGGTCACTATGATCTGCTCGTGTATGATTGTGCCGCCGCAGAGGTGCTTGTACGTGTCGCTCTCCCTCTCCTGCACGGACACGTGAAACGGCACCGGAAATGTGGCCACACCGTCCAGTGTGCTGGTTGCGTCGCGCGGCGAGAACAACGCTGCGAGACACTTATTAGCGTTTGCAAAAGTGATGAGATGGACAGTTACCATTCCCGTAGCTGCTGACACGGGTTATTTCGGCAGCGGTGAATGCGTGTAAAATCCAGAATATGCAAATTGCCGGTGCTGCCATAGTACGACCGATGCGGACTGGATGTGAGCTGAGATTGTCAGCAGCGGAGGCGACTATTGCAGTGCATTTAATTTGTCGTTTACGGTTGCGCCAATTTAGTTCGAGCGCAGCGAATTGCAATTTTTCGGCTGGTCTTTGAAAGGTTTTCCCTACACGCTGCACTTGAGTCACTTTGCCATGGCATTGGCAGTGCCCAGAGATGGGCGTGGTCATTGCTAGATAGCTGATCGCGCTCGATAGCTTTTCCCATCCACAAGAAACCATTCAGAAAACAAATTGAAAATGAATTGACTTAGGCGCCATTCGAACCAAGGACCCTGCGAGTTGTGCGACACACACAGAATAATGATTGGAAAAAATATTTTTAAACAAATTAGAAAACAAATTGATAATGATTTGGTTAAGTCGTCATTCGAGCCATGGACCCTCGAGTTCAAAATCTTAAATGCAAAAAAAAAATTTGAAACCAATTAGAAAACAAATTGAAAATGAATTGACTTAGTTGCCATTCGAGCCAAGGACCCTCCGAGTTATGATACACACACAGAGTCAAAATTGCAAAAAAAAATGTGAAACCAATTAGAAAACAAATTGAAAATGAATTGACTTATTTGCCATTCGAATCATAATTTGACACATAAAATCATAATTGCAAAACAAAAAAAAATTTGAAACCAATTAAAAAACAAATTGAAAATAAATTTACTTAGTTGCCATTCGAACCATGGACCCTCTGAGTCACACAGAATCATAATTTGACACACAGAATCAAAATTGCAAAAACAATTTTACTCATATTGTTACATATATCTGCCTCTATATCCAACTAACACTTTTCATGCTGTTTTTTTTAATTAGTTCCCAAACAACCCAAGAATTGCAGTCAAGTTTTTATGGTCTGTTGCCACAATCAGATCTTGTCTTCTCTCATTAACTGCAAATGCATTAACATCGATGACATATTCCCTTAAAACAAATGAAAAAAAAACTAAAACGAATTCATAAGTAAAACCAAATGCAAAATTCATTGCATGTTCTTCATAATCAGCAAATTGGCCATTTATTTTAGTACTTCATTTGTTTACAGCGCAAGTTGCCACAAAGTGTGATATGTACCTGTGGCGACATGCGCTGTGGGACATAAATTATGATGGCCGAAGCTGAAATCTTGGCCGGTTGTGAAGAACAGCATCGCGCACTACAAATAAAACGACAGAGAAAATATTACAAAAATCATTACCAAAGTCATAGTTCATGAATGGGGCGCAAGTTCTCTACACTTTTTCTCTATCTCCATATTTATAATATTTTTGTAATGGTTAACCAGAGTCCATAACCATTGGTTATATAAGGTTTTGCATTCTGTATAGTTTCAGGTCCCCAAGTTCTTGGCATAATAACGCATGGATTTTTAGTGAAGGATTTTTTGAAGGTGAGAAAAAGCTTCAACGATTAGGTTTGTTTCTGGATTTTATGGACTGAATTGAAATCATGCTGAAAGACGTAAAGTCTACCATAAAGCATTACAATAGATTTGAAATCGTTAGTAAAACAATTGACGTTGTTTTAGAGGCCTTTTGGAAAGAAGAATGAAGACAAAAAATCTCCCCAGTTGCTTACAAAAGAAGAAAGTTTAGCCTACATGACACACTTGAGATGTCGCCTCGTATCTTCAATAATCATTTTGGCGACGCAACTTGATCTTCGAATCAACAAGCTGTAGTCAGTCTTTGCCAGTGATATAGTAAAATTCTTTCTTGAAGTTTAATTCATTTTGATCGATTGTAAAAGCCGATGTGATCCTGAAATATCAACATTAAACTATGAACATTCAGAGAAGCAGATTTCTTCATCATTGGACTCTTGATGCTTCTTCCACAGGTGATTTTCCAACAATAACCACACTCCATTAGCATTTCCGATTCACTCCTTGCCGTAGATAATCCTTGCGTTGATGTTATACTTTACAATTAAATAACCTTTTCCACAGCTATGTGCATGAAACGCCTACTTGATGCTATATCTGCTTTAAGCTTGTCCAGGTTCATCGAAACAATCCCAGTCTGCGTTTATCAAAATACAACATACGCGATCGACTGTTGTAGGTTCGTGCAATTTCGCGCTGCAATGCAATTAAACAGTTCGTATTTCGTTTCATTGACTTGACTTCCATAAATCTGATAAAGTGGCTTCAACGGCGCGCGCTGGCTGCGATATTTGTGTACCAGCAACAGATCCGGTATTTATGGGTCGCGTGTGCTTGTTACCTAATTGATGACAACAAGTAGGTGCTGCTTCTGCCATAAACAACTATGCAACACAATCCGCTTGTCGTCGCAAAGCTGCTGTGGCAGTTGCAGGTGCCGGCACAGAACCAGCGACTTGTTCGAGTTGGCGCTTGCAGTGTTGGTTTGTAAGTGCGCACTCGATATACGAATTTGAGTATAGTTATTGTATGTATGTAAGTTAGATGTGTTTTAGTGATGAAAGGAAATGCTTAATAAATTAAATTAAATAAATTTTTTCTGCGAGTTGATGAGAAAGAGAGAAGTCCAAAAATTTGGGCGACACAGTGATTCGACTCCATACAACCGGGACAAAATTAGAAGGAATGGTCCGTTCTTCATTTGGTATACTAGTTAATCATGGTCTGCTGAATTGAAATCTCTATTTTGTTTTTCTTAAACTATTGTAGTTTGGCAATGTCTGAGACTTAAATTTGCAATTTTTGTCATATTTGGAAAGCTATAGCAACGAGTGTGTTAGCTAGATTTTTTATATTTTACATTTAATCGGTGACGTCAACATTGATAATTGCAAAGAGTAACAAAAATTGTCTTAGAAGCCTTTAGTTTTGCAATAAAAACGATAATAATAGACGTATGTTTTGCTTTTTTGCAGTTTTCTCAATTTTTCATGCTGAATGCATACTTTTAGGGATGAATTAAATAAATTTTGTCGAAAAATAGGTGTTTAGACCACTTTTCAAATTGAATTATTTTCTGAGATCGGAAGATATCGGAGGATGTAATTATACTAACCGACAAAGAAAGGATGCTTCTTAAAATAAAAAAAATCCAGGAACATACATACCAGGAAAATATTTTGGATTAAAAGTGATGCAAAAGCCTCAGCTTTGCCAATTTTGACAAAACATTAAAAGCGAAAATGACCACATCATTTCTTAATCTATATTGAAAGTTTTAGCAACTTCTTGGTAACCATGTATTTTTACAATTTTTTTTACTCAATAGACTAAAAAACAGAAATTATGTGTTTACATTTTTTTGTGAAAAAAGTTTCAACTTTGAGCCGCTTTTGCACACACACTAATTAATTTTTTGCACAGATTTTTTGGGGTTTTCTTAGTTGGAGTTTTACCTTTCAAATGACATCAAAATCATTAAATTCTGAGACTATAAATTTGTTTAATTTTGTCTATGGAACGAATCACTGTGCGACAGTTCAAAACCAAAATGCGTAGAGAAAATTATTCCTAGAGGCATACAATGTATTCTTGCTTTCAAGCCTTTTCTCCATACATATTAATGCTCGGTTTCCAGCTGTTAAGGATCCTGTTGGACTCTTTTCGTACGCCTACTTTGTGATCTATACTGGTTGAAGGTCTGTAGTAGTTGTTGACCTTTCTGTGGGTCACACATTGAGTATAGAAAACCACATTTATTTTCGCTTATCGGTTTAGGAAACTATACATAACATAGATATTTAAATAGAGAGACATTTACATATTCATACATGTAAAAAATGCTGCAAAGTTTCTCCAACAAACATAACATGGCATATGTTAACTTTGCATTTAGCACACAAAGCCAAAGCGAAAATATAATGAATTATATAAACAGACATTAGTACTTCGTAAGTAATGTGTGTGCGCCTCAAAGGATCTACTAAGAACACAAAGTTAAAAGTTTGTATGTCAGCATAAAAGCGACAGATACCTACCAAAGCAATACACAAGCTTACAAAGTAGAGCATAAAAATTTCTCATTAATAACACATACAACTAATAGGAGATGAGTAAAAGAGAGCAAACAATATAAACGGCTGAGAAAATGCTAAGCCAAACCTCAAAGGATGGCATGTAAACAAGAAAGGATTCAGGCAAATGTCAGCAGAGTTGAGTTGACTAGCTAAATGGGATAATATTAAAAGCTAACTTTGTTAAACAAGTTGTGGCATTCGACACCAGGAACTTTTCTCAAAAAATATACATCATCAAAGACAAAACAGAGGCTTTCATGGTACTTTGACAGACGATTGAGGTTGTTGAGTGGACGGGATTTTAGTCTGTAAGAATATGACATACTGATAAGTAGACGTCAGGGTCTATGAAGCTTTTCACCACCTGCTTTGAAAAAAGTCGACTAAGGATGGGAATCCAGACACAGAAACTCCTTTGAACTAAGAAAAAGTATTCGTAACTAAAACACGTAGCACCTCTTCCTCTTACACAACCAACACAGTTTCGATAATAGTAATTAATGAGACCAGAGTCTCTCCTTAAAGGGGCTTAGACGGTCTCAATGCAAATAGGGGTGCAATTTTGATGCTGATCGGTCGGAGAAGATTCACTTTTCGAAGCTGATACTTTTTGTGAAAGCTTCTCATAGTAAATGAACAGCACAGTCCACACATTTTGGGCTTTGGAGATTACAGGTAATGCTTTGTCTGTACTTTTCCCCTCTTCGTTTGTTTTCTATCTCCCTCAATCAGACAAAGGACACAATTTCTGACTCTTACAGACAAATTTTGGCTCCTTCTCTATAGAAAAATATTTAATTAAGCCTGGTTGCAGTAAAACCTCTTATGCCACATTTAACGTATAAAGGAATAAATTATGATATTAGAGAAAAAACCATACGTTGGGTGGCCCAATTAAGCAAAAGAATTAAGAACATTGACACCAACGCGTTGAGGCGTTGCGGTGGGCGCCGCGCACGTACAATCAGGACACCCAGCGCCAGCAGACACAAGGCAACGTTCAAATAAAATAAATACAACTTGCCGATACCAGCAATCGGCAGTAAATTCCTGCTAAATAAAGCCATTCCAGAGCCAACTGATTGGCATTCGAAGACAGCACGGCAAGGCCAACAATTAACACAGCAGTCCAAAGATCAGGACCCGCAGCAGGACCGTAAAAATCGACCACATATGCGAACGGTGTGCATAATTAATTCGCAAAACTACAGCAGCCAGTCAGCCAAATGTTTTCGCCACAATCTGGCCACACTTGGACCAGTCAGCGTGACAACAACGAACAACAATCGGCGGCTACCAGCGGCGCCGCGGCTGCGCACAATAAAAATGATTCATTAGCGAGCGACGAACAGAAACAATCGGTGTTGCATGCAGCAAGGCGTAGCAACTGTTGGCGATAAGCGCGAGCGCAATGCAAAACTGATTTGCATCGAATCGCCACTGCTGTGTGTGTGTGTGTATGTGTGTGTGGAAGGCGGCCACCAGCAAATCAGGCGCAGTCGAGCGGGCTGCCACCGCTGAGGTGTTGACTTCATCGCTTTCATGAATGAATTAACAAAGCAGCAGCAACAACAACAACAACAGAAGTGGCTGCCTCTGCGTGTAGGCCGGTGTGTCTGAATTGCGATCGCTGGCAGTCTGTCTGTCTGCCACCACCTTTGACTGCTGTGCTGCGTTGCGGTTCGGGATGCAGCCGTCTCGCGTTTGCGTTTTAATCGGAATATTTAAATTATTCCACTGATTAAAATTGCAATGTTGTTGAATTGATCGGCAGCAGGCAGTGTTGTTGCAGTGTGGTAGGTCTGACTTTGTTGTTGTTGGTGTGAGTTGCTGTTGGCGCTGATGACGGCCGACAGTGCGCGTAGGTGTCATTCCCAGGAAATTTCATTCGAAATACCACCCAAAATTGAACAATTTGCTGTCGTTGTTGTTGTTGTTGATTTAGATTTTGTTGTGCTGCATTTTCAGCTGTTTGTTGCTGCGGTTGCAGTGAGTGGGTTGTTGGCTAACATGTCACCTTAATTACTTAATTTGGTAGCTGTACTGTTTCACCTGCTGCGCTACAGGTCGCCCAACTGCTCCTTGCAACTGTGCAACATTGCATGGGCTAATGTTGATGAGTTGCTCAAATAACGAAGATTGTTTGAGTAAACGAAAAATTGACTTTGATCTGCTTAAAAGAACGAATTATTTCATTGTTAATATTTCAGTTATGAAGCTGACTTCAACTTCTGCAACAAACATACCAAATCTGTATGTGCAACAAAAAGGTTTTCGCTTCAATTCGCATCCGGGCCAAATCTTCATCTGTTGCTTGTTGTGACGTCAATAGGCTTCGAATGAGACAACAACAAGGCAACCATTCCAGTCTGTAAAAACAAAAGCGCCCGCAATCGTTGAGCATGTTGGCCGCCAGAGCGCAGCATGTGGCCTGCCGCGCCGGTTAGAGGTCACAACACTTAACAATAACTTCAACACCGCTGGTGCCGATAGCTGATTGCACTCATATCGCCGCACTGGCACACAGCCGAAATCGCGAGCGACGCGATCAATTTGCCTGTACGGCGCGCACACCCGGTGACACCGGCACAGCGGTTAATAATATGGGCGAAGGTGTTTGTTGTTGTTCGCTTGGGTCAGTGTTGTAGGCGGTAGGGCGAATCCAAAGGGAGCGCAGCGCAAGTCAGTCGAGTGAAGCTACCAACGGTCGGTAGGACAATCGATTGTACGCTATATGGTAAAAATTGTATGGTTAATTTTTTTTGGACAATTTATGGATGAATACCTTTTGAAGAGTTCAGATTGGAATTCAATTGTTTGAGTCATTGGCAAAGATTTGTAAAGGAATTTCTTCAAAATATTCTACTTTCTATTCTATAAAAATAAGTAAACCATTGCCGATTGAATGGTAGGGAAACTTTCCCCTCTTTCCCCTTCTTCCTTTCTGTTCTTGATCACTTTTTGCTTTTGGCCAGCAACTAAAGCACAACTTGAAGCCCTCTCAGACATCAAATCAGGGTTTCTTTGAGCTCTTATTTTAATCTTCTAATTAAACCAAACATTCAGTGACAACCATAATTGAGCAAAAAATTTAAAAAATTATATTATTTTGGTTCAATATAAAATTTAAAATTTAAAAGTTTGCTAAACTACTTTCTGTTACTTCCTTTTATGCTTTGCACTTTTAACGTTATTGAAACTTCAAAATCAGTGGCTGTATAAATATTTGTATATAAATATTTTGTTGTTGTTGTTTTGTGCATGTTGTGTCCATGTTGTGCGTCTCGACGCATCATTTCTCAATGACTAAATTATGATTATTGTGTCGGTAGTATTTTCTGGTAGCTTTTGCATTAAAAGTTCTCATGTTAACACTTTCTTACTTCCTTGGCTCTACAACGTTTTGCTGTTTCAATATTTAACACGTACAATAAAATATAATAAAAAAGGCATTCACAAATAAAACATTCAACTTTTGTTCAAACCGTAGCTGTCTTCAGATCGTTTGATGCTAAGCTTATAATGAAATAATTGAGGTATTCACGCTGCTCTGGTTGTAGAATGCAGAATATTTCAGTACGAATTAAGTCCTTTTAATCAGGTCTCTGCATCTCACAAAAGAACACTTGTGTGTACTTTTAAAATCTGCTCTACCAAACTTTCAGAAGAAGAAAATATTTTAAAATTCTGCCACCAATGCATTCGTTTTTAATTTATCCACATTTGCTGCCCATTGTGAATACCGTCAATATGTGCACTGCTTGTATCTGCAGTGCTGCGGATAACATCTGCAAATCTCTGCTGGCTGTGCTCGCCAGCAACGATCACTGTAGAATTTCTACAGAATTACAAAACCGAATGCAACCAGCCCAAACAAACAAACAAAACAAGCGCAACAACCACAAACGCGGCACAGGATTATATCTTATTTTAGCGAGTGTAAAGCGCGATATCTCATTTCTCGGGAACTGAAGTGGCGGCGCATAACTTTTTTACTGTGAAATTTGCCCGCTGTTATTGGTGTGTTGCTGGTATTGTTGTTGTTGTTTTTAGCTGAAATTTATTTATTATTTCTTGTTTGCATTTTCAAAACGCAAACGTTAAGGCCCAATCAGCGTTTGTGGGTTGAGAGATGCAAAGCTTTAAAGTTTGAACTGTCATTGCCAACGGTGGCAGTGGCAAGGCTCATAATTTTATTACGCAGGGAACTAACGATTCCTTGATTGCCCGTGATTTACCACTCAACACCAGATTTTACAGAACAGAAGATTTTAAAATTTTGTAAAATTTATTGGACTTCAGTACAAGAATTAGTAGCTCATTCAAACTAATTTGTTTGACTTTTAAGACTTTTCAATGTATTGTGAATACCGCAACTATTTTCTTTCGGCAACAACATCATATCATTTCTTTCCTTTGCCCTCACCGACAGATGCAACATAATGCAAAGCGTTAATTGCGTGTGGCCAGCACGGCCGGCGCCTCTACATTATCTGATGTTCCGCTTACCGACGAAAAATCTGAAAAAGCCGCCACAAGTAGCGGCCCGGCAAATGTCACGCTCCATTTTTATTGCCGCTTTTTTATTTAACAACACATTTGTGTTCTTTCAGGTATCATTTCAACGTTGTTTGCAGGATTTTACGCATTCATCACCTGACTTGATTTTTGCAGCGCACAGTAGCCGCCTCTTTATGTTAATTGTCTCGCACTGGCAACTGACAAATGTGAGTGACAGCAAGTTCTTCCCACTGCAATCACAGCCCACATTCGAGCCTACGTTCTTCTTCCGCTTCAAAGCAGTGAACAGCACATTGCAATGTTCAAGTTGTTAAAGTTCGATTTAGCCATTAAACCCCTTGCAGCCGCACACACACTCGCCCACGCATAGACGGCTATGCTTTTCAAGGACATGTGATTTAAGGACGTCTGCACCATAACTTAACTCACTCCCCCGTACCACCACATCATATTTGTGCGCTTCAGCAGCGGCGCTGGCAGTCAGTATGCGCACAATTTAATAATACGGTTCATAAAATCGGTCGCTTGCGTTTTATGACTTTGCGCATGAATATAATTTTCTACCGGCATGCATAAAAAATAATGTTAAAAAAAAACTTACATACTTAGGCCAGCAAAGCAAAAGGTTAACGTTGAGGCGGCGCATTACATTTACTTCGGACGACACAGCACAGCACGAATAGAGCGCGATTTGAGTTCTGTGGGTATGGAGATTTCGTCACAGAGTTAAGTGCCATCCCTTTATTGTCACATCTGTATGTATGAGTGTGTGTTCATATGTTGGTGGCACATGCGATGAAAATAGGAAACAAAATTCCAAAGCACAATTCATAAATTTTATTCGGCGGCTGGTGCGGAGTCCTCCACTTCGACGGCGGTTTCTTCTCCGGGAGATTCGGCTTCGACTGTTGCTTCGGCAGCGGGTGGTTCGGGCTCAGGCTCTGGTGCCGGTGCGGCTGCGGGTGCCTCAGGCTCTGGTGCTACTTCCACTTCAAGTGCAAAATCTATTGTCTTGGTCTCAGTTTCGACAGCGGGCTATTAGAACGAACAAGCACAAGTTAGCCACAACTGTTTTGCACTGTGCGTCTACATCACCACGTACAGCAGACGGTTCTGCCGGTAGCTAAAAATAAAACAAAGTCCAAAATTTGAATAGGCTATATGGCGCTTCCAGATCGCTGGCACATACCTTAGGTGGTCCAACATCTACCAACGACGGTGGCTCGCAAACGGCTTCAGACTGTTGTGAAGTACAAAAAAATAAAATATTAATATGAAATCGATGCAACATTCTAGATTCCTAGCTGACCACTTACCATATTAGACTCCTCGGCATTGGTAGGCTGCAAAGATAATTGTTTTTTTATTAATGTTAAGTAGTATTAAACGTATTTATGGACACTTACCACTGCACTCTCTTCGAGTCTTAATTCTTCCTCCTCCTCTCCTTCTTCCTCTTCCTCTTCCTGTAAATAATTAATATTGTGAAAATTACTTTGCAGACTACTTTCTATTTACAGAGTTCAGTTGGTGCAATTAGAAGAGAAGGAAAAGGAAAGAAAGCAGACGGAAATGAAAAAACAGTGAAATACAATTTAAACTGCATTACTCTGATTTGCGGGCAGGGCTTCTTCTTCGGCTGTTCTTTGTCCACAAACATGGAATTTCGCACTCTGAAGCCGCGATAGACAGACTGCAATTAAGCCAATATTTATGATTTTTCAAAACCGAAACTTTACGAGAATGGAGGACCTGAATTTTAATGGCAGCATGATTTTGGGTTTCCGCTTCAAGACGCTTACGTTCACGCTCCTTGAAGTACAGATACAGTGCCTCAGTGCCTTCGGTACCCTAAAATAGAGATAAGATAATAGATAAAAGATAATAGAGATCGACGAATGCAATTATCAAAGCGTTTGGCACCTCGGCGGCCTGCATGTAGGCGTCCACGAAACGATTGTAGGCGTCCTCGATTAGCGGACGCGAAATCTTCAGATCGTGCTCGGTGAACCGGCAGCGGCTGATCAACTCGTCCAGCATGTCCTCATCGTCGAATCGTATGATCTCCCTCTCTTTGCGCTCTTCGCACCGCTTGCGCTCCAGGAAACGCTTGAAGCACTCCTCCATGGCGGCGGCCATGTGGTCGGCCTTCATCTTGCCAATGTCGCAGATGCACATATCCGCTATGATCTCGTCCACGATGCGCAGCGCACGCTCGATAATGTTCTTGGCCGCTGTGTATACAACAACAACAAGTGGTTATGGCACGTTGAATTACTAACCACTAACGTTACTAACCAGAGGCCTTTTCGCGTGCCACTATCACCGAGTGCAGGTAGTCGATTATGAATTGGCAGAGGCACTCGGTGGTGGGCTGGCAGCGCAGCACCTCGCGAGTGATGTCTGACAGCAGCTCCGGCAAGCCCTCGGGAACATTTATGACCTGGCCGCGCACTTTGCCGCGCTGCACCAGGTAGTTCATGTTGCTGACTGGCTGGCTAAACTATTGACAAATTTGTCGGACTCGGCGATAATTTTTTATATGAATGATTTTCAGAAAATATAAGAAAAGTTGTCCTTTCTGATTTCTTCTTGAATTATTTCAATTTGAAAAATGATTGACTGCGTAGCAAAATTAACTGTACTATACAGCGCCATCTTGTGTGCAATAGCAGCGTACACCATGAATGTTAACAAAAGCTTACAGTCAGGGTTGCCAGCCCAGTTTGGTTGATGACATGAGTGGATTTATTTGATTACATGGCGGCCATTCTGCGCGAATTACTCATAAAATAATTATGTGTGCAACAAACCATTTTGCATCTCAAATTGATAATCATTCCAATATTAAATCATCTTTCAAATTTACTAATTTTGCCTCTCAAATTCATAATCATTTCAATATTAAATTATTAGTCTGTAAGAATTGTTTATTCATGGACTTAATAAATAAATAAATAAAAAATAAATAAATTTACTAATTCTGTATTTCACGAGATTTGACTCGTGGCACCTTTGGCTGCAGCACGAGCGCCATCTCTCGGCTTTTCATGCACTGAATGCCAAAGAGACGTGTCAAAGTTTGTTTTTTATTTTACAGCTGCTTGAATGGGACAGTGAAATTTAGGTGTTTTTGTTTTGCCGCATAATAATACTTGACTGGCGTGATGTCTGCTTCAAATTTGCTGAATCTAAATGTGGACACGCTGTTCGAGCAGCACAGCGTGCCCGAAATCGACATTGTACACAAGAAAATCCAGGCAGTGGTGGAGAACAAACGCGAGGAGCTGCGTCTGATGGTTGGGTAAGCAAATCGGATATTTCGGTGCCAATAAACCACCTCAAACCTTTTATGCATAGTGAACGCTATCGCGACTTGCTGCAAGCGGCCGACACCATAGTGGCCATGCAGGAATCTTCCAGCTCACTTATTGCCCAAGTGGAGTCCATCAGCACAGAATGCCGCAAGCTGAACGAGCAGCAGCTGATTGGCTTCGAGACCAACGATGCGGCCGATATGCTGCGCAATCGCACGGCCAACAAGCAGCTCAACAACTACTTTGGCACCATGGTGCAGATTAAGTTGCTGACTGCGCTGCCGGAGCTCATATGGTCACGCATCGATCAGGAGCAGTTCTATGCCGCCACCGAACTGTTCATCTTCAGCCGGCACATTAGCACCGGCCTGCAGCTGGACGCGGGCAATCCACTAATGCGACATTTGCCAGTGGCCAAGAAGCAGTGGGAGATTCTGAAGCCCTTTCACGGCACAATCAAACAAAGTCTGCTGGAGGTGCTGGAGCGAGAGGAGCTGAACGCCGAGACTGCTGTGGACTGCCTGCTGAGTCTGTTGCTACTGGAGAACAATAACTTGAATGGAGTGCTGAAGACATTCTTGCAGCTGCGTTGCGCAGCATTTCTGGGCTGCCTGAGCGATGCCAGTCGCAATGCGGAAGCGGAAAGGCGGCGCGTTAAAGATCGCATTCTGGCCAGCTTGAAGATACTGAACAGCACCATGGAGTTGATGGGAAAATGCTTTTTGGGTTAGAATACAAAATTGACGTCAAGTTTACTACATGTTTGTACCCCACACACAGAAAGGGACTACAGTGAGCCCATTGTTCAGTGTGTGGGGGGCATTGCTTGTTCAAACTTAACGAACATATTGTGATTTTTTTGTCTAATTGGACTTGACTTCTTTCAGACAACGGTTTAATGTTCAAAAAACTGGCCGAACACAGCGATCCTAATGCTCCGCCCACCATTGTCCTTATGGACAGCGACGACGCGCAATTTTCCCACATGCTGCCGGAAATTATTTCGAACTTTCGCCCCAAGTTCGACATACAAACCCTGGACAATGCACAAGTACGCGAAGACCTGCAGCACTGGCTGGCCGACACCAAACGCATTGCCAGTGTGCAGCTGAAGGGCCTTTTCGACTTTGTCTCGACCATGAGCACCATACAGGAGATAAAGAGCGAGGCCACAGCATGCCGGCGCAATTTGCACTTTGAGCGCATCATCAGCACTTTCCAACTGAGCCAGACACTGGACTTTTACGAGCTGAAATATGTGCCGCTGATAAATCAGCGCGTGCGCGACATCATACACGACAGCTGGTCGAAGGCAATGCAGACCACATTCGAAGCGCTGGAGCGTGCCCTGCCCGAGGTGGCTGCCAATCAGCTGGACATTTGGACAGAGTGTGCTGCCGATTTGCCTTTGAGCTTGGAGCAGGCACTCAACGATGATTACAAAGTCAAAAAGTTGCTGATGAAGTCGAAAGGCTACGGCAGCGAGATAATTGCGCTGTGTGCCGAATTCGATGGCCAGCTGGCTGGCATTGTTTCGGAGATGAATGTGCTGCTGGAGGAGCAGGCCACGCGCGCCGAGGATAAACTTGCACTGATAGTGTTTTTGCGCGAGACAGCCGAAGCGCAGCTCACACACTTTCTGAGCCGCGTAAAGAGTCTGCACTTGACGCAGGCGCAGCGCATCGAATTGCTGTTTGTGGTGCGCAGCTGCGTGGCACTGGTTGAGCTCTGTCCCAACTTGAAGATCTGCTTTTGTCAGCGCAGTGGCTGGCGTCAGTGGGTGGGCAATGTGGCTGCCAATAGCAGCGATCATTGGAATCGCATTTGTCTGCTGATGGAGGAGGAGAGTCTGCACTTTTGGCAACAAATTGTGGATGGAATTTTATTGGACAACGACTACGAGCAGCATTTTCCACGCGCAATCACACACTATGTGGTGCTGGAGGATTTTGCTGTATGTATGCGCTTGCTGATGGTTTATTTCAATTAATCTATTATGCTATGTCACCTTACAGAACTGGGAGACTGTTGTTCTGGAGCAGAAGGATGAACACGACACGGCCATACGATCGACATTCCGCATACCCAATCAGCCACGTATTTCGCTGCAGTCGCATCTCTTTGCTCTCATACGCACACTCAACACAGCCATTCCACAAACGCTGCCAGCCAAAGTGCTGCACTACTACAATGGCCAACTGCTGGCACAACTCTTGCATCACTACCAAACACTAAGCGTCGACAAGTGCACAGCGAGTTCGCAAAATGTGGCGCTTCAGTTGTATTTTGATTTGAAATTCTTGCAAAGCATTTTCGCTGTCTCGCGCGATGAGCGCGCACTCACCGAAAAGTTTCAGTCGCTGCAAAACACACTAAAGGACATCATTGATCCATTCGACTTTGAGCTATTTGCCGAACACATTTCCACGAATGTGAAACGTTCCGTTGCCCGTTTCAACTGTCAACTCGGCGTGCTGACACCGCAACCACAGTCGCCGGCGCTGGCGTCCGTTGCAGTCGGCTTGGTACAGGAAAGAGATCCCAATGTGCTGGCGCTGAGTTCGAGCGGCTCCACTTCGCTGTGGTTTCCACTTTTGCCCATTGTGACACCTGCCAACATGGGCGCAACGAGCAAGAGACCAGTTGCCTTGAACAGCGAAAAGGTGGGCACTTTCACGCGTTCGATATTCTTTGGTTTATGGCATTTAATTTATTTACTATAATTCATTGTCATTTCTTCTTTAAGGATATTTACTTTGATTTGTAGCTACAACTACTATAGACATTTGGTATTTGATGAGTATGTCTATTGTCTTTGTTTGCTTTTGTTGTGCTTGGAAAATTTGCATTGAAACTCTGTGAAACTTTTATGCTTAAGCTGCTTAGACTTAACTAATTTGTGTTCTAAATTCGACTAAGCAATGCAACGTCGAGTTAATGCTTTAACGATCTTAGTCTATTATTATTAATTTTTACTAGAATGCCAGTTTATAAGTTTGTATGTTCTTTTGTATTTATATTGTGAACGCTTTTAACTAAAAGTTGAAAATATTTAAGTACATTTTAGTTCATTTTCAAATTCAAATTTTAAATCATTATTTTCTGATATATAAAATTTGTCTTTCATAAAAGTTATGAAGCAACGTAGAAAAATATTCCTTCAAATAATAGTTATCGGCAACGTAAATAAGAAAAAATCATAAATACAAGTTATGAAGCAACGTAAAAAAAATTTTCTCAAAATAATAGTTATCGGTAACGTAAATAAAAAAGTCATAAATAAAAGTTATGAAGCAACGTAAACAAAAAAATACCAAAATAATAATTATGGAGAACGAAAAAAAAATTGTTTCTCATAACAGTTATTACGCAACGTAAAAATTAATTGTCGCAAATAATAATTATAATCAACAAACAAAATTTATGTTGCATTGTAATAGTTACATTGCAATTATTTTCTTAAAAAACTTATCATAGTTAAGTCCCTGAAAATAACAGAAAATCGTCAACTCTAAGTTGTTCTTCTTACAAGCCAAAGAGTGAAAGTTTGTTTCCAATTGACTCTATTTGTTACATGTTTTGCCTCGGCATGTAGCTTTGAGTGCATGTAATTATTGTGTTTTGCAAGTCATTAACTGCGCCTGAAAGGTTTAGCGCAACTGCAAATAATTTCCGAAATAATTATATTTTATTTTCTTTTTTGCCTCTTTATGTCACTAATATTTGTCCCATTAATAATAACATTTTCTATGTTTCTTTTTTTATGCTCAATGCCTATGTCACACAGTCGACGCCCACGCGACAACGCCAATCCGCTACAACGACAACAACAACAACATCATCATCGACACCAACAGCCAGCGTCACCGCAACAAGTCGCAAAGGCGACACAACAAAGTCAAAGTCCTTCTTCGGTGCCATGTCGCAGGAATGGTTTCGGTAGTGAGGCGGCTGCTGTTGGCCGCTGGCAACTGCAAACGCAACACAACAGCGCATCCGGCCGTGCCAACGGCTGTCGCAGCCACTACTGCTAATTGGCAAATAAAAATGTTATGCTACATGTTAAGTGAGCAATTGCCGGGCTGGCAACATAAAAGGGCTAAAATATTTAATGTTGACTTTGTTATTAAGTTAATGTTTACCCATAAGCACACACACACATACACATAAGTATAATCGTGCAATATTACACACAGACACACACATCTACACTTGTTACAAGTGAGTATGTATAAACGCAAATAAATTAATAAAAATAAACACTGGCACATGTAATTTATGCCGTTTTGAAATTGTTTGCATATGGCTTCACTCGCATAAATATTTAAAAAAAAATAGCAAACAGCATGCGCTGTTTGACAGAAAACAAGTTAAAATTTGTGCATGTTTTTGCCACTGATTAATGCAATTGGCTCTAAAATAAACAAAATTATATATTTAATGCTGTTGTAAAAATTTCAATAAAAACTTGTTTTTCATGTATTTATTGTACATAAGCTTAAGTAGGCAATGTGCTTAATAACTACGCATTAACAATTAGAAAATCTTACAATATGTTTTTGACGAAAGATGCTATTTCTTGCCGCCCTTTTTGCCGCCGCCACCACCAGCGGCAGCGCCCTTTTGCTCCTGAACCTTGCCCTTGCCGCCACCCTTGTCGGCGCCAGCTTTGTTCTTGTTGCCACCCTTGTCACCACCACCACCACCACCTTTCTTCTGCAAGCATAGACATATGAAAGGCAGGTATGAGACAATTGAAATGCATTTGAATTTATTTTGAAATACAACTAAATTTTGTGTGCTTGTAGAACTGAGGAAGATGAACAGACTGAAGGTGCATGAATGTGAGTTGCAGCAATGTGGCAAATAATTTATAACTGTGTGTGCTGCATGCGGATTGGTGGCAATGTTTAACTCTTTGAGAGTGTGTAGAAATGTGTGGAAATTTCTTTGCAATATTTTTACTATTACAATTGGTGTATTATAGCTTGTAAAATTTAAATTTTGTATTTTATGATTTTTATCAGGTTTGATGCATTATTTTTTATATCATTAGAATGTAGACAGTTTTACATTGAATTGAATTGCGTAATTTAAACAATTAGCACTCGCATAAACTTACTTAAATTGTACATTTGACTTGCATAACACAGATATTGCTTACATTCGCACCACCGCCGCCGCCGCCTCCTCCACCAGAACCGCCACCACCACCGCCGCCCTTATTTTTGCCCATTCTCACTGTGTTCTATGCGACCAAATCGACTATTGGCTGCCAGATGTTGACGTTGCCGTTTCGAATTAAGAACTAAAATGAATTTTGCAAAAATTTCATAAATATTTTCAAGTGCAATGCAAAAGCATAAAACAAAGTGAAATTGCATAGATAAAGCGTAATGATAAATGCAGGAAATGCCAAAACCAAAATGCCAAGACATGGCATAGGGAAATGTAGACAATCACTTTGGTATTTGCTATTTTTGAACTGGTCAAAGCGTTTGGCTTGGTGCGCGCGAAAGGGAAAGTCATCGAGGGAAAATGCAAAAGAAAACACGCTGACCTCGCTGCACATTTCACTGCTATCGGCTGCACTGTGCAATATGTCAACAGCAAAATAATGCAAAATAATAGCAACAACAAATTCTATAGGCTTTTGTAGTGTTGTAATGAGCGCCAGAGAGCGCAATAAATAACAATTGTCAGTGCCAATGCCATTGTCAATGCCATTGTCGTTTGCATTAACCACTGTTGTGGCTGACATTGATGTTTTTGTAATTGAAATGACTGAAAATAAGGCCCACAACATTCTATTCGAGTTTCGTTCATACCAAGTTTGTAGCTCTTTGAGATAAATTCGAGTGATTGGCGTCTAGTAAACTGACTGATAAGTAAATTAGAATAAAATAATAAATAATTTCAAATAAATACATATTTTGAATTTGTCTAAACTCTGGTTCTATCTTTTAGATTGAATGAAGAATGTCGAATGTCCTTAAATGTTTACTGAAAAGCACTGTGGAGCCCCAGAAATTGGCTATTTTTTAAGATTTTATTGCAGGAGACTTCTCGGAATGTCCTCAAATGTTCACTTAAAAGCTAATAGAAGTAAAACCTTTTAAGTTAGAACAAATTATGTTCCGTTAAATGACATAAAGCTGGGCCATAGTTTGCTTTAGGCATGTCATGCCAGATTTATTTACTTATACATTATGTTTCACCAAAACTCTAAATCTAGAAATTTGAATAGTAAATTTTATTTTTATTGAAGATCAATTTGAATTCCCCTTTTTAAAATTTCATAAAATTTAAACACATCCCTGTAAATGATTAAATTTAATGAACACCATGAAATTTGCTACTAAATAATTATTGTATTTTAAACAATTCAATGTAGAACCAAAAATCATAAAACATGTTCTTTGGTATAACTAAACATTGAAACTGCTATCAATTCGATTGAGTGCACTTTTTTGCAGTGCGGTGCATTGCGTTTAAATTTTTTTGGCATTTTTCATATCAAACCTTTTGGCAAAATGTTCATACATGCTTTCAATATGCTAATAAAACAGCTGCTTTAGCTTTGAGTTTCACAAAATTGCATTGTGTATGCAACTGAAAAGTGGGTGTCAGTGTTGGATGCATTTTTAGTTGCTTGAATTATCAGAACATTTGAAAATTTAAAATTCAAATAGATCGTTAATAATCGTTTTAGTCTAAATTAAAATTGTAATATTTGAAATGTATTTGTTTTGTTTTGTTACTTTTATATCAAAGAAAGAATTAATTGCTTTATTTACTTTTAATATTTATTCCTAACATAAGTTTTTCAGATTTAATTTTTTAGCAACACATAAATATGTATTTATGTATGAAATGCATTTTTTGGAAACAATATTTCCACTAAAAGAATCATTGTTTTTCTAAAAAGATAAGAAAAAAAAACTAAACTACAATCATGCAAAAGCAGAGATTTAAAATCCTCCAGCGACTTGCACATCACTGTTTACATTTCAACTGTTTGTTATGTATGCTTTCTCAACCTAATCGCACATTTTTTCGCCGCTTTATCGTTCTCACCGTCTTTAGTTCCCCTCTTTTCCCCATGCACTACGCAACTCAATGGATTTCGTTTTTCATTTACGTTCGCTTGTCAATAATCTTTATTAAAAATACCTTAGTGGCGAAAGTTTTCTTAAGATATTTGCAAACATCTGTTTCCCATTGCTGTTGGCATAACGAACCACGCAGCACCACACGTCGACCGGGTTTCCACTGGGCAAGTTGTATGGGGGCACTTGGGGCGAATTTGTTTTTAAAGAAGAAGCTTGAGAAGCATTGCATTAGTTTTAAAAGGATGTACAAGTTAGATGACTGGGTTTTTTAGAATATAATTGATATATATAATTTTAGAATTTTTTTGGATATAATTGACTTTAACCTCACAAGTGTTGAAGAACATTTGTGCAAGGAAATCACTTTGTAATTGCGTCTTGATTTAATTTTGTGATATCTTTCTGCTTCAAAATGGTTTTCATCTCGATGTTGAGTCATAAACACTAAATATTTAATGCATGAAGAAAAAGATGAAGTCAAGGTTTATTAACGATTTTATCAGTTTTATGTTGTCAACAAAATCTACTTCCAAGTAGGACAAGTTTCCTTGTGGAAACGCGCATCATACAAAAGTACGTACGTGCTGGTACACTGGTACACGCAACGTTGCGTCAATACGGTTAATCGCATTCACGCTGCTGCACAGTGCTTCAGGAATGAACAAAAAACAGCTAACAATTTTTAATTTTTCATTTTCTGTTCATAAAAAACTTGATTAACTAAGAGTTTTTGTAGGTTTTTATTGATTAATTGAAGCCTTGAATTATGGTCCATCGTTTTAGTTTGTCTTTCTGGGACTTTTTCTATTTCCAACTGAAAAATTGGCTGCATGCATAGCATTAGAGAAGTATGTCATAAGAAATAAAATACTAATAAAATAAAATTAAATAAAATAAATTAAATTAAAAAAATTAAATAAAATAACCTAAAAAAATAAAATAAAATAAAATACAACACAATACAATACAATACAATAAAATTAAGAAAATAAAATAACAATAAATTAAATACAATAACATAAAATACAATAAAATAAAATAAAATAAAATAAAATAAAATAAAACAAAATTAAGAAAATACAATAAAATAAAATAAAGTAAAATACAATACAATAAAATTACTTAAAATGAAGTAAAATGAATAAAATAAAAAAATTATATAAAATAAAAAAATAAGATATAATGAAGTAAAATAAAATAAAATAAAATAAAATAAAATAAAATAAAATAAAATAAAATAAAATAAAATACAATTAAATTAAGTTAAATAAAATACTAACAAAAATAATTTCATTAAATTAAACTATATTAAAAAAATAAATTCAAAGAGTAAAATCAAATAAATTAAAAGTAAAAAATTAAATTGAATTAAATTAAATTAAACTAAAAAAAACAAAAGAAAAGAAAAGAAAATCTAAGCAAACAACAAACAAAAAAGTATAAAATAAAAAATAAAATAAAATTAGTTAAATTAAGTAAAATACAATAAAATAAAATAAAATAAAATAAAATAAAATAAACTACAATTAAATTAAATAAAATGAAATACTAATAAAATAAAAAATTCAATTAAATTAAACTAAATTAAAAAAAATAAATTCAACAATTAAAATCAAATAAATTAAAATAAATTAAAAAAAAAAAAAAAACAAACAAGAAAGTATAAATAATAAAAAGAACTTAAATTAAAAAATAATACTATTACTGTCAACTTTCATAAAAATCCCCCAATTCCTGGACTTTTCGCTCCACTTCTGTTTCACATCGAAGCACTGTGTGCTGAATGAATGAGGCGGCGAGGAGTGAGCGGCAAAAGTGTTCTTTGACAAGCTGCGGTGTGCTGCTGCATGCTGCAATGAATTTCTTTATTCTCTCTTCAATATCTTTTTTTCCCACTTCCGTTCAAATCATTTTGGACTTTTGGTTTTTTGTGTGCGCTGCATTGACCAGCGCAATGCAGCACTGGCTGGCGAATGATTAAAAAATAAAAAAAAAAAATCGATGAAAAAAATTCGTTTGGCTGGCTTTCAGCAGTTGTCTTCCCAGTAGCCACACTAACCTCTATTACGTGTCAGCGGTGCTGGTGCTCAATGGTTGCATGTGCACGACTATGTGTGTGTTTCTGTGTGTATGTGTGTGTGAGAGTGAGTGTGAGCGCGAACATCTGCTTGCGTTTTTAAATGGTTTAAAAGCTGTTAGTTTGTCGCACAGCGCATATCTATTCATTTCGCTGATAAGCTTCTTGCCCACATTTTCAGTAGTCGATGTTTTTCGCCCGCTTACCGGTTGCCTATTTTTCTTGCAAAGTGCTTTTCATCGATGGCGTGTGGCTGTATTGAACGCATTTAGCATTCAGCATTGAGCAGCTGCGTGTTGGCAGCATTAAGCGTTTCGTTGTTCAGTGATTTCATACGTTTCGTTTCTTCTGCTTGTTTGTCTGTTTGTTTGTTTGTCTGTCTGTCTGTGCAGCTCTGCACCTTTCTGTGCGTCTTTACATTCATTTTTGCTTCCGTTCATTTATACGTCTGTCCATCTGTGTGTTGGCACGTTTCTTCTGCTTACTTTATGCTTGTTCTATTTCTGTTCTTTTCTATTTGATTTCTATTTTTTTTGGTTAGCTTGCGTTTTAGCTGCAAGTTGCTGCATTGTGGGCGCTGCATATTACCTCAATTTTCCTCTTGGTGATCTTTTCTGCCGTTGCTTCCCGTACACGTCGCAGTTGTTGTTGTTTTCTTTTCGCTGAATGCTGTTTATTGTTGCCTCAGCTTACCAGTCGTCTTTAGTCTGCAGTGTCTGCTCTCCAGCACGCAGAGACAGACACACGAACACAATCGCACGCACACGCACATCTGCACAGAAGTCTTTCATTTGTAATTCAAGATGTCAGTTCAGTTGGGAAAACCAAACTTAATTAAAGTTCCGTACTTTTTCACTTTTATTTATTTTATTTTGCTGTACGCTCTCGCTGCTTCGTCGTCGTCTGCTGCTGCTGCTGCAGCTTTTAAGGCGTTTTTCCTTTTCCGTTCGTTTGTGTATTTACAGCTGCTATTGTAGTTGTAGTTGTTTTTGTTGCTATTGTCATTGCCTTTCGCTGAGTGCAGCGTTTACGTCGACCTTTCTGCCTTTGGCGAACGCTTTGCGTGGCTCGATTTTTGCTGCTGCTGCCACCAGTGAAATCTTTGTGATACGACGCGTTGAGTTGGTTTATTTCAATCCAGCTGCTGCACTTTGTTATTGTTGTTGTTGCATTTTGGGAGTACTTGTTGAATTTAATTTGATGTTTGTTATGTGCACCGGGCACGGCAACCTGCAATTGCATTGGGTGCATTTAGTGCTCACACTCGGTGGAATTAGCAGCCGTGTAGCTCGAATGGTTCGAGTCTTAAGCGTTAATTGAGCGATTTATCATTCTTATTCGAGACTAGAGATATGTAGCCAGATTTTTGATGCCTTGACAGAGTAAAATTATACTAATAAAATATACTTGAATTGATTTTTCTGCTGAGTTTCAATGTGCACTGAGTTAGTACTAATTTGTAGCATAGTTTGAGGCGTATTTTCTGTTTGTGTTTGCATGATCTGTTTGTAGTAGCTTTGGTGGGAAATTCTCAATGCCCAGAAACAGGTGTGGCTAGTATACAAAAGTATACATCAGACATACGAAGCGTATCGATCCAGGTATCTCCTTCGTTGTGGACTATGTTTTCGGCCTTGCATTCGCTTTCCGGGATAATAACTTGCAAGCAAACTGAGATAACATTTTGTCTGTCCAATCTCGATCTCTGCCAATGCACAGTGATTCGACTCCATACAACCGCCGGACAAAATTAAAAAGAGTGGTCCGCTCTTCATAAAATTTGGTATACTAATTAATTATGGTCTGCTGAATTGAAATCTCAATTTTGTTTTTCTTAAACTGTTGTAGTTTGGCAATGCCTGAGACTTACATTTGTGAATTTCGTCATTTTTGGAGAGCTATAGCAACGAGTGTGTTGGCTAGATTATTCAGATTTTGCATTTAATCGGTAACGTCAACATTGATGATTGCGAAAAGTAACCGAAATTGTATGGGGACCCCTTAGTTTTGCAATAAAAATGATAATAATAGATGTATGTTTTGTATTTGTGCAGATTTTTCAATTTTTCATGCTGATTGCATACTTTTAGGGATGAAAACATAAATTTTGTAGAAAAATAGTGGGTCGATTACCGATTGCAACGCAACGCTAGTTGCGTTGCCAGTTGCCGAAATCACATTGCCGACGGCAACTGGCAACTAAAAGGTGGCAACTCGGTCCCGCACAGAAATAATATTGGCAACGGCGAATTTGTGGTTGCCGTTCAAGCTGTACGAGAGTGAAATTTTAAAGTAAGTAAAAGTTCTTAAGAAATTTTTGTTGATTTTATTATAATTACACTACTTTTGGGTTAGCAGAAGTGAACATGGTAAAACTGACGACGAAGCAGAAGTTCGAGGTGCTACTCCAACAAATGGAGCTTAACCCGGCGATTGCGCGCGGTGTGCGCGCTTTTGGCGAAACGAAAGTAAGCGTCGAAGAAATTTGGAGGGAAATTTCTTCTAAATTAAATAGTTACGGCCCACCAATGCGCACGTCAGGGGAATGGCAGAGGGTATTGGTACATTTTAAAGCCAAATTAAAGAAAAAAATGTCCCACAATAAGCAAAATATCCGAACCACTGGCGGCGGGCCATCACAAGAAGTGAGCTTGTCCACTTTGGAGCAGGCTGCAGCGGACCTGTTGCAAATTGAACGGACTTTTGGAAACTTCCATCGGCAAAAAATCTCAGAGCTACGCAAACTTTTAGAAGCGGAGATATTGCTGTTGAGCGATAGCTTTGTTTGAAGTCGGCTTTCAAAGTATCCACTAAATACACTACTGCAACTTTTGGCAGGCGGAAATAAGCTTTGAATCTAAACAAAATTATTCAATCAATCAAAAATCAATTCATTTCTTCAAACGTAAACTTCAACTCACAGTGCATTCGGCAATTCTAAAGGATTGGAATTATCTCTCAAACTCCGTCTAATGGATGCCATGTTCACACAATCCTCGTTGTCATTAAAAAATAGTTCCACAGAACTCAACATTATTAATAAAGCATTTAATTCCGCTTTAACTCCTGTTACACAAAAATTTTCTTTTTTTTGCTGCTTCTTTACATTCAAATTCAGAGTTGCTGTACTGTCAAAATCATGTTATCGATAAGTTTTCGGCAACTGGCGGCAGTTGCCATACGCAATGGAAATATTAATTTCGGTTGCTTTGCCAGAGTGCAAAGCAACTGAAGTTGGGTTGCAATCGGCAATCGACCCATAGGTGTTTAGTCCACTTTTCAAATTGAATTATTTTCTGAGATCGGAAGATATCGGAGGATGTAATTACACTTTCCGACAAAGAAAGAATGCTTCTTAAAATAAAAAAAATCCAGGAACATACTTTCACATACTTTTTAGATATTTTCCTCTAAGTTTAGCCAATTTTCAGATTTTTAATTTTGAAAAATATTTTAAATTAAAAGTGAAGTAAAAGCTTCAGCTTTGCAAATTTTAAGAAAACATTAAAAGCGAAAATGGCCACATCATTTCTTAATCTATATCGAAAGTTTTAGTAAATTTATTTTACTCAATAGACTAAAAACAGAAAATATGTGTTTACATTTTTTCGTGAAAAAAGTTTCAACTTTGAGCTGCTTCTGCACACTCACTAATTAATTGTTTGCACATACTTTTTTGGGTTTTCTTAGTTGGAGTTTTACCTTTCAAATGACATCAAAATCGTTAAATTCTGAGACTATAAATTTTTTGAATTTTGTCTATGCAACGAATCACTGTGCAATGGTCCATAAAGTGCCATAAAAACACACTTGTAACATAGAACCAAAACTCTCTCATGTTCATTGTGCAAATGCAGCACTTTAAGTGCAAAAAACTCACAATCAGTCCTACACACTCTGACAATTTGATTGGCCAACCTTTGAGTGTCGGCACTTATCATACTCACACAAACACAATCGTGCACATAAATCGCACATTTGCACAATTGTTGCTCATGCAATAAAATACAAATAAAAAATGCGCTACGAAAAATGCCTTTTGGCTCAACATAGAATATCGAAAATACTTGATTCTATGCCGATTTGCTATGAAAAAATTTATTGACTGTGAATATGGAAAAAAAGACAAAATTATTGCATGATCGCATCTCAAAAGTGCAATCGACTGCAAAGGAATGCAATTGAATTCGAGCACAACTCAGCTCGATTCTTTTGCATTGCATTGCTGCATACAAAATTAAATTTGCAAACGCAATCACATTGCTGTTAGAATGCAACCAACCAAACAACAACAACTAAAACATAAAAAAAAAGCATCTAGTTGGCTAAAATATTTGGAGAGGAGCGAGGAGAAAAACAGCAGTGTGCGCCAAACAAAGTGGAACACAAAGTCTAAAATAAAAACAGTCTTCAAGTGGCAATGAAAGAATTAACAGCTAATTTTTTTTATTCAAAATATTGTCTTTATGAAGTCTTCTATTTGAGGTAAGATTTATTAATTTTTGTCTTAACTATCGTTCTACTTAGTTTTCGTACTCGTATTCGCGCAGGCATGGGTTCTATTGTCAACACATAATTTCAATATCGGTTCTTTTTTAAGTTAGTTATTAGTTAAGCCACGCAGCCGCCGTGGCTCAGTTGGTTAGTGCGTTGGACCGCGAGTCGAAGGCAGCAACCTCAGGTTCAAATACTGCCTGTAATAACACCTAAAAAAAATAATGGGAAAACTCGTTTTCTCTTTCGGTGGCTGTCCTCTCAGCTGGAAATGGCAAACCTCTGAGAGTAAAAATTGCTTATGAAAGAGCTTCCAACCTGCCGTTCGGAACCGGCATAAAACTGTAGGTCCCTTCCACCCGCGTACAAATTCACACGCACAACACGGGTGGTTGCGGGAAGCTAGACCTTAGTCTCGCGTAAGCGGGCTGTCGTGCCAGTCAATTATTATTTATTATTAGTTAAGCTTATATAAAAAATTTCTCAAAATTTTCATATTTGAAAACATACATAAATCAATCAATTTATAAAGTTGAGGTTAGATTGGCGACCCACTTGTCGATGTAATGAGATCAGTTGGTGAGCTGAGATTCCCTCACATTGAAACTCATTTCGAGAAGATGAAAATTGTGCCAAGTTCAGATGAATCTGACAAATCTTCCTAACGCAAGTTAAGATTTGATTCGAGAAAGTTGGGGTTAGATTGAAGGCCGATTTGATGATGTAATAAAATCAGTTGGTGACCTGAAAGTCCCATTGTGATGCCTAAAAGTATGCAATGCTTCCGCCTTGGAGCTCATCAACCTTCAGAGGAATCTGACAAATCGCCCTACTGGAAGTTAAGATTAGATTGGCGTAGGTTGAAGTCAGATTGACGGCCGATTTGACTATGTAATGAGATCAGTTGCTCCAAAACCCCATTATAATGCCGAAAAGTATGCAATGCCTTCGCGCTTGACGTTTCTTTCGAGAAAATGGAAATTGTACTAAGCTTCAGTTGATTCTGACAAGTTTCCCTACCGCAAGTTGAGATTCGATTGTCGAAAGTTGAAGTTGACAATGTAATAAGATCAGTTCACATCTCAATTTCTACATCAATTTAATCCAAGTCTCATATATCTGTGGTTCCAAGGTCAAAAGCTTCTTATTGCACTTCAATTATCGCACTTTTTCGCAGTTTATATTTCAATGGCTTAACCCCATTGCTACTACAGGGACACTTCCACTTCCACGACATGTTCAGTTGATCCTGAAACTTGTAATTTGTATTGAAAACTCATCCAAAAAGGGTCTCAAAAAGGAGGAGTAAAGTTTGTGCAATGTTTTGCAAATGTCATAGCGAAAGGGTTAAATATTCGTCAGTTTATTTTTATATTAGCTCGAATACTTATTTTTTAAATTTTATTTTTTTTTAAATTGATTTATTTCAAATCAGCTCATAGATTTAGTTTTTCTAGAAATGGTAAGAAAAAATGGAAAGAAAATGGAAGAAAACAAATTAAGTGTAAGAAACTGAATTGTTGACAAAATAGCATAGCAAGAAGAAGAAGAATAAATAATCTTATTAATGTTGCTGCCTAATGGATAAAATTTTACCCATGAAAATTGATTTTTTTTAAAAATCACAAAAAGTCAATGTTTGAGATCTTTCAAAACCATTGATAGGGATAGTTAGGGTAAAGATGGAACTACCTTAACCTAGTGAAGGCCACCCTAAAATGTCGCCATCTAGCTAGAGTTACCAGACTCCAAAAATCGTGAATTTTCCGGAGGTGGAAAATGTGGCGAAACGTAGTGGCCTTAGAACTTCACAAAAATCTGCCTCCTAACTCACCTGTAAAAAATACAACTTTTGTTCACGTGTTTAGCTGATCACTTCACAAAGTATGGAAAAAAGCTACCATTGCTGCGTAATGGGTACAAAATACCTAATGAATATCTCAGCAACGTGCAGAGATATAAAGCTGAAATTTGTTTTGAATTGATTCTGATCATTTTGGGTCACTTCTAGGTCGTGTATGAAATTTTATCAAAATCGTATGGGCGGAACTGGTACCCGGCAGCAACGGGTTAATCACATTTCGTTAAATATAAAAACTAAATATTCATACCTTTAAAAATTCTTCAAATTCCTAAAAAAAATATTTACACATTCACAATGCGTTAAATAAAAATATATGAAAATTAAAAAAAAAAATATTTTTTATAATCTTCAATTCAATTCAGTTCAATCGTTTCTTTTCGCTACTTTTTATTTTTATTTACTCGTCAACTCAAAAAAACGAATGCACCCAATTCGCTTCCGCTGCATTGCATACAAATCCGTAAAGTATACTTCACAACTGAATTTACTGAATGGAATGAATTACTATCCATTGAAAAAGCTGGCGTAGTGTTGGCCATTTGATGCCTTTGACTTGTTCCCTTCGATATCGTTAAACAGTTAAGGGTTGCCGTCGATTTGTCGTTTTACCAAAAATAAAATGCCACACAAACATGGAGTGCCGCACTCCAAGTGTGCGTGTGGCACTATGCACCACCACACTCACGCACAGCCATTCGCATATGCTTATGTATGTCTGGACTTGTTTCTGTATTTGTGTGTGTGTTGGTAAATTGATTTGGTTAGATTGAATCCGCACATGTTGCATGCACTTTGCCAAATTGGAAAATGATTCGTATGAATGCAATTAAATTGTGTCAATGCGAATTTAATGGCTACATAATCAAGTTTACGTGTAAATTATTGTCTATGTGTGTGTGTGTGTGTATGTGTGTGTGCGGGAAAGAGTGTTTTGTGTTAATTCAATGTACTGGCATTTGGCTAATAAATTGACTGCTTTGATGACATTGATTGTGTGGCACAATCGATTGAAATAAAACGCAATGCAATTGAAAGTCGGCTCAGTGGACTGAAACGTGTTCAAGTTCAACGGAAGCGAAATGAAGGCAATAAAGTCAAGTTCGATGATATTAAAAACGGTTAGCTTATTTATAAACGAATTTATAACGAATTTATAAAAATTAAAAGAGTGGAAAGAATCGGGGGAATTAAGTGTTTGGTGTTTATTGCTTTAGGGTATTTTTTTAATTTTTTTAGTGTAAGAATTGCTACAAACTTTGAAATGTTCGTTCGAGCTATATTGAATAAAATTTTAATTAATTTTTTAGATTGAATAAAAAATCGTGCAATGTGTTCACTGGTTTCAATTCTTTTTTTCAATAATATTTGCTTTACTTTCCAATCTCAACTGGCAACTGCTAGCTGAATCCTGACGAGCTAATTCGTTTACCCTTTCAGGCAGTTAAATATTTGTCTGACCCAAAACTAAAATTAGGACATTGATAACCGATTGACTGATTGACTGAAGTCCCTAAGTCATTTTGCTAACTTAGGCTGAACTTTCTAGGAGGAAGTGTAAGTTTTATGCTGATTTCTTATAATCTAAACTATGAACTGAAACCTAAGAAAATATCGAAGAAGACAAATGTAGAAGTAGAAGTAAAACAAAGAAAGCCAGTGAGAACAGACAACTTTAAACAAGTTTTATCTAAAGAAAAAGAGGCAGAAGTAGGAGAATTTAATAAAAAAGAAAAAGAAGCAGCACAAATATGAAAGAGAACTAAACTAGGGACAACTGTCAAACTTAAGACAGTCCTTTCTTAAGAAAAAGAGCGCATAGAAGAACAAATATGTAGAATATGAAAGAAAAGAATGAAAAACAAGTAGAAGTAGAAGAAAATAGGGATAAACAAGGATGACAGAACGATTATGATGGAGAAGATGATGATGATTATAATAAAAAAAAGAGAAAAAATGATGATAAATAGAGCAGAGAGAAGAAGAAGAAAAAAGAACAAGAAAAAGAAGCAGACAAAAATAGGACAAATAAGAAGAAGATGATGGGAATGGAGAAGGTGATAATGATGATCATAAAAAAAGAGAAATAATAAAAAAAATTATGATGAGAAATGGAGCGGATAGAAGAACAAAAAAAGGAAATAGAAGTAGAAATAGCAGAAAAATAGGAAACACAAGGAGAAGGAGATGATAATAATGGAGAAGATGATGATGAAGGAACAAAAAAAGAAAAAAGGGGAAAATTATGAGAAATAGAGCAGATAGAAGAAGAAGAAAGAAGAAGGAGTAGAAGTTGGAGAAAAATAGGAAAAATAAGAAGAAGAGGTCGATGACTATTAAGAGAAAATGATAATGAGAATGATGACAAAAGAAAAAAATTATGAGAAATACAGCAGATGGAAGAATAGAAAAAGAAAAAGGAGTAGAAGTAGAAGTAGGAGAAAAATAGCAAAGGTAATACGAAGAAGATGATGATAATGGAGAAAGTGAGACATAAAAAAGAGAAAAAAGGAAGTAAATGATGAGAAATGGAGAAGATTGAACAAGAAGGAAAAATAAAAAGAAAACAAAGTAGAAGAAAATTAAGAAAAATAAGGAAACGAAGACGATTTTGATGGAGAAGATAATGATGATGAGAAAGTGAAAAAAATAAAAAAAATATGAGAAAAAGAGCAGATAGAGGAAGGAAAGGAAAAATAAAAAGAAGTAGAAGAATTATGGGAAAAATTAGTGGAAAAAACCGTGATAATGAAAAAGAGAAAAAAGAAATATAAATGATGAGAAATAGAACAGATACAAGAAGAAGGAAAAATAAAGAGAAGAAAAGGAAGTAGAAGGAAAATAGGAAAAACAAGTAGAAGAAGATGATTACAATGGAGAAGATGATAATGATGATGAGGAAAAAGAGAAAAAAAATCAAGAGAAAAAGAGCAGATAGAAGAAGAAAATAGAAGGAAAGTATAAAGAAGTGGAAGTAGAAGAAAAATAGGAAAAATAAGACGAAGAAGACAATTATGATGGAAAAGATGATGACGATGAAAAAGAGAAAAGAGAAAAAAGATGAGAAATAGAGCAGGTAGAAGAAGAACAAAGAAAAGGAAGTAGAAGTACAAGAAAAATAAGACGAAGAAGATGATGATAAATGAAAAGATGATGATGATGATTTTGATGATAATGACGAAGAACAAGTCAAAGAAGAAGGAAAATTAGGAGCACTAGTGGCAATTGTCCGTTCATATAAATTTTTTCCTCTTATCTTAAGAAGAAGAACAGCACAAGGGGGAAGAAGAACAACAAGCGGAAAGTAGAAAGGAAGAAGAATGAGTAGATTAGAAAGACGAAGGATAACTAGAATATAAATAATAAAATGTAAAGGAAAACCTAAGGATAAAAGAATAAATATAAGGGATAAAATATAACGAATAACGGGAAAATGAAAAAATAAAATAATAAAGGATAATCAGAATGAAGAACGAGAAGATAAAGAACAAAAAAAGGAAAAATTAAAATTAAAAAAAACACAAGAGGAAATTTTCTGCTTGAAAAAGTCTCAACTATAAAGTTAAACCCTATCGGGATGCAGTTCAATTTTGAAAACCAAAATACTTTCGGCAGAAATGTTCCCATACTATAAAAGTTGAGGCTAGAAAATTATGTTGCATACTCACAAAATCTGAAATCATTCTTTTAACCGAGGACATACATCTAATTCAAATTAACATTTTGCGTGCGTCATAAGATCTGAAAAATGGTTTTGAAATTGGTAGGACGTATTATTTCAGTTGTGCCAAAAGGGTTAAAGTTCTATTAGAAACACTTTACAGCTCATTAGTTCCAGCATTCCCTACGCGCAAAAAAAGTACTTAAAAGTACCAAAAAAATTAATTCTTCCTTCCAAAAACCTACTGAAAAACACACACATGAGTTTAGCTCTGTGTGTGTGTGTGTGCGTGTGCTTGTTCATGGCACTCAAAAACATGTGTTCGAGTGCATTTATCATTCGCGCAATGCGATGCGCCAAAGCTAAATACACAATTTGAAACTGACTAAAGTGTGCAAATTATTTCTGCCAAAAGCAAAATGAGCGAACAAGAAAAAGCGGCAAAAATAAACGAAATAAAAAGAGGAAAAAAGTGTTTGTGGCAAATTGCGCCACTGCCCAATAAGCGCACAGCATAGCAACTCAAGACGGCGAAAGAAGGCAGAACAGTGGCAAAAAAAAAGGAGCAGGAAGCGAACAACTGCCACAGCGCCATTTGCAGTGCCGTTGCAAATATTCGCGCAGCTGTAATGACTGTTGCATTTGCGGCTAATTTACATTTAAATAATGAACGACTGAGTCGGGGCGGCGAGCAGCAAACAAATGTTGTTATTGCTTAATTTAGTTTAAATGTGCGCTGCAAGAGTGCCGAGGGGCAGCGGCAGCTGTCAATGCAGTTATGGCGCTTTTTGTTTTGGGAGCCTTTTTGGCGTCCAGGCGGACGGCAAAGCAGCGGCGCATTAAGCTTTTTGTCGGCCGTTCGGCAGCAAAGTTTAAAACGCTGCGCGCTTCAAGGCGTTGCAGCGTAAAAAAAAACAACAATCCGTAGTGGCCGACGCACAGCGGGCCAGCTGCGTTGCCGTCACTTGCAAACGCGGCAGCTGCGAAAAAGTGTGCGCGGTGACCGCATTGCCGCATTTTCCACGCTTACGGTCATTATTTAAAGGCGTCCGCCGCAGTCGCAGTTTTCAACAACTAAAGCAACAAAATATATGAAAATGAAATAAAAACGCAGCGGCAAAAGTAAAAGTGAAACAAAAAAGACAGCTGAAATAAAAAATTGTTATTGAATGAACGATGAATCATTGCGCCGCGGTCGCCGTTTAAGTTGCTGCTGCCGCATTTTTATCGCTTAAGCTGCGCAACTTGCTGCCGCCGTCGCCGTCGTTGTCTGTCGCTTCGTTGCGTTCGCGGCGGCGCACTTTTAATAACTTCTGTAAAACTTTTACGGCGTTTTTTTTTGCGCTGCAGCGAAAAAAGTTGGTTCATTCGCTCGCTCGTTGCTTGATTCGGCGCATGTGTTTGGCACTTGAAACTTGCCGCAAGGAAAGCAGCGAACAGCTGCAGCGGCAGCACTAGCAACAGCAACAACAACCACGGCGTCATCACGCAAAGAGTATTTAAAGTGACATTAAAAATATTAAAAAGTCGATAAATGGTTGCAACGTTTGCATGGGCCGCGCGTTGCTGTTGCTGACTGCTGGTTGCTGGTGGTTGTTGTTGGCGCTGCAGCGCATATCAGCACATTGTCATATGGTCGCACGGTGGCTGCAATCAAACTCAAGTGCTCGTTAATGGGCGGCATTAATGCGAGGCGCACAATCTCGGCGCACCACGGTGCGTATACGTAACACAAGTGTCGAGGTAAATTTCGCAAGTAATTTGAATTTATGCGCAACGATAGAGAAATGTGCACACAAATTGGGTTAAAGCAAATGATTTTTTATGACCCAAAGTATCTGAATCTCGCTCTTTAAGTTCTATATTACTTTTGAGAATGAGCGGTGGGGTGTTAAATTGCTTAGCGTTTAACTTTGGCAGTTGTTGCTGTGGCACAGAGAGGAAGCGTGGAGTTGTTATCTTGCAGCTTTCATAAGAGTCTGAAATAATGTTGCTATACATTTAGATGATTTTTCAATGAATTAATGGGCCACTAGTTGGCTTCACTTTGGGTTTTCTGCATTAAGTTGATTAAAAAAAATATGAAAATATATGAAATGCATTCATCAATGAATTTTTAAGGGCTTACTTTCAGTTCTTTTGGAGTAAACGGCAACATTTTTGGCATAATTTGAGAAATATTTCACAATTATCAGTAAAACCTGAAATTATTTCGAGTTCTAGGAACATTCTTCTACTCCAATTCAACAAAACTATTAGGAATTATTGCCTTAGATACAATTGAAACTCAACCTCGTCTGTTTATGTGATTAAATTTCCATGTACAACTAACCCCAATTAAAATTTCTAATAATTGTAGCCAACTCTGAAACTAAGCAACATTGCAATTGCAGAAAAATCTCTACCAAAAACAAATTGAAAAAAAAAATCGAATTTCTGAACTGGCAATAATCAAAATCGCAAAACCGCTCCTCATGATGCAATTCGAATAAAAGCGCCGCACTGCATTTTTCCCCCTTTGCATCATGCAATGACCCAATTTTGTTTTCATGTTGTTCGCTGCCTTTGTTGGCAATTTTTGTGGCAATTCCTTGCTGCAACTCGACTGCAACAAAAGTCTGCACTGCCACAAGTGCTGTGCAGTTATTAGCTCGAAAACACATTTGCCATTTGCCATTCGGTGCTGCTGGCAGCCACTGTTGCTGTGTTGTCTGTTGTTCGTTGGCATTTTTTTGTTTTTGTGTTAGTTGTTGCAACAAAATCCCAAGAAAATTATAATTTGCTTTTTGTAGCTGCGCATTCGTTTGCCGGTGCGTTTTCTATGAGCATTTTATGTGTCGATGCATGTATTGGTGCACGTGTGTGTGTGTGGTAATTTCTGTTATTATTGCAGCTAATGTTGCTGGCCGTGTCTGTACAGTGCCTGTGTCCCATAAGGCCCCAACCACAAACGTTATGTGCCTGCATTCGGTTATCTGTTTGTTCATTCGTTTGTGTGTGTGTGTGTGTGTGTGGCAGCTGCAGTGCTGGCAGCAAATGCAAATAGTTCGCCACTTTGTGCACATTCTCGGTGCGTACTTTTCGAATTGGGTTAATTGTGTGCCTTGTGTAGAAGTCCTCGCACGAATGTAATCTGGCTGAATGCTGATTTGGGGAATTATAAAATGCACCACCAAAGCAAGCAGGCGACCAATGAAGCGCAGCATAAAACGTCGAAGAAAAGTCATCGGCTCACTGCTGCTGAACAGAATTAAGATTCCCTTTCGGGGCAATTGAAAAGTCAATTTTCAATGGAGCTTGCTGTGTGTATGCACACACACATACATGTGCACTTTAATGTACATATGTGCCTGTTTGTGTATTGTATGTGGCAAGCCACTTTGACAGCTGCACAGTGGCTGCAGCTGCAGCTGCTTATGACACGCGTGACGTTACTCCCACTAAGTGCTGGTCAGCGCTGTTCCGCCCACCTGCCATGCGTCGTCATTGCTGCTGCTGCTGTTGCCTGGCTGTTGTATTCCATTCAATGCTGCAATCGGCAATTGTCAACAATCGTATTGTGGAATGTGAAGGGTTTAATGGATTTTTATCTCGAGCCACATCGATTGCATTGACAAAATAAATTAAAGCACATTGCAATTGGTTTCTCAATGTTTACGGTGGCTACCAATACAAATACAGTCAAGTACAGGTCCAAGTTCAGTACAAGTCAAGTGTAAGTATGGTTAAAGTCCAAGTCCCTTCAGTGTGAAGTTCAAGTCAAGTCCAAGTAAGGCAAAAGTCAAGTCTAAATCAAGTTCAAATCAAGTACAAGTCAAGTGCAAGTGAAGTCGAATCAAGTCAAGTTCAACTAAAGACCAAGTCAAGTCCAACTCAAGTGCTGTAAAAGCCCAACTCAAGTCCAAGTTATATTTAAATCGAGTCCAAGTCAAGTCCAAGTCAAGTCCAAATCAAGTCAAATGAAGTCCAAGTCATATCCAAGTCAAGTCCAAGTCAAGTCAAGTCCAAGTCAATTCCAAGTCATAAGCAAGTCAAGTCTAAGTCAAGTTCAACTAAAGACCAAGTTAAGTCCAAGTCAAGTCCAAGTCAAGTCAAGTCCAAGTCATAGCCACGTCAAGTCCAAGTCAAGTCAAGTCCAAGTCATAGCCACGTCAAGTCCAAGTCAAGTCCGAGTCATGTCCAAGTCAAGTCCAAGTCAAGTCACGTCAAGTCAAGTCAAGTCAAGTCAAGTCAAGTCAAGTCAAGTCAAGTCAAGTCAAGTCAAGTCAAGTCAAGTCAAGTCAAGTCAAGTCAAGTCAAGTCAAGTCAAGTCAAGTCAAGTCAAGTCAAGTCAAGTCAAGTCAAGTCAAGTCAAGTCAAGTCAAGTCAAGTCAAGTCAAGTCAAGTCAAGTCAAGTCAAGTCAAGTCAAGTCAAGTCAAGTCAAGTCCAAGTCAAGTCCAAGTCAAGCCCAAGTCAAGTCCAAGTCAAGTCCAAGTCAAGTCCAAGTCAAGTCCAAGTCAAGTCCCAGTCAAGTCCAAGTCAAGTCCAAGTCAAGTCCAAGTCAAGTCCAAGTCAAGTCCAAGTCAAGTCCAAGTCAAGTCCAAGTCAAGCCCAAGTCAAGTCCAAGTCAAGTCCAAGTCAAGTCCAGGTCAAGTCCAACTCAAGTCCAAGTCAAGTCCAAGTCAAGTCCAAGTCAAGTCCAAGTCAAGTCCAAGTCAAGTCCAAGTCAAGTCCAAGTCAAGTCCAAGTCAAGTCCCAGTCAAGTCCAAGTCAAGTCCAAGTCAAGTCAAGTCAAGTCAAGTCCAAGTCAAGTCCAAGTCAAGTCCAAGTCAAGTCCAAGTCAAGTCCAAGTCAAGTCCAGGTCAAGTCCAACTCAAGTCCAAGTCAAGTCCAAGTCAAGTCCAAGTCAAGTCCAAGTCAAGTCCAAGTCAAGTCCAAGTCAAGTCCAAGTCAAGTCCAAGTCAAGTCCAAGTCAAGTCCAAGTCAAGTCCAAGTCAAGTCCAAGTCAAGTCCAAGTCAAGTCCCACTCAAGTCCAAGTCAAGTCCAAGTCAAGTCAAGTCAAGTCCAAGTCAAGTCCAAGTCAAGTCCAAGTCAAGTCCAAGTCAAGTCCAAGTCAAGTCCAAGTCAAGTCCAGGTCAAGTCCAACTCAAGTCCAAGTCAAGTCCAAGTCAAGTCCAAGTCAAGTCCAAGTCAAGTCCAAGTCAAGTCCAAGTCAAGTCCAAGTCAAGTCCAAGTCAAGTCCAAGTCAAGTCCAAGTCAAGTCCAAGTCAAGTCCAAGTCAAGTCCAAGTCAAGTCCAAGTCAAGTCCAAGTCAAGTCCAAGTCAAGTCCAAGTCAAGTCCAAGTCAAGTCCAAGTCAAGTCCAAGTCAAGTCCCAGTCAAGTCCAAGTCAAGTCCAAGTCAAGTCAAGTCAAGTCCAAGTCAAGTCCAAGTCAAGTCCAAGTCAAGTCCAAGTCAAGTCCAAGTCAAGTCCAAGTCAAGTCCAGGTCAAGTCCAACTCAAGTCCAAGTCAAGTCCAAGTCAAGTCCAAGTCAAGTCCAAGTCAAGTCCAAGTCAAGTCCAAGTCAAGTCCAAGTCAAGTCCAAGTCAAGTCCAAGTCAAGTCCAAGTCAAGTCCAAGTCAAGTCCAAGTCAAGTCCAAGTCAAGTCCAAGTCAAGTCCAAGTCAAGTCCAAGTCAAGTCCAAGTCAAGTCCAAGTCAAGTCCAAGTCAAGTCCAAGTCAAGTCCAAGTCAAGTCCAAGTTAAGTCCAAGTCAAGTCCAAGTCAAGTCCAAACAAAATCCAAATCAAGTCCAACTCACGTCCAAGTCAAGTCCAAGTCAAGTCCAAGTCAAGTCCAAGTCAAGTCCAGGTCAAGTCCAACTCAAGTCCAAGTCAAGTCCAAGTCAAGTCCAAGTCAAGTCCAAGTCAAGTCCAAGTCAAGTCCAAGTCAAGTCCAAGTCAAGTCCAAGTCAAGTCCAAGTCAAGTCCAAGTCAAGTCCAAGTCAAGTCCAAGTCAAGTCCAAGTCAAGTCCAAGTCAAGTCCAAGTCAAGTCCAAGTCAAGACCAAGTCAAGTCCAAGTCAAGTCCAAGTCAAGTCCAAGTCAAGTCCAAGTTAAGTCCAAGTCAAGTCCAAGTCAAGTCCAAACAAAATCCAAATCAAGTCCAACTCACGTCCAAGTCAAGTCCAAGTCAAGTCCAAGTCAAGTCCAAGTCAAGTCCAAGTCAAGTCCAAGTCAAGTCCAAGTCAAGTCCAAGTCAAGTCCAAGTCAAGTCCAAGTCAAGTCCAAGTCAAGTCCAAGTCAAGTCCAAGTCAAGTCCAAGTCAAGTCCAAGTCAAGTCCAAGTCAAGTCCAAGTCAAGTCCAAGTCAAGTCCAAGTCAAGTCCAAGTCAAGTCCAAGTCAAGTCCAAGTCAAGTCCAAGTCAAGTCCAAGTCAAGTCCAAGTCAAGTCCAAGTCAAGTCCAAGTCAAGTCCAACTCAAGTCCAAGTCAAGTCCAACTCAAATCCAAATCAAGTCCAACTCAAGTCCAAGTCAAGTTCAAGTCAAGTCCAAGTCATGTCCTAATCAAGTCAAAATCAAATCAGATAAAAATACTAATCAAAAATTTAAAATCAACTAAAACAAAATCAAAATCAAATCCAAAATAAATACAACATTCAATTCAATTCATTTAAAATCCAATCAGATGAAATCAACATAGGACAAGATCGCATAAGCTCACTTAAATCTTCGATCCACATTTGTTCCCAAAGATTTTCTCATCACATATACAGTCAAGCATTAATCTTCTGACTGACTAAAAATTTGTCGAAATTTCTTTTCAACGCTCGCAGCGATTCCATTAGCACTCACTGTGTATGTAAATACTTCAAATTTCATGAATGGCGTCGCTAAAGTTACATTCAATTTTATTCTTTCTGAATGCCAACGCCAATGGAAAATCACGACAGCGCCGAGTTGACTGTGTTTGTGTGTGTGTTGGTGCGTTTCTGTTTATGTGAGTGAGTTTAAAAACACACTTTAAAGTCCATTAGCAGTGCGTGCAGTGGAGATATTTTTGGCAACTGGCATGTGTGCAGCCATCGACTTTAAGCGAAAGCAAATAAAGCAAACACAAAACGAAGCACGACAAGAGGGAAGGTACGAGAAATATGTACATATGTGTGCACACATGTAACCGATGGCACTGGCACTGAGCATAAGTTTGTGTGTGTGTGTGTTTGTTGTGTGTGTGTGTACGGGACCAGGCGAGACGCAGACATTTTTCAATTGGCAAATAAATGCGCAAATTTCAAATTAAATATTGATACATGAAAGAAAGCGAAAAGAGAAAAGACGGCCAAATTATTATACGCTTTGTGGAAGTTTCTCAAATGTGCAAAGGCAAAATTGAAAATAAAATGAAATCTCGAAAAATATGCAAAGAAAAGCTAAAACTTTTTCGCTGCTGCAAAGGACACACGCACACATATTATATGGAAGCTATGTACATACATATCTAGTATGCATGCATGTGTGTGTGTGTGTACAAGACCAGCAGCAGCTCAAGTCAATGCACGTAAACAGAGCGAACGCGTCCTCATAAAAGTTTCAACAAATAAATGTATGCAAATTTTTGAATACGCTCACACAACTACAAACACGCCCATGGGTCTCTTTGCATGTGTGTGTGTGTGTGTGTGTGTGGAAAAGTTTTTGATGCGACGCTTCTTAATGCTTGGAATAAAAATTATTATTTGTGTGCCCGCTGCTGCTACACTACTCGCCCAAGTCGATGTTTTTGTGTGTGTGTGTGCGTGTGCGTGTTTGCGTGCGGGTGCTGTGTGCTGCACAACACGTCCGCCGGCATCATTACAATTTGTGCCAATAAAAAAACAATGCAAATACGATTTGCCATTACGCCGGAAATCTTCGATAATGCCACATAATCCACACAGCCACAGCTACATTATGTCGCACTGCCACATTGCGCTCAGCATAAAACAAAGCCACAACTGCCGTTGGCACTGACGACAACTGTGGCGCTCAAATGATGCTTTTGTTGTTGTTGTTGGGTTTTTTTTTTGGTTGGCGCGTTTCCTGTGTGCTGCGTTTATATTGAATGTCGGCTGCTGATGAGCTCCACGCTGGCGCTGACACTTGTAAACTTTTATTTTGTCTTTCGAAATGCTTTGTTTTTTTTGGGCTGTTATATTTGTTGTTGTTGTTTGTTTGCTTGGCGCGCTGATTGTGCTAGAATAGTTTTGAAATTGTTTTCTGTTGTCTGTTGATATTTTTTGGCCACTTTGAGGAACTGGCAGTCAGTGTATTAGTGACAAATGCTTCTCTCAGCTGCTTTGCGAGTGTGAGATTCCTTGTGGAGTGGTTTTTTGTTTGTCTCTGTGCAACAAACGAGCCGTTGGAGACATAATTCAAGAATATCAATAAAAGTTGTAGTTTTGGTAGTAAAATTAATAAATAGTTATGTAGGCAAAGTCATTACGAGTAGAGAGAGAAATGGCTGCTTGGTATAGAAATATAACTTAAGGAAATCTTCGGTGAAATGCTTAAAAATTTTCCAGAGTGGCAGAAAATTTGGTTTTTGTTGCTTTATAGTTTTTGAAGCCTTTTCTTTAACAAATTTTTCAGCACATTTCAAAAAGCATAAATTTCCATACAACTTGACTTGAACCATTTTGGTAAAAGACCACCGAAATTATTTGCAATTATCAAAAATTTCCGTTTTCTTGGATAAATTCATAACTGCTGCCGCTGGCCAAGTGGCAAAGCTGCCATTAGTCTTGTTTTGGTCAACAAACATTCAATACAATTTTTCATGCTTACACGCTGCGGCTGCACACACACACACACACAAGCGCACAAAATTGCATTGCTAACGGGATAATCGTTTGGCTTCGGTGGCATCAAGTCATAAAAACGTGAATCCATTATGTACACAACAAGTCGTAAATCACGCCCCGAAATATGCATAAATTAGCGCCAAAAAGCAGCAAAAGCAAACCAAAGCATTCTGCCAGCAGCAAAGAAATGCATAGAAAAGGGATGTAGTGGGCGCAGAGATGCAGCCAGCAAAACGAAAGCATTGCAAATGCGTTGGGGCCATGGAAAAATCGTTTTAATCAGTGTCGGCGTGAAGTGTAGATAAGCGCAATGTTTAAGCGCCCGAAAGTATGCAGAAATGGCAGAAATGCAGCGAGTTGCGAGACGGTGCACGGTTTGCTGGCGCTGACTTTTGGTGATTTTTTGCAATATTCTGCAAAACTTTGAAGCGAGATGTCAAAATGATGAAGGAGGCAAAAAACGAAACGAGTAAACTCTGGCGAGAAATGCTTTCATGAAGAGGGGGGGGCTGGGAAAAGTGGAGGGGAAAGAGCGAGAATGCAAGCGTTCAGAAGTCATGAAAAATGTGCGCATATGAATTGAAAAAGTGTAAAAACTGACTGACGGCTTTGGCTGAGGTTGGTCAGTGTTTAGCGAGGCGCATAAGTTTAGTAGACGCATATGAATTGTATTAAAAAAATAACTTAAAAATGGACTTAAAAAAACTTGAAAAATAATATTCAAAAAATAAATAACAATTGAATAATAATAATAGTAAAACAAAAAATAAAATAAATAAAATAAAAAAATAAAATCAAATAAAATAAAATAAAATAAAATCAAATAAAATAAAATAAAATAATATAAAATAAAATAAAATAAAATAAAATAAAATAAAATAAAATAATATAAAATAATATGAAATAATATGAAATAAAATAAAATAAAAAAATAAAATAAAAAAAATAAAATAAAATAAAAAAATAAAATAAAATTAGATAAATTGAAGTAAAATTAAATAAAAAAATAAAATAAAATAAAATAAAATAAAATAAAAATAAAATAAAATAAAGAAAGTAAAAAAAAATAAAATAAATAAATAAGAAATCTTTGCTGAAATTTGTTGATAAAATAATTTTTCAATTAATAAACAAATACAATTATTAAAATAAATATAGAACTCTTGCAGTTTTCAAATGGAGGAGGAGTTTTGAAGCAAACGAACTAAAATATAGTCAAATGATGTAAAATTCGTTTCAGAATACACAAGAAAACTTCTTTACTAAGTATAAGGATTTTTTTGGAGGATCATTCAAGACCATCATGTAGCCTAAGTTCACCTTTAATCTGATTTGTTTTAATTAATGTTAGCAATGAAGCAAAGCAGTGCGTTAGTTCCGAAAGCTAAGGGGACAAGGTTCCGAATGAAGAATTCATGGACCTTTGACTTTAGTTAGGAGAATAGGCTGAGTAAGGAGAAAACTCCAAAAAATCTGTGCGAAAAATTAATTAGTGTGTGTACAAAAGCAGCTCAAAGTACGAACTTTTTTCAAAAACATATTTAAAAACATATTTTCTGTTTTTTAGTCAAATTCACGGTTAGCAAGAAGTAGCTAAAACTTTCAATATAGATTAAGAATTGATGTGGGTATTTTTGCTTTTAATGTTTTTTCAACATTTGTAAAGCTGAGTCTTCTATTTCACTTTTAATTTAAAATATTTTTCAAAATTAAAAACATGAAAATTGGCAAAACTTAGAGGAAAATATCTAAACAGCAAGTGAAAGTATGTTCCTGGATTTTTGTTTATTTTAAGAAGCATTCTTTTTTTGCCAAAAAATGTAATCACATCTTCCGATATTTTTGCGATCTCAGAAAATAATTCAATTTGAAATTTTATTTCAACGCCTATTCTTCGACAAAATATATTTTATTTATAACTGAAAGTAAGTAATCAGTATGAAACATACATCTATTATTATCATTTTTATTGCAAAACGAAAGGATGCTCATACAATTTCTGTTACTCTTTGCAATTATCAATGTTGACGTAACTGATGAAATGTAAAATCTGAAAAATTTAGTCAACAAATTTCGTGCTATAGCTAAAAAAATGATGAAAATTGCACATTTAAGTCTCAGGCATTGCCAAACTAACATACATTGGTGTAAATTATTTATAGATCTGACGGAGTGAAATATTTTTAGGCCGCCACAGCACTTCGCTGCTTCTTTTGACATGCCAAACATTTTTGTATTTCATCGAAGATAATTTTAATAATTTTTGTTTTTAATAATCATTTTTCGTTTTTACAACTCTCAAACAACGCATAAACATTCACAATGACAATGATGTAAAATTAAATATTTAAAATATTCCAAATATATGTCATCAATCAAGAATGGGACTCTTCAGGCTTTAACAACTTCGCTGCTTCTTTTGACATGCCAAACATTTTTGTATTTCATCGAAGATAATTTTAATAATTTTTGTTTTTAATAATCATTTTTCGTTTTTACAACTCTCAAACAACGCATAAACATTCACAATGACAATGATGTAAAATTAAATATTTAAAATATTCCAAATATATGTCATCAATCAAGAATTGGACTCTTCAGGCTTTAACAACTCAACTCCTCTCTTCCATTCGATATCGAGTTATAGTCGACTTCAATCATGAACTTCAGGCACCAACGGCGACAAAGTTAGCAGACTTTAAATCAGACAGCAGCAACACTGTAGACCCGCTTTTTCGACAGCCCAATCTCCATGCTGCATCTATGTTTTTTTTCATCTTAACGAGAAGGCAGCATCAATGGTTGTAGCTATATTTGTTTGTATGTTTGTAAAGCTGCATTAAAAGTAATAATGGAGCAGCTGGAAAGGGCACAAACGGCATTAAACGTAATCACGTAAAGAGCTTGTTAGATTACATAATAACGCATGAAAGCGGAAACGGAGATCTACGAGCGCAGCCAGCATGCCAAAACACACACACACACATTCATATATGACAACCTTGCTGGCCGGACAGCGGTAATGCCAGCAACAATGGCGCCACTGTTGCTGATGGTGATGAGTCCACTTCGGCACAGACACACGCACGCACACATGCAAACAACAAACTCATACTGCGAGCAAGCCATAGTTAACACGTTTAAGCCACAGGCGTGTGTCAGTGGGCGCGTGTGTCTGTCTGTTTGCGTCTGTGCTGCGGTTGGTTGGATTATAATTGCCACATATCCTGCCGACTGTCGGCGAATGGACCAAAGGACTGTTGCATAACGCACGCCGCATTGCACACGTTCGGCGGCGTCAGGAGTGAATACTCGCAGCAGCCGTGGCCGCATTGCTGGTGCAAGAGAAAAACGAGCAAAGCAACGAGAAAGCAAGTGCCGAACGGTTTGCATTTATGAACGACTCGACGGTCGTATTCACTTTTAATGCCAACCACATGTTACATTATCGTTCAAGCTGCAGTGCCGTTTGCAACCCTGCGCCACTGTTCAGCTGTCACTTGCCGAAGGGGTTTATTTGATTTTCTTTCGTGTGTTTGAGCGTTTTTGTTCATAAATCTCGCTACGCCGCGTGTTCAGTGTCGGGTACGCACGCGCTTGCGTTTCTTTCTGTCAGCAGCGGCATGAAGGCGTCAGAAAAAGTAGCCGAAAGAAGCTCAAAACCAGCCAACAAGAAAACGCACCATGGCAGCCAGTTTGAGCGGCGCTGCAGCCATGTCGGCCGCTTTGCACACCAGCGAGCGCGCGGTTCGAGGAAACAAGATAAGCGGCGTTAAAATGTGCTGCTTTTGTTGGCTGAAATTTAAAGTGACACAAAAACGAACACACACACACACATACGCACAGAATGGGGTAAAAGTTGCATATATATAAAAAGTGTCGCATATTGTTGCACGTCGCGTGCAAATTACTCTGCAGCTGTCGTTCTTGTGCAGCTGCAGCGGCAACATGTGTTGACAAGCGGCTTTTGCTGTTGAAATTCAAACGCACACACACATACACATTCACTCATGCAGAGGCCACGCTTTTGCGTTCGAATATGCACGCAGGGGGGAAAAGAAACGCATGTGCGGTATTTAAGCTGCAGCGGTCTGGCAACAAAGCCGACGTGGCTATTCAACAAAAATAAAAAAGCGCAAAAGTTCGCTTTAAATTGTGGTTTCCTTTGGCGTTTGCTTTGAGCGCGTTCGAGTTTGTGTGTGTGAGCGCGCTTTAAGAAATTCTTTGCTTTTCTTTTTTTTTTAAGAATGCACTGTGTACATTTCTTGCATAGTTGTGTTGCGAGCGTGTGTGTGTTTGTGTGTGTGAGTGTATTTTGTGGGCACCGGAAATTGGGTCAGCTGTTTTCTTACTTCCGCATACGCCACACGCTGCAAATAAACATGCCAAGTGCTTCAAACACACACACACACATATACATAGAAATAGACGTAAGTCCTAAGAAAAGTGAACAATATAATTACTTATGCTTTTGTGTAGTATATATCAACTAATTGCTATGAAATTGAGCTTTTTAAGATTAGAATGAAGATAAAAAAAATGAAAAAAACGAAAATTAAATTCTTACAAAAAAAAAATTCAGTATTTTTCGTTTATAACGAATCCGTTTAAAACGAACTTCCGCCTCAAACGAACCAATTTCAAAAGTAACTTGCGGTTAAAACGAACCATTTTGCCAGTTTGTCGAAGTTCGCTTTAACCCTTTCGCTACAGGTTTTTACTGGGGAAAGTTAAAATTTTAATTTTTACGTCTTAGGCTTCTATGTGGTTATATTAGCAACATTCCATAAGAAATTTTTTAATTTTTATACTCGGACCCTGTATTTTAGAGTGTTTTTCTATGAGAGCAACCACATCGTTGTGGCTATAATAATTACTTAACCCTTCGATGGGCAGTAAGTAGTTACTACACATTTGCACTTTGTCGTCTGGCCAGACGAAATCTGGGTGAGGCTTTTGACAATGGCAAAGCGCAATGACAGATGAAGTTTATTATGTTTATATGGTAGGCAACGTATGTAAGTATATATATATACAAATTATGTTCATATATACTTACTTAGTTACCCACAAATACACTGTAAAAAGGAGATGAATCTGTGATTTTTTTTATTTTTTTGAACCATTTCGTCTGGCCAGACGACAAAGTCCATCCGAAGGTTAAACATAAAACGCATAACGAAAATTTTAATATTTCTTCATTTACTTCAGCCAAAATTAAAAAAAAAGTATCTAAATTGAAATAAAACGTCAAAGTAAAAAGTTCTCTAGATTTTTCTGCTTCTTCTTCCTTTACTATGTCAAGATATACCATTAAAAAAACGTGTATACTTCTCTTCTTTAAACTTAAATATTCAGTATATTAATTTCGTATTTTTTCTAAAACTTCAAACTATTCTAAAGACCAACAAAAAAATGTATTCTTGCAACCATAGAGGATGCAGACGTCCACAAAGTAGCAAGTTGCCATATGGCAACAAAATAGCGAAAGGGTTAAGCGAAAAGTACTGTACTGCAAATTATTAGTAACTCTTGGCATTGATTGTTTGAAATTTTTATATGCAAAATTTTCAGAAACAACACTTACATGTGCGAAAACCAGTGCCCCAAAACCATCTTAGCGAAGTCCCCAACCATTATGTTGTCACCTCCCTTGCACAACAGATGGCGGTATGAGCGGTTTCTCACAACAGCGGCGGTAGATGGCAGTTCCATCACTTAGGACTAAATAAAGACCCGCAACAGGCCAATCCCCTACCTTGGCAGAAAACCACAACGGATTAACCTAACCAACACAAGGCAATGTCTTCGGGTGGCCCTATGCTCCAGAGAGGAGTGAACATGGAAAACAAATTTAAATGACTTTTTTACTCCATACTTGGAAAGCAGTCTCAATTAACTTCAACTTAAACCGCTTTAATTATTTGCTTTAATTTAAATTATCCAATCTTTAAGATGCTTCGTTTGCATTCTTAATCGATTAACAAAAGAAGCATTAAAGTGCAAAAAGGAAAGTAAATATTTTGACACTTCAGCGCCCATTGTTCCACTTCCTGTTGAATTAAAACAGCATTTTGCAATTATTGTTGTATTAGGAAATTAAATAATTAACTCATGCAGAACGAATGGGCACAACAATTCGAAATGCCGTTCCCATACCTCAAACACACACACACACATGCACCCTCACACACACATACACACGTATGAGCCCGAGAAATGCGTAAAGTGCCCAAGTGTGCGCATTTAAAGTTTTTCGCTTGACTTGATTGATGGCACTTTAACTTCTTTACGATGCACTTTAAGTCCGAATGATACATAATTTGACATATTGTCTCCATGTAGCTTGTCCGCATGTTCGCATGAGTGCTTGTGTGTGTGTTGTTTTTGCAACGTGCTGCCACGACCTTCGCACAACTCGCTCGACTCGTTTCAAAGTAACACAACAACAACAATGACAATGAAATGAACTTCCGGCCGACTTGTAGGGACACAATAGCGCAACGACTCAAGTTGTCAAAATCGACTTGATGCAAACGCCTCGCACACATACACATACATATATAGTACATCCACACGTGTCGTTTGGCATTTGGAGGCGTGTGACTGAAGCGCAACGAAATTAACATAAATATTTGTACGCTTAATAAATTTAATTTCCTGCCACTACAGAACGGACGTCGCTGTCTGTGCGCCGAGCCCCGAGAAGGGATAATAAATGTAAATGCATAAATTTCATTCATTCATGCCAAAAATTCGCAAAACACACACACACACAAACACATTTACACATAAACTCACTGAGACACGCAGGCAACAGCGTTGCTTTTCTTTATTAAAATAAAATTTACTTTATTTATGAAAATTAAGTGAAGCAAAGCAGTCGATAACATTTTCAAGGATACCTGCTGGCATCTTTAAGATTTTGATAAATTAAAATTACACATTTCCCACACACACGCGCACGCACAGAGCGTTGCGTGTACTTGTGCGCACGTAAATATTTAATGTGCGGGTAAATCACAAAAATCAGCGACAGCGAAAAAGCCGAAAACAAGCAGCAAAACAATAACAAAAGTAAAATGAATTTAACGAATTGTTGTGGGCTTTCTCGCGAACAGGGAATTGCGCCAGGCGACAGCAGACGCAACCGATGTACACTTGCGCCGGTCGGAGGGAACGTTGCGTGTGTGGTATGCTTTTAGGCGCTGGCAATTGTGTGTAGGCTGTGGTGAAAAGAGTTAACCGTTGACTCAGGATTGTTTTGTTGTTGTTGTTCTTGCTTCTTTATTATTATTTCAAGTATGTGCTCATGTGTGTGCATGAGAGTACACAATTTTTATGGCATAATTGCAGGCGTATTGCTTGTTGTTTTAGCCCGGTTTTTGTTTTTGATTATTGCGCAAATATATAAATAAGAGCGGGTTGCTCTCTGTTGCCTAGGGAATGGAAGAATATTTTATGGTTTTCTTGTAGCTAATTTCGGTTGCAGAGCGCCCACGTGCGGCAAGTTAAAAATACTTTGGAAGAACTGAAGCTGAAAAAACAACAAATCTATTTTTAAATTGTTGCCAAGCAAAGCGAACTCTTAGTAAGGGGTTTTTGTTGAATTTTATTTATTTAGTTTTTATTTAAACAAAATTTAATAAAATAATAATTACTGGTAGAAGTAAAACAGAGGTGTTGCGCTATGTGCATCAAACCAATGGAAGCAAAGTCCCCAACTATTCTGCTGTCACCTCCTTTACACAACAGATGGCGCTATAAGCGGTAGCTCACAACTTCGGAGGCATCGTTCCTAAGCGACGATAGATGACAGCCTCATCTCTTGGGACTACCTGAGGAAAGCCAATTACCTAGCCTGGCAGGATAACACAAACGATTAACGTAACCAACACAAGGCAATGTCTTCTGGAGGCCCTATGCTTCCGAGAGAAGTAAACAAGGGGGAAACATGTGGTGGAGCGGTGAGCTTTTTGAGGATAAGACTCAGTCACGCGAATCCAACTTAAACTTAGCCTTTTTTGTATAAAAATGTTTGGTTCCAGAGTGTTCATTGCCAATCGAATCCAAATTAAACTTAGCCTTTTTTATATACAAGAAAACGTTTGGCCTCAGAGATTTCAGAAGACTTCCACTCGAATCAAAATTAATCTTAGCTTTTTTAAATATAAAAGAAAACGCTTGACCCCAGGGAATTCAAAAGACTACCACTTGAATCCAACTTTAACTTAGCCTTTTTTATATAAAAGAAAACGTTTGGCCCCAGAGATTTCATTGCCACTCGAATCCAACTTAAACTTGGACCTTTTTCTAAAAAAAAAAAGTTTGACCCCAGAGATTTGAGGAGAATTCCACTCGAATCCAACTTAAACTTAGCTTTTAATCTCTATAAGAAAAAGGTTGGTCCCAGAGAGTTCATTGTCACTCGAATCCAAATTAAATTTAAGAAATTTTTCTATGAAAGAAAACGTTTGGCGCCAGAGATTTCAGAAGATTGCTACTCGAATCCAAAGTTTTCTTAGCCTTTATTCGCTGTAAGAAAACGTTTGGCCTCAAAGAGTTCATTGCCACTTGAATCCAAATTAAACTTAGCTTTTTTATATAAAAAAGTTTGACTCAAGAGATTTCAGAAGAGTGGCAGACTCGAACTCAAATCAATTTTAGCCTTTAATTTCTGTAAGAAACCGTTTGGCTCTACAGATTTCCTAACTTTAGCAGAACCTTGCAGGATAACCATGAGAATTTTGTGGGCTTTCTTAATTGTTAGACATACTTCAATCCATCTCTTTCTCTTGAAGACAGTATCTGCATGGGTTCGAAGCAGTGGCACTCACAGTATTTCATTTTTGGGGCGTGTCGTCCACAACTTTTTGAGTCCAATAGCAGTTTAAATCATGTTTCGCAATTAAAATGTTTGCAAGATACAAATATTTGAGAGGGGTTTGAACCCCCAAAATACGCCTTGCGTGCGCCACTGGCCGGAAGTAGTAAATAAGTTCATTCGATATCTGAAAATCATCTAGGAACTACATAGAGCCTTGGTGACAATAATAAAATTAATTGTTCCGGTTGAAAATTGATGAATGTGAAGGATACGAATTATGAATAAAAGTAATGAAAATAAGCAATGCATTGCCACTTCAATCTTCTTGCTCTCAGAGAACAGAATTTGGGTGTAGTTCTAAAAATTCAAAACCAAGTGTGACATTGAATCAGACAAACACTGAAAGGACTGCAGAACAAAGATGTGGACAATACGAAGCATTTGTTCTGTGGGCTATGAATTTGAAACCAGCTGAAAAAAATTGTTGAAGTTTATTTCAACTCAAAAACTTAAATTATTCCAACATTTTTCACAGTGCAAACAATTTTGCGGTTTTCAAAAAACCCGCCCAGTTTCTGAACTGTTCCTTATAATTCCGGAGCCGCTGATCACGAATATGTAATTTTTTTTTTTGGGTCACCTCTAGTTTGGTTTTTACAAGGCCTTGAAGTTGCCAGCAACACCCACCTCGAAAACGAATTTAAATTGTTGAACTCATCTTAGTCCAACAATATTAGTATCAAATTAAAGATAATCAATTCTTTAGCCCAAAGCCATGTCAATGTTAATTGTACGTTATATTTTGAACCTTGAAAATCATAATCTTAGTCCAACAATGTTGGTTAGAATAGCCTGACAAAAATTTCTGATAAAAAATCTAACAAGCGTTGAATAGAAAATCAACTGTCAGACTTTTGCCAGAATAGGGCTGTTATATCGTATGTTATTGTTCTGAGTATTGTTCGTCGCGTTATTTTGAAAAAAAGTATCCTAAAATGCAAGCGGAAAATATAAAACACAAAAACAATCCAAACTGTTTTTGCCATATTTGTGGTGAATTTACCATTTTAAAACAACGAAAAAAAATTAACGAAAGTATCAAACTAATTTACTCGAAATATTTTGGCTTCGAAATTCAAGCTAGTGAAAATATTCAATATGCACCTAACATTTGTTGTGAAAAGTGCTATCGAAATTTATTGTTCTGGTACAATGGTAAATCCCAAAATATGCCATTTGGTATTCCGATGTTGTGGGCACCGCAGTTGCAGCACAATGAAGACAAATGTTACTTTTGTATTGTTGATATCAGCGGCTATAATTTAAGATCAAAGTCAATTTTAAATTACCCTAATTTGGAGTCAGCAATACGGCCAAAACCGCATAGTGAAACAACGCCTGTTCCTAGTCGAGAATTCAATACTCCGCAATTACCCCAAGATTATTCTTCAATCAACCGCGAAGTGATCAGAAGCATTGATCCGACTTACGAGCCATCAGAAGTTGGAGGCTGCAACCATGTGCCGTTTAACCCAGAATCATTTGATCCTTCGTCGTCGATCGCATGAATTGCAATGGTTTTTTACTTCAATGGAAAATATGGTATATTGCAACGATATTTGCGGATTACTAGAAGCACTGAATATTCAGTACGAAAAAACTCAATGGTATTTGTTTATAGACTCTTCCAAAGTGAGTCTAAAAGTTGCACTGATTAATAAAGGCAAAAATCTTGCAACAATTCCTATAGCGTATTCAGTGCAGCTAAAAGAAACTTACGACACTATGAAGCTGATCTTAGATAAAATCAAATACGCTGAACACAACTGGTTAGTGTCAGGAGACTTTAAGGTGATTGGTCTTCTATTAGGCATGCAGCAAGGCTTTACAAAGTTTAACTGCTTCATTTGTGAGTGGAATAGCCGCAATAGAGAGAGACATTATAGCGACTTCAAATGGCCACATCGACAACGTCCTCTGTTAGGAGAAAAAAATGTTATTGCTGAAGCTCTGGTTGCGAAAGACAGAATAATTCTCCCATCTCTTCATCTCGAGCTTGGTGCCGCGAAAAATTTAATCAAGGCTATGGACAAAGCTGGTGAAGGTTTTCAGTACATAAGAAGAAAATTCCATTGGATTAGTGATGCGAAGATTAAGGAAGGTAAACACAAATTAAGTAAATTGTTTATCGTATTTTGCTTAAAACTTTCGTCTTATATTTAGTTATCTCAATTTGTAAAAATAACATATTTTGTATTTATGTATATCTGTAGGTGTTTTAATTGGTCCAAATATACGCGCTTTACTTAAAGACACCGTATTTGAGAGCACACTAAGCGAGAAGGAGAGAAGAGCATGGCTGTGTTTCAAAGATGTTAAAGAGAATTTCTTGGGCAACCACAAATCAAAAGATTTTGAAGAATTAGTAAAACGAATGATTTCAGCATTCGCAGATATGAACGTACTCATGTCGTTGAAAATTCATATGTTCCATAATCATATCGGGTTTTTCCCTTCAAATATGGGAGAATTATCAGATCAACATGGCGAGAAATTCCATCAGGAAATGCTTCAAATGGAAACTAGATATAAGGGAAAGAGTTTACATGCCATGGTTGCAGAATACTGCTGGAGTAAGAAGCAAGATGACTTGAAAGATGAATACAGCCGTTGTGTCAAAAGGACGAAATAATTCAACTACTTTCTTGCTTTTCACACAACGGTCCTATCCTATCCTATCCTATCCTATCCTATCCTTCACACTCAAGTACTTTTCCCTTATATCTAGTTTCCATTTTGAGCATTTTCTGGTGGAATCCTGCTAGGATGATCAGATAATTCTTCCATATTTAAAGGGAAAACCCAGATATGACTATGGAACATATGAATTTTCAACTATATGAGTACGTTAATATCTGTGAATGCAGAAATCATTCGTTGTACTAATTCTTTATAGTCTTTTGATTTGTGGCTGCCTATGAAATTTTTTTTTTAACATCTTTGATCCCTGAGAAAACCACATACACAGACGGCAGCAAACTTGAAACAGATGACTCGGCCTTCGTCGTTCTTTTCTCTGCAAAACGCTGAAAGAAGCACATGTTCAAGATGCACAATGCTTGCACAGTGTACCAAGCCGACTCAGCTTTGTCATGGGCTCAAAGTAAATTCTCAAAATTAATATATTGTTAGTTTACCAAATAAGTTTAGTACCAATTACTTGCCCTACTATTATTACTACTATTAAATAAACACGACTGAATTTTCAATAAGCAATGTTTTCTAGTTCAAAAATAGTTCAAAATATAACGTACAATTAACATTGACATGGCTTTGGGCTAAAGAATTGATTATCTTTAATTTGATACTAATATTGTTGGACTAAGATGAGTTCAACAATTTAAATTCGTTTTCGAGGTGGGTGTTGCTGGCAACTTCAAGGCCTTGTAAAAACCAAACTAGAGGTGACCCAAAAAAAAAAATTACATATTCGTGATCAGCGGCTCCGGAATTATAAGGAACAGTTCAGAAACTGGGCGGGTTTTTTGAAAACCGCAAAATTGTTTGCACTGTGAAAAATGTTGGAATAATTTAAGTTTTTGAGTTGAAATAAACTTCAACAATTTTTTTCAGCTGAACCAATGGACTGATTAACATGAAATTTCATAATGTGTTGGTGCATAGTAAGGGTTTTATAATATATTTTTTTCAAATTTTTTTGTGGAAAAACTTCCAGGATAATTAAGGATTCATTCTTAAAAGGACATTTTTATATCCTTTTGCCAGGATAATTACAAAAAAATATTTGATTTGAGTTGGAGACATAATTCTCTTTCTTTTGATACCAATATTGTTAGACTAGGATAAGTTCAACCATTTAAATTAATTTTTTTAATTGGGGTGTAGCTTGTAACTTCAAGACCCTGTAAAACCCAAACTAGAGGTGACCCGAAAAAAATAATTACATATTCGTGATCAGCGACTCTGAAAATATAAGGAACAGTTGAGAAACTCCGCGGGTTTTTTGAAAACCGCAAAATTGTTGTACTGTGTTATTAAAGCAATGTTCAAAGTACACCTCAGAATTTTTTTAAGTCAAAAGGTCCAATAGTTCTGAAATTATAGGTGATGGAAAAAATAACTGCGTTCTCCGAAGATTAATAAATATTATTCAGAAACAAACTAACTTTCGTAGTGTTGATCTTAGCTTGTCCGCAACTTTAGAATATTTGCCATTTGAGTTTTATGCTGTTTGTAAAAATATTTACGGATTCAAACACATTTTCAGTTGGAGTCCATTAGAAGTTTTATGGCCCGAACATTGACCTGAGCAATTTCAACAGTTCTCTCATTTCATACTTGCGATCCACTCGAAATACAAAATTATGAATATATTGTTGTTACTTACCTTTGTTGTTTTATTGCTCTATAAAATAACTGCACCAGTTGGCATGCCATCAAATTCTCATCATTGGCATACAGGTGACCGGCACCAAAGTGCCGCTTTTATGATTTATTCGTTGATTTATTTTTGCTTTTATGCTGCTTGCTTTAGTTGTTGTTATTATTTGATACATTTTCTGCATAGTGTTGACCACAAACGTGCAACATAATGTCAGACATCAAGCGGCCATTGTCACTTTTACTTCTCTCTCTAAATGTGTTTATGCATGTGTGAAAGTAGTGCTGTCTGTGTGTGTGTGTGTACCAGCCATATTTGATCGCATTATCATAAATGAAATGTTATGGTAATAAAATTTTTTTTATATGCGTTTAATGGGCTTTACGTGTGAATTATTGTGATTTATTTAAATGACAATGATATGCTTGCATATGCGGTGCTACATGATTCTAGCGAATGTTACTGATATGAATGGGCAACTTTGTAGCTGTCTGTGTTAAAGTGATACTGCAGTGTGGGCCTGAGAGCAATGTCAGCTGAAAAGAGAAGAAGAAAGATTAAATTAAATAAAAAACTATAAAAAAATATGTTCAAGTATTTTGCTCACAATGTCGGCAAACATTAATGTTACGTATACGCAGCGTAGTGCAACGTGTTTCTCTGTGAAATTGACACATAAAATGCTGTAAGAACTTGCAGCACTAAACATAAATTTTTTAATACATATTTAAGAGCTCTAAAAAAATATAAGGACTAAGCAATTTTTTTTTTTTTAAGAAATTTTTTGTATTTACTCAAATATGTCGACTACTGTTGTCTACTCTCAACTTACTAAATATTATTATTTGTCTACCCCAATCAATTTATTTATTTAATATGACATTTATTTAATGTGATTTTACGCAGTCTGACCTGTTTAACTTTACATGATATGCTTCTTGTTTTTTTTAATTGTAAGCTTAACCAACCGCACTGTAATAAACAGCTTTGAACGCTTCGCTGAAAAGCATTCGAGCATGTCGACCACGTTCGGCTCGCGGATTGGGCAAATTACGCACTGCACTGTAAGCCATAAGCGCGAATAAGCGTGAGACAAACACACGCGGGCAATTAATCACTGAAATGGTTTATTCACAGTCTCACGATGACCGTAAATACATATAACTACATAAGTATGCATGTAAGACACACTCACATACCAAATATTACGTGTGTGCACTGTGAAAAGTGAAAGTCCAATGTGTTCATAGGAAGTGATTAAAGTGATGAAAAGAACAGTCAAGTAGATAGTCGAATCGAGTGAGTCGTTCGAGTAGAGTCCAGTGCAGTACTTCTGGTCACGAAAATGTCCTTTTTACTTGCCTGAATTTGCATCTGCGGACTATAGAATTGCTGCTGTCTATTCGATCAGATCATACTTTATAGTATACAGCTGAATATCGTTGGGCTAGTGGCACTCCACTTGAACGCCTTTACGTTCACAGGTCTCAATCTTTCGCATTTCTTCCTTACTTCCATCCTTCCTATTGACTCAAAACCCATTGCTTCATTACCTCAGCGTTATTCCATCTAATCGTTTATTTGTATGACTTCTCTACATTCTGATTGAACTTTTTATAATTTTTTCATTCATCTCATTGTACATTTTTCCAATCACTGGCGCACATAAGGGGGGTTTTGGGAGTTCAAACTCCTTAAAAATTTCAGTATTTTGCAAACATTTTGAATGACAAGTTTGATTTTAATTGGTATTGGGCTTAAAAGTTGCCTACAGAACTCTTCTTTCCCAAAATGAAATCCTGTGTGCGCTACTGCTTCCATCTCCCAGGAAGACGTCACCGTTTAGTTGCATGGCTTTCCTACGTTCTTCAGTTAATACATTTATTTCTCCATCTAAATTGTTGATCTTCTGAACTGTTCATATTTTCAAATTTTCTTTCATTACATTACTTAATTTTCTATACATCGATCTGAGCATTCTTCTGTCTTTAAGTCTATTTAATACTTAATATATCTGGCCTGTTCCATCAAATTATTCTGCCACACATTTATTTACATATTCATTGTTATTTTATCCGTTCATTTCTCTTCGTCCTTTTCTTCATTACATTTCTATGTTGTTTACGTTTTTATTGTACGTTCCTTTGTTTATTTCTCTCCGTTCCTTTGGCCATTTTCACATTTTTTACATTTTCATAGTTTGTTTCTCTTTTCGTTTCTCTTTTAATTTCTCTTCTTCCTTTTCTTCATTTCATTCTTATGTTATTTTTATTTTTAATATTATATTATTTTATTTTATTTAATTTAATTTAATTTTATTTTATTTTATTTTATTTTTTATTTTTTTTTTATTTTATTTTATTTTATTTTATTTTATTATTTTATTTTATTATTTTATTTTTTATTTTATTTTATTTTATTTTATTTTATTTTATTTTATTTTTATTATTAGGAACGTACCCCTTTGTTTATTTCTTTTTTATTTTGCGATATTTTTTCCACTTTAACGTTTCTTGCTCTCTTCTATTGATTTCTCTCCGTTTTTTGCTCATTTCTACATTCTGTACGTTTTTACAATGGAACGTGCTGCTCAGTGGCGTATTCAGGGGGATAGATCCCCCCTTGTTCGGCTATGATTTTCAGACAAGGTTTGGTAAATTGGCTGTATTGAGATAAGAAGTCAGCATGAAGATTTTCCTTTCGGTAACGTTGCTCTACGCAAAATCTTTAGCTTTACTAAACTCAAACCTTAGTCTTCAAGAAAAATTCGCCGCTTGTACTTTTTGTTTTGATTCCAGCTGGGATCAAAAGCGATTATTTTTGGCGGTATAGTTAGTGAACAACCAAATGGTCTAAAGTGTCAACTACTTCTTTTGACTTTTTGTAAAACGATATAACTTCAGGTAATTTTTTCACCAACATATCCTGGTTATGATGAGAAGTGCTCAAAGGGGCATCTTCGGCGAAAACCCAGCAATTGTTTACTTAGTGTGTCCTTTTCATAGGACGAATATAGCAGTTGTCACTAAACCCACTTTTTTCATATATCTCTTATTGGTGTTAACGAGGTTCATTCTTGATTAAAACCGTTACGTTCTTGGCGAGCGGTTTTGTCACCGACAGAACGAAAAATTGGTCTGGCTGTTGTGTAACTGATGAAGTCTCTTTTTCTAACTTGCACAAATTGCTCAGCATTTTAGCTACTCTGCCGGTATCTACAGCAACATCAGAGCGATCATTTTCAACACTGAAACCCCTGAAAACTTATCTTCGGAACAGCATTGGACAGGTACTTAATAAGGGTGTGATATAAAAATAAAACATTTTTTTTAATTTGTTGTTTTTTTTATTTCAATCAAGGAACGCCTGAATGGTTTATATGGCGTTCAAACTGACGACTTAAACGTGTTTAATGTGCTTAAACAAGTTAAATGAACAAAACCAGTTCGAAAACCTGTTTATTCACATGCAATTGTTGTTTTAAATTAAACGTGTTAAACCATTTAACATGTTTTGAGACGAGTTTAGCGCAGGGTTTTATCCGAAAGCTTTCTATGAAAAAGCTTTTTTAGCAATGAAACACAAATATTCATGTATGAAACACATCCCTTAAAATTCAACTGTCATTTCATCAAAACAAAACCAAAGAAAAATTGAAAATTTGAAAAATTTGGAATGAATGAAAAAAATTGTTTTGCTCGCACTACTTTCATTCCATTCATCGCCTTTTTATGGCATCTGAATACAAGGCGTCTAATATTTGGACGAAGGTGAGTATTTTGCCGTGGATTGTGAAATATGCGCCAATATTTCGCTCGAATCATGCTCGCAGCACTTCAGTTCACAAAAATATTTATTTGTTGTTTGTAAATAAACAGCTGTCAAATTGAACCTCATTGAGCAGTCTGGACGGTCGTCTTCAACAAAAAGCTCTTTTTACTTAACCCTTTCGCTATTTTGTTGCCATATGGCAACATGCTACTTTGTGAAAGTCTGCATCCTCTATGGTTGCAAGAATAGATTTTTTTGTTGGTCTTTAGAATAGCTTGAAGTTTTAGGAAAAATACGAAATTAATAAACTGAGTATTAAAGTTTAAAGAAGAGAAGTATACACGTTTTTTGAATGGTATATCTTGACATAGTAAACGAAGAAGAAAAATTAGAGAACTTTTTAATTTGAGGTTTTCTTCCAATTTAGATACATTTATTTTTTAATTTTGGCTGAAATAAATGAAAAAATATTCAAATTTTCGTTATGCGTACAAAATTTAATGTTTTCGTAATTATTACAGCCACAACGATGTGGTTGCTCTTATAGAAAAACACTCTAAAATACAGGGTCCGAGTATAAAAATTAAACATTTTTTATGGAATGTTGGTAATATAACCACATAGAAGTTTAAGACGTAAATTTAAAATTTTATCTTTCCCCAGTAAAAACCTGTAGCGAAAGGGTTAAACTAGTTTAAATGAGTCAGTTTGAACGCCATATTAGCAATGTTGGCAGTACACATGATGAACGGCAGAAAAATTGATCGATAAATGTGTACTAAGCAACGAAGGCTTGATTTTATTTTGTAATATACTATTAATTACAAAAATTAGATTTTTATATAATTTCATGTATGTGATTTTGCTTTGAGAAAAAAGAAATTAAAACAAATAAACGCAAAGCTTAAGGCGTAAAAAATTGTTGAAAAAAAGCGTCAACCATGTTGAAAAACGTATAAAAATATGTTGAATAATTCTTCCAATATCCCCCCCCCTTCATGAAATCCTGGATACGCCACTGGTGCTGCTCATGGCTTCTTTTATCGGTCCGTCCCTATATGCAGTGTTCCCTGATTTCTTGTGTCTCTGCGTCTGTAGAGTTCATACATCTCTTCAATTTTCTATTTGATTTCCGATCCATTCATGCGTCATTTATATTTAAATATAGGCGTCAATATTTAGTGGATCCTTCATTCTGTATCTTGTGATGTTATTCTTTTGTTCTGCCTTTCACTTGTACATCCTTTTCTACTTCCTTTTGTTTTTCTGCCCATTTTTATGTCATTTATACTTCAATATTTGCATTAATGTTTTGATGTTATTCTTTTGTTCTGTCTTTCACCTGTACATCCTTTCCTACTTCCTTTTGTTTTTCTGTCCCTTGATAAGTTATTTATATTTAAACATTCGCATTCGTGTTTATTGGTTCCTCCATTCAGTATTTTGTGATGTTATTCTTTTGTCCTTTCTTTCATCTGTACATCCTTTTCTGCCTCCTTTTGTTTACCTTTGTACTTCCTATACGTCCATACGTCCTTCTACAGAAATCACAAATCAAAATTTCCTTTCATATGTCTGTCTTTAAAACCGTGTTTGTGTTTGTCTGTCATTTCCAACGCTCTTTGCGTTTTCATGGTGGTTCTTTCTTTTCATTCGAGCAATCATACATTCAATAAAGAGTTCATTTCATGACTCATTCATTCATACGTCCATACATCTTCCTCATTATTCTTCTTTTTGTGCGATTCATTGCAATCTTACCATTCATTTTTCTGATAACGTTGAAATCTAGAGTAGAAATATTAATTATATTCTCTTCTATCTTATTCCTATTAAATTCATCTATTTATAAATATGTTCCACTCACTATTAACAACTAATTTTCCTTTCACATACAACTCTTTTGCTCAGTGTATGGCCGGCGGCCTGGTGGAAACGGTTCGTCGACGTCTTTAGCTGGATTTGCTAATGCCGCATTAAGTGTGTTGTTGTGGTTGCTGTTGTTGTTGTTATAATTGTAGCTGCTTAACAGGTGCCATTAAAAGGGTAACAATAACAAGCACACATATACAACAACAAAAACAACAAGGCATAGCAGCAGCAGCGGCATCATCATCAACATGAACACCTTCATCAATACAATTACACACAGCTTCATGGCACTTTGGCGCTACAGGCGGACATTGGTGGAAGCAAAATGGCCGCAATGACCCGCAACTAACACTACATGCTAACCCGACAGCAGCACAACAACAACAACAGCAACAGCATAACTGCAGGCTAAATGGGAAAATTCACAACATGTTTTCCAGAAATTGGCCACAATCCATTAAAAATTGATAGAGTGCAGATGTATGTGAATGTTCGTATGTGTGTGTAAGTGTTTGGGAATGCGATTGTGTTGGCATATATCTTCTACACACACACACACACACACATACAATTTTGCATAACGTTACACATACTTGAACAAATTAATGTGCTTCAGTTGTTTCTTTTCGTCCTGCTTGCTTGTTCTTTGCTTTTAGGCGCTCGGCTTATGGCAAAAGCGAGAGTTGGTGTTGATTTTGCCGCTTACGCAAACTTGTGTCTGTGTGTGTGGGCGTTGAGTTTTGCCAAATTCCTGTACACATGTATGTCAACAGCATTACTGCCGAGTAAACAACTGATTTTTCGACTTATTTTATTAACAACACGACAACAACAGGAAGAACAACAAAATTGTGTGTTTTATGCAAAACATTACGAGAACACTTTCGCCTGTTTGTGCAGCATTTTGCAACGCTTTTATTTATATACAACCAGCAGCATATCAGCACACAGCCACACACACACGTTCACACATTTGCCGCAACCCGCATGCAATGCACATTCGTGTTTGTGTGTGTGAGTGTTCGACACTGCACAACATTTTGCTGGCGGCCGCTACATATGGCCCGAAATTGCCCAAAATTTCTGGCGCACATTCAATTCGCATAAAAATTAATGTTTTCTGCAGTGTTTTTTGGCAACGCTAATTAAAAAAGTAAAAGCCACATAAATTAATGCAAATGTCTCTGGCCCATATCACCGAGTTGCTGTCCATGCGTGTCGATCTGTATCTATGTGTGAGTGTGAGTGTGTTCGCTGTCGTTTATGCAAACATTTTCCCAAATAATCCAAACAATTAGTTGCACTTTTAGCGCCTGAGCTGAGCTGGGTGCAGTGCTCGCCATATGCAAATCGCCATGATTGCATTTTTAATCGTCTGACCGGATGTGCCATGCAAACGTTTTCGCTGATTAAGCGCAAAATTGCTTTAGCGCGTTTGTAATGGGCCAATGTTTTTTAATGCGTTCGAAAGTTAATTTTACTAAAATTGCACTGACGGCACAACACAACGCTGTGGGTGTGGCTTATTAGTGATGCAAAGGCAAAAGGCGCAAAAAATTGCCTTCTAATTGAAATGAGTATCTGCTATCTTGTAATGAATTGAATGAACATCTCCTTACATCTGTTTGTAGTTAATTAAGTTAATGAATGTATTGGCGAGTGAGTGGTGAGTGCAAAGGTCGAGTCGAATGCATAAGGGAGTCAATGGGGGCCGGCGAGGTCAAGTGAATGGCACTAAATTCCAGGAAAGCGCTGAATAATGATAGCAGCGAGCTAATGTGGGGCAGAGGTGTTGAAAGTTTATTTAATATTTAAACATTTACATACATACTGATGTGTAATTTTATTCAAACAATTCAAAAAATTTAAATTTGCTTGCATTTATCATTACTTTAATTCAAATGTGCGCACCATGTTATAATGTATAACAATCTTTTCCACAAAGCCATTGTTATGAAATGTCCAACAGCGGCATTAGAGCCGATTATAAACGTTAAAGGCCGCTGTACAATTGTGCTGATTATAAACATAAAATGCTGCTAGTATGCATTTAACAGACTCAAATCTGCCAAGCGTTGGTTGCGTCTGTTAAGTGCGCCAGTGCCGCTGTTAACCAGTGTGCACTGTAATTTGTCTAACAGATTTGGCAGAGCATGAGAGCGCACTGAACGAAGAGCGAAGCATGCGCTTAGCGTTGACTGCGCTCACTAACAGCAGTTAACAGTTTGCAGCACTGTTAGCTTAACAGCACACACTAACGCTGTATTAGACTCCACAGCACAGCTTTGAGTGTGAACACAAATCGGTCTTTGATATGTGGCATTATAATTCATGGGCAAAAGGATAATCTGTATTGTACTGAATTAACTAAAAGTTATTTTATTGGTTGTTGATAAGAAAGTTTGGAGCGTAAACATGGTTCGGGGGTTGCAGACTACCTTCAATTCACACTTTGTTTGCTATGTTCTTGTTATTTACGCTTTGGTATGGTATTAATATTTCCAAAAGAGGCATTTGGAAGACTTAGTGTTGAAAGTTCTGGGAGGAAAAAATATTTCAATATTTCGAAATATTTTTTGGCGTTGGAGCAGATTTTTGAACGGTTAAGTTTCTTTGATTAGGATGTTTTTCTGAAGGATAAATGGCTAATTCGATCAATTGTCCTTCTGCTACTTTCAATAGCATTCGAACGATTCAATCAAAATTAGGTTAAGCTAAGTAAAAAAATTAGCTAAGTAAAAAATTTATTAAAAAATTAATCAAAATTAGGTTTAGTATGATTTTGACTGGAATAAAAGCTATAAACTGAGAGGTAAATGTGCGTATTACGGCCACTTTTGAATAGGGTTGCCATGTTTGAGTATTTTGGAAAATGGAAAGTGTTTATAGTAAGTAAACTAATCAGATTTTTGTTCATACTTATCATCATACATCTGAAACTGGGACCAATCCACAATCGTACACGATTTCTTTAGTAACAAAATTTTTTACTTAAATCGTTTCTGCTATCAATTTTTACAATGGAAAACGAAGAAATGATAAGTGAGCAGAGAGAAGAGCCTCACTATAGAATACAACGTGAGCAGAAAGAAGAGAGAATAACCTCACTTTAGAGTACAGCATATAAAAAAGTCAGTCAGTCAGACTGAAACAATATTGTTTAAAAAAAAAATTATTTAATTTAAAAAATATTTTCTGTCTAAATTATATTTTTCTAAACAACAAAAAAAATTTTCTGATATATAAGGAGTGCGTCATTAAAAATGTTTACATCGAAAAATTAAAACATCTCAGCAACCACTTGTCCAAATTTTGAAAAGTTTGGTTTTATTTAACATGTCTTTTCTGCAGATTTCAGAATGTACTAGAAAAAAATAGAATACATTTTTGAGGCTAAAGTTTCTAACTTTTTTGAAACACCCCTCATGAGGGCTTGTTCATTGTTCCTTCGTTAATTTTTTGAGTAGAAGCCAGAAGCCATTTCATCCATTTCTCTGAAGCCATTTTATCATTAAATACTCAATCAATGCTCTAAATGTGCATAAACAATTAAATGGCAGAGTTTTCATGGCTCACCTAATCAAAGAAAGTTTGATTTGAATTTGTATTAACGAAGTTATTAGCAAACTTGCATGTCACAATTTTTAACGATGCACTCTTGCACGACGCTTACTCCCTTTTTTCTTAAAAGAAGCGAGCAGATTTGCATGCAAATAAATATTTTTTTTATTGTTCTCAACAAAATGTATGAAATAAACGAATCAGAAAAATGCATTCGTTTCAAAATGCATTCAATTGTTAGTGCGTATTTTTGCCGGTATATTTTATATTTTTCAGCATATTTTATATATATATATTTTAAGAATATTTTTAGATTTTTTAAATATTTTTTTAAATTTATTTTTATTTTTTTTTAATTTTTTATCCTGCGGCAGGCAACAGTGGCGGCTTAAGGTGCTCGGGGGCCCGGTGCGTCGACGGCTGAGGGGCCCCCGCAAACGGTGCAGAATAAGTTTGCGTACAAAACTAATAACTGGAATTTCCGGTTATGCTTTTTAATTTTTTTTTTGAAAATTTGTATTCCATTGAACAGTAAATGGACAGTAAAGGGACAAATTATTTTCAAACGTATATGTGTAGGCTTCCCAACTATTAAAACGGTTTAGGGAGGACAAAATTTGGCTTGAGGAGGACTTTATATGGGAACTACTTTGTTTCAGGAGGACATCACATTCCTTCAATATTTCACCATGTTTTTAGAAAATACAAGTGTAAAAAGAAAACACCTAAAAGCAAAAAAAAAATCAAAAAAATAAAACAAATATGCGTTATTTGTGCGACTGTAATCAACAATATCAAACAATATTTTCAATATCAACATCGAGATCACACAATGCTTTTTTAATGCATTGTGTATTATGTGCGCGTGACAATTGCCTTTTAATATGTTTTGGTTTGAATTCTTAAGATTAACGATTTTTACCAACGATTTTTACCAAAGTTTGCATTCGCATTATCAGCACTTAGGCACACAACATTTTTTATTTTTAAATCTAATTTTTCCAATGTGGCCTTAATCCTGTTGAACATTCCAGCAGCTGACTCATCCGGATTTTCAACGAAGTCTATAATTTTATTTGGAATGCCCAAAGCAGCATCGAAATATTGGACACAAATTGGAAAAATTGTCCTCATTAATTGATTAAGTTGAAGTTAAATTTGAATAAAAAATTTAAAAAAAAATTTAAATTTAATTTGAGCTTGAGGAGGACTTTTTGGCCTTTGAGGAGGACGGAGGACATTTTCTGTTCAAGGAGGGCTGTCCTCCTCAAGGGAGGACGGTTGGGAAGCCTATATATGTGCTTGAAATTTTATAGAAAGCAATAGAATCCCAGAGAAAAAATTAAAAATGGATAAAAGGATAATCTTACTAAATCTTTCCAAATTTGATAAAAACTTTCGTGAAATTAGGAAAACTTTTGGGAGAGCAAACTCGTCATTTCAAAAAGCCATCTTAAAACTAAAAAAAAACAGAAAATCTTGCTTCGTTACTACGATCTGGCCATTATTTTAAGCAACCCGAGCAGGAGGATTAGATTGTTTTGCGATCAGTGCATCATTACACTACTCGACAAAAATGGGCCAATCGCGTGCATAGATAAAGTGTTTTCTAGACTAACTTTGGCCGCTGAACACGAAACTGAAAATAAAAAAAATTTTTAAGAAGCGTTTTCAAAAAATCTTCGAAAAACAAGTTTTTTTTCCTGTTGTTTCAGTTATGAGCACATATCTCCTGAAAGAATTATCCGATTAACACGAGCTGTCCGTCGTTCAAGAAGAAGATAATACCTTAGCCTTTTTAGTGATATATAGATTGTTGTTACTTGTCAGTAACTTCCCCAAAGGAAAGTTGTAACAAAGTGAATTTTTCGACCAAAAAATCATAAATTTTCGAATATTTTTTTATGGATAAAAAAAATGATCTCCCCTATTTTTAAAATCTAAGATGAAAGATATATTATTATTATATATTTTTTGAGCAAATATATTACTTGAGCAAATATTAAGCCTAAAATCAATAGAATTGAAAGAAAAATGACAAAGTTATGATGCAGTGAGTAAAAACACCCACTTTACATTTATTACACTGTGCGAAAAAATTTTTTTTTTGCCGAGACCCATCCAAATTTGGATATAGACGTGAAACTAGAGATCATTTATAGTAATCTGGTATAGTCAGTTTTTCATTTTCTGGCCCAAAGTCCTTTTTAAAAAACTTTAAAATTTTAAGGACATAAACATTTCAAATATTTTTTTTAATATATGCGGTTGTGCAATGATGGAAATATGGGTATCAAATGAAAGACATCCTTTTAACTAAATTTTCAATTTTGAAGTTTCAGGACCAAAATATGTCAGGTAGGGAAAACATACATGATTTGGATTTCAGCCTGAAGATTCATACATCTAAATTTTATTCTATTTCAAAGTTCCAGTCTAGAAAACACTTTTATTTTTAGGTGCTTTTTTCGTGTCGATTACTTTAGAAATGTACAGAAATATTTTATAAAACCCAGTAGCAGTAGCTTACTGACAAGGAGCATAGAATTGCTTTCGTAAAAGAGTCTATCAAAGAAGAAAACCGGATTTCCGGGACGATGTGTTGTTATCCAACCAATAATTATAAAAATAATAATAATAACTGTAAATTTGTTTGACGTCTACAAAGTTTAATGAGGTTAAGTAATTGCGTAATCCGCACTAGTTAACAAGCAAACTCTAAGATTGCGATATTTAATTTTTAAGTTAGAATTTTGTATTTGCATACTTTGCACAACATTTTAAGTTAAAAATTAAATATTGCAATCTTCGAGAGACAATTTTCTTGCTTTTATTGAACTGAATTTGTTATTGCAATTTCAAAGTCAATTTGCGATACTGTGTCTCTTTCAATTGATAAAAGTGACAAACAACCTTTCAACAACCATTGTGGAGCGCAAATAGTTTTTTACAAGTTTCAGTTTTGAAAAACTTTAAATTTTTATATACAAGCTTCTCCCGGGGGCGCCCCGCAGCTCGGGGCCCGGGGCGGTCCGCCCCTCCCCCCCCCCCCCCTTTAAGCTGCTACTGGCAGGCAATCCTTATCCTGGCAGAACAACACACTCTCAGTTACTATGTAATTGCAGAAGTGAAGGCAAGTAATATGTGCTACAAAAGTTTGGTTGGTATTCTTTGTGTTCTCAATATATTTATAAATATAAAATTTTTTGGTTATATTTTTCAAAATTATAAATAAATGATTTTTTAATTGTTATTCTTAAAATTTCCTTGGTGTTTTTTTTTACTTCCTAAAGCAGCAATTCGAATAATATTAATAAATAATAATTCGAAAATAATTCAAATGCATAACAAATAAATAAATACAATTTTTATTGTTTTTTTTTTTAATATCCTTGGTGTTTCTTTTTACTTCCTAAAATCAGTTAGTCGAATAATAAAAATAAATAATAATTCGAATGCACAAAAAATTAATTATTTTTTTGAATGTTATTTTTAAAATATCCTTGATGTTTTTTACTTCCTAAAAGCAGTAATTCGAATGTGTTCAAATCAAAATTGCAAATTTGTTCATTTGTTATGTTTTATTTGTATTATGTTCTTTGTGTTTATAAAATTTAAATTTATAAAAACAAATTTATTTAAATTATTTTCGTATTTTAGATGCATATTTTTAAATTTTAAAAGCATATTATTCGCATATATCTACTTATTTAATGCATGAAAATTCGCTCTTTACTTATAAATAAATATATCAAATAGGAAAAAATCTTCTTGTTCTTCTTCTTAACTGAGCATAACAACCCTTTAACGGGGTACGATCTGTGACAAAAATTCTCTACAGGCACCTCTGCCTTGCTTTCTCCACCTGGTCACTCCAGGAGATGATAGGACGCCTACAACTTGGTCCTTTTACGGGAGACACAGTCTCCCTCTTTGCCATCGACCTCCATTTACACCTCGCACCCCATTTTTTCGACGAAGCTTCATCCTCCAAAAAGACAAAAATATTCTTTAGAAAATTTTAACTGCAAATTTTATCATTGCCAACGAACTGAACGCATTTGGTTGATTTTCTGCATTTACATTCCAACAGTCAAGAAAATCCTGCATTGTATCTGAAATTTTCAATGCATGCCTTTCACTATTCCCGCTAACTGCGCGACGTCCTCGTAAATTTGCCAAAAGTAAATTTAACAACCTATGCAAACAAATCCTGCTGCCCTCACCCGCCACACACCGCTTGTTGCATCATTCAGTAAATTCACCGTTCAACAGCTGCTCCTCTGCCCGCTAGCGCTGGGCTATCAAAAATCCTACTAATAATTTGTCAATATTACGTGAGCTGAAATCGAATAAAAACATTTAAATATTCGCCAAACAAATGCCAAGGTGGAAGCGTCAGTGCTGCGGCGGCTTATAATAAATTTTTACAAATGAATAAATTCTTATTTATTTGATCGTTTATTTTCGCTGCTGGTCGGGCCGTATTTTTTCTATATGCAAATACGCTGACGGCGAAGAAAAATGAATGCGCGTGAAATAGAAAAATTAGGCACTCGAGAAGAAAGCAACAAAAAGTAAAAAGGAAAAATGGAAAATAAAACGTAGACGGCCGCATGTGCGGTGCACGAAGCGTGCAATTTTGACTTTTTGCTTTGACATTATTTATTTGATTTGATTTGGTTTCATTTCGTTTCGTTGTTTGGCATTTGCGGAGTCAAGGCGCTGCGGTATCAATTTTGCAAGTCGCCATTGGGTCTGTGCAAAGTGTATCGATTTGATTGGGCTTTATTTGTTTGGCAAATGCAAAGTGTGGCAACGCTGACAATAAAGCATAATTGTAACGTAGAGTTCATTATTTATGTGAAAAGTGCTGAAAAATCTGAAGCGGCATAGAATCGCGTGCGACAATCAGCGGCAAATGGAAGTGCACGTAAGGCGCTAAAGCGATTAATGAGCCAACCCTTGCGAGCTGCACTACTTACGCCCGAATGCCGCAATCTGACGGCCCGATGCGACGTGCACCTTTGTGGCGTGCAAATGCAATGTCGTTGCCAATGGCAGCTGAAGCTAGCAAATAGCATTGGCAGCGTTGTCTGTTTAACTAACCGCCACACACACACGCACACATTGCCGCATTGATACAGCGCTGCACGGCACCGTGATGGCCTCCTTTGCCTTTGGCTTTGCCTTTGCCTTCGCTGCCGACAGCCGCTGCCACTGGCACTGGCTGTGCCGCTGGTGACATCTCGTTGCAGCAGCAGACAGCAATAATATTTAACAGCAGCAGCAGCATGGCATTTCGGTTTCAGCGGCAAGTGACAAACATAATGAGCAAAAATTAACGACAGCAGACGATCGATTTACAAAGCAACTCCGAAGGTCAAAAGCAATGGAATTTAATTTCAAACACACGCAATTCATATTGGATACTCAAATATCTAGTTTTCTGCAATCGTTGAATGACTTTTGAGACAATACAAATTCTGTTAAAAGGGCAAATCGCGGGGCATCAATTGGAGATTTAAACCGCAAATGAATCAAAGATCATAAGACTGTAAATATTTTTGAAAAGTGTCTCAAAAATATATATTGATATCTGTAGTCGCTGCATGACTTTTCAGACAATACGAACCACAAGTTGAATCGAAGAGGGCGAATCTGGCTCCGTTTGAGAAGATCAGTTAGGACTGTAAATATTTCGGAAAAGTTTGTCAGACATATTGAAAACTTCTGACCATAATTATTGATGTATTTTAATCCTGCAAATAAGACATTTTTAAGGATTTATGAAGCCACAAGATTTACAAAGCAACTCTGAAGGTAAAAAGCAATGGAATTTAATTTCAAACATAGACAGTTCATATTGGATACTCAAATGTTAGGTTTTCTACAGTCACTGCATGACTTTTAAGGCAATAAAAATTCTGTTAAAAGGGCAAATCGTGAAATGAATCGAAGATCATAAGAATGTAAATGTTTTTGAAAAGTGTCTCAAAAATATATATAAAAAATATATCTTGATATCTGTAGTCGCTGCATGACTTTTAAGACAATATAAATTCTGTTAACAGGAAATTCGTTGGGCATAAATTGGAGATTTGAACCACAAATGAATTGAAGAGGGCGAACTTGGCTGCGTTTTGAAAGATCAGTTGGGACTGTAAATGTTTTTGAAAGGTGTCTCAGACATATGAAAAACTTCTGTACTAAAATATTGATGTATTTCAACCCTGCAAAGAGGACATTTTTAAGGATTTAACATGCGACACGATTTACAAAGCAACTCTGAAGGTCAAAAGCAATGGAATTTAATTTCAAACATACACATTTCATATTGAATACTCAAATATCTGGTTTTCTGCAATCGTTGAATGACTTTTGAGACAATAAAAATTCTGTTAATAGGGCAAATCGCGGGGCATCAATTGGAGATTTAAACCGCAAATGAATCAAAGATCATAAGACTGTAAATATTTTTGAAAAGTGTCTCAAAAATATATATTGATATCTGTAGTCGCTGCATGACTTTTCAAACAACACGAATTCTGTTAAAAGGGCAAATCGTGGGGCATCAATTAGAGATTTGAACCACAAATTGAATCGAAGAGGGCGAACCTGGCTACGTTTGAGAATATCAGTTAGGACTGTAAATATTTCGGAAAAGTTTGTCAGGCATATTAAAAACTTCTGACCATAATTATTGATGCATTTTAATCCTGCAAATAAGACATTTTTAAGGATTTATGAAGCCACAAGATTTACAAAGCAACTCTGAAGGTAAAAAGCAATGGAATTTAATTTCAAACATAGACAGTTCATATTGGATACTCAAATGTCAGGTTTTCTACAGTCACTGCATGACTTTTAAGCAATAAAAATTCTGTTAAAAGGGCAAATCGTGAAATGAATCGAAAACACTACTCGACAAAAAATGGGTTCATCGCGTGCTCCTAAAAACAAAAGTATTTTTTAGACTAATCTTCGGCTGCTGAACACGAAAGTGAAAATCAAAAAATTTTCTTAAGAAGCGTTTTCGAAAAATCTTCGAAAAACACGTTTTTCCCTCTTATTTCAGTTATGAGCACATATCTCATAAACCAACCATCCGACTAACACAGATCATAAGAATGTAAATGTTTTTGAAAAGTGTTTAAAAAATATATATAAAAAATATAACTTGATATCTGTAGTCGCTGCATGACTTTTAAGACAATAAAAATTTTGTCAACATGAAATTCGTTGGGCATAAATTGGAGATTTGAACCACAAATTAATCGAAGAGGGCGAACCTAGCTACGGTTTGGAAGATCAGTTGGGACTGTAAATGATTTTGAAAGGTGTCTCAGACATATGAAAAACTTCTGTACTAAAATATTGATGTATTTCAACCCTGCAAAGAGGACATTTTTAAGGATTTAACATGCGACACGATTTACAAAGCAACTCTGAAGGTCAAAAGCAATGGAATTTAATTTCAAACATACACATTTCATATTGAATACTCAAATATCTGGTTTTCTGCAGTCGTTGAATGACTTTTAAGACAATAAACATTCTGTTAACAGGAAAATTGTTGTGCATTAATTTGAACCACAAAGAAATCAAAGAAAGAGCACTTGGCTACGTTTTGGAGGATGACTTGAGGCTGTAAATGTTTTTGCAAAGTATTTCAGACATATTAAAAACTTCTGATCACTTCTGAACACCCTGAAAAGAGGACATTTTTAAGGTTTTAAATAAGTAGAATACTTCAAAGGTTTTGAATAAGGAATGATTAGAAAAGATCAACGAAATTAATGGACTTTTGCAACCAGCTAGAAGGTTTTTGACCCAAAATCTCTGCTGGCAATGAACAGGCTGAAAATAGTTTCATCAACGTTGTATATCAGGTCGGGCAGATATGCTACACTTCAGGCTCTGAGACTTAAAGAAAGCACCGGGAATTCTAAATATTTTTAGGTAGATAGTAAGGAAGGTTCAGTAGTAGTCTCATGGACTTTACTTAGGCCAAGCTACCTAGAATAAAGTCACTCAAAAGAGTTCTTCAATCTTTTTATGGGACATTCCCCAGTTGGAAGTTTTTCTTTCACACTTGGAGATTTTGCCATTGAATGCCAAGAGCCAGACTTGTGCGATTCTTATAATTCTCATTTCTTTTATATGAATAGCAATAGAAGTAGATGAGCGTTTCACCAGCCCGAGCTGGGATTCGAACCTACAGACTCGGTATGAGAAGTCAGCGCACTACCTGCTGAACTATCGAGGTCGACCAACAAAAGTGAGGAATTCAATTCCCAGTGCACAGATTCAGGTTGTTAAAATCTAACACAGAGTGAAGGCTAATTACTGTTTTGTTCTTTTGGAGTCTAAGGAAAGCCTAAGGAAAGTTTAGACAAAAACCCAATTAAGTGTTAGCACAATTTAAGCGACCGAAAAAATACCTAATTTTGACGATTTATTTCGCGACCATGGGAAAAGTATGAGGATTTATTTTCAAAGTGTGTATTGAGCCCTTATTGAGGTATGGGAAAGTTTTTTATATTATTATTTATATGCAAAATGGCGGCGCAGGCGTCACGATTTGAAATCGCCTTACTTTTTTAATTTCCAAAGGGATGGACAGATTTTTCGCACAGTAAAGAACCTTGAACAAAAATTAAATATATAAAAAAATATAAATATAATCTTCCATTGTCTATATGGTAGTACGTAGGAATTTTTTCCTAATTCAATTATTTTAGAAATGGTGCATTTTTGAAAAAAAGTATAAATTTTTGGTGTAAAAATTCTGTAAATTGTTTATAGCAAAAAAATTGACCAACTAATAAAAAACCGGCTACGTACTACCTTAGAAGAACAATTGTGAAGCTACTGTTAAAATTTCAAATCGATACTTGCAACGGTGTTAAAGTAAACTATTCACCCAGTTTGCAAAAAGTGGTTTCAAGAAAAATGCGTGTGAAGCTTTGCTTTGAAGCTCAGCATCTACTCCAGGGCACTGTGGAAAAATTACATAGGAATTGAAGCTATTTATTTTTTTTAGTATAGAAACAACTGGATATTGTTTTTATGACTCCAAAGTATGGTTTAAGCCAGAAAAACAAAAAAATCAATTTTTATAAAATCATAGATTGATGTTACTTCTTAACAAAAAACAATAAAATCAATTTTTGCAAAATCCTGGATTGGTGTTACCCCTTAACACTAGAAAGGCCATTGCGGTCATTTTGATGGTTTTTCATTTTTAAATATCTGTATATTTTTGTTTAGTATTTTTATCAACTTTTGCTTTGATGACTTTTATTTTTTTATTGGGTCCTACAATTAGTTCTACAATTAGAATTCTACAATTACAAGTAGCCAAATCTGATGAGTTCTTTTCGAGATATCAGCAGATATAATATGTAGTCTTGTAGGCATGGAAAGCTTGCGGTCTTTCTAGTGTTGAGGCAAATCACTGATCTTCTGACTTTCTACTTTTTACTACTAGGACACCTAAACGCCAGCAGTTTATGCTGTGAGGAAAAAGAACCTCTATGATTGTATTGAAGCAGAAATATCCTCTAAATATGAAACTCAAAAATTTATAAATGAAAATATTGAATTCCTAAGCAATTAATGAAAACTCAGAAATTAATGAAAAATCTTGAAGCAGAAATATCCTCTAAATATGAAACTCAAAAATTTATAAATGAAAATATTGAATTCTTAAGCAATTAATGAAAAATCAGAAATTAATGAAAGATCTTGAAGCAGAAATATCCTCTAATTATGAAACACAAAAAATTAGAAATGAAAATATTGAATTCCTAAGCAATTAATGGAAAATCAAAATTTCAAGTTTTCAGCTCAATAACACAACACTTAAACGTACCGTAACTTTCATTGCAATTACCAATTAGTAAAATCCGTACCTAATGTCGGTTTATGTCAGTTGTAGAGCACAGCGCAGAACAATAAAAAGGAAATGAACATCAACATAACTCGGCAACGTGAAGAGTTTGAGTGCCCTGAGTTATTTCCACTTGTGTTATGGCATGGCTACGCTTGCACCTGCAGGCTCAACGCACACTTGCCAATGACAATACACACACACACAAACACATACACACAGACACGCGGTAGTTATGGCGCTCGCTTGCTCATGCCTTGTGCCCTCCTGTCACTCCAGAAGTTAATGCCGATGACAAGAACACTTCAGCGCAGCACTTAAGCAAACGTCAACTTAACTGCTGTGCGTTTTACTTTGTCACATTTGCGTGCATGTGTGTGTGTGAACACGAGTCGTGCCAGCTTGTTGCGGTTATGCTGGTTTGTATGCGAATTTCTATTTGTAATTGCAGCCAGCAGAGTTTGTATTTGTTGGCGGAAATTCGCTTTCTAGTGTCCACTAGAAAGTTAAAACGTTTTGCCTTAATTACGTGCGTTGCAATTACGCCGCCACTTGCTTTTCTAACCATTTAGGCAGCGCTGCATGCGATTGTGTTGTGCATTTTTGCTCGCAAGTCCAGTTTATTGCTTACGTTTCACTAAGCATAAAAAAAATAAACGCAAATTTAATATTTATAATGGTTAGAAAATTTCATAGGCTCTTTAAACTGATTGGATTTAAACGGGCAAATTAAAAGTTTAACATTTCTTAGTTGGAAAAAATACCTTAAAACTGATCTATTTGATTGCCGTCCGAGAGCAGCGAGCAAAGAAAAAAAATGGCACCAATTTTGGCAAATAGCTCCAGATGTCATGACCGTAATTTGAATTTAAGTACCTACAGCGAAATTACAAAACAATCACATAAATAAATACCCACCCTGGCAACAGATTTCTTTCATTCGCGCAAAATAGCTATTTAAACAGAAACGAAAAAAAAACCAGAATCACAGCGGGCAAGTAAATACCAAATTAGATAAATAGTCGAGATTTTAGAAACGGCATTGGTGACTGGGTTGGAGCGTTATAGCGATTTTTAAAAGACAGCCAGAGTTGGTTGGCAGAGTTGGTTATGGGGTCATTGAAATAAAGTATATTATGAGATCCTTCAAATAAACCTGAAAAGATGGCTTTGGTAACTTTACACTTTTTTGTAGTAGAACTCTTTAGCTCCAACTCCAACAGTGGGTCAATCTGGTTGCAATTTTGACGAAAAGCCCAAAAAATCGACAGAGGTATGTCTACAATATTGTTGCTATCAGCATAATTGTTTACGTATCAGCGTTTCTGTCGATCGTGGTTCCTGAACAAGAACCGATAATTGCCTTAAATTTTCACTACGTTCAATAGTAGAACTCTCCAACTTTCAAACCATGGGTCTACCCAGTCGCTACCTCAACGGAAAGCCCAGAAAATCAAGAAAAACCTGTCTATACCAGCGTTTCGATCTGCCTGAACGATTACGAATCAGCGTTTTTCTTTCGAGGTTGGTTCCTAAACCAGAACCGATAGCTGCCTTAAATTTTCACTATGTTTAGAAGTAGAACTCTCCAGCTTTCAAACAATGGGTCGATCCGGTTGCTACCTCAACGAAAAGCCCAGAAAATCAACAAAAGTTTGTCTATACCAGCGTTTCGATCTGCCTGAACTATTACGTATCAGCGTTTCTCTCGAGCGTGGTTCCTAAAGCAAACCCGATAGCTGCCTTAAGTTTTCACTATCTTCATTCATTATCTTTTGTTGATTATTATTCATAATAGATCTCTCCTGCTTTCCAAAAATGGGACAATCTGTACGCTGAACGAAGCAGCAGAACTATCAAAATGAAATGAAATTTTATAATTTTTTATCATTGGAAATTGAATTCTTATATTTGGTTTGTCTGGGCTGGTTATTCACAATTCTTATATTAGGTTAGTTCAAAGAAGAACACTGTACCCTTGCACTTAGTACACTCAAAGACCCTGTTGAATCCATTTCGAAGCTTTTCGATTTGAGTGTTGGTGTTCTTCCTTTTCTGTAAAATTCCCTGTACATCCAAACGGTTACGGATGGACATTTTTCAAGTTTGAATAAGATATTAATTGGGTAGCAAAATGAATGTATTAATTATTTAAATTCATAAATTAAATTATTTAATTTCATAATTTAATATTAATTATTAAAATTCATAAATGATTAAAATTAGTGAAATTGTTGCAGACTACATATTTTCATAAATTTTTAATTTTTCTAAATATAATTAAATTGTTAAGTTAGTTAGATATTTATTATTTAGTTATATTATTTATTTATTATTTAAATATTAAAATTGACAAAAAAATTAAATTATTAAATTTCATAATTTTATATTAATTATTAAAATTAGTGAAATTGTTGCAGACTTTAAATATTTTCATAAATTTTTACTTTTTCTAAATATAATTATATTATTTAGTTAGTTAGATATTTATTAATTAGTTATATTATTTATTTATTATTTAAATATTAATATTTAGACAAAAACATTGACAAATACTGACTAAAAATATTTTTAAAAAATTTAAAAAATATACATTAAAAAAAATTATATAAAAACAAGAAAATTGTGCATTAAACCCAACTGTCGCTGGCTGCAAAAATAGCGCGCCGCCATTGTCGAAACGCCTAAAATAGCCGAAACTGTGTGCCTGCGCATTTGTTGGGTTGCTACGTTTCTAATGTTCTACTTTTTTTTGCTGGAATTGTAATGTTCTTGTTTTGTTTGTTTTTGTTGTTTAGCGAGGTCTGTTGTTTTCACACCCAGCGGTCCTTCGGCAAACCACTGTAAACAGCTAAATAAGAAATTATTATCAAGAACACATCAGGTGACAGTGGGGGGCGGCACTGCGCAGAACGACATGACTGCTGTTTGAAAATTGTATGGCGGCATGTTTGTGTGCGTGTGTGTGTGTGTGTTTGTGGCTGTTTGTGTACATAGGACAAACGTTCGGGTGGCCTGGCACAACGCTGAACTTCCGGTCGGCATACCGGATATGCCACACGGCATGCCAATGTTGTACAACTAAACTCACAACAACAACAAAACAACAAGTCAGGCAACAATCTAGCACACAAACAAACAGCAGCTAAAAACTACAAACTTAAATCAACTTAAAGAAACAGCAAAGAACACAAACAAAAAACAAAATAAAAAGCTACTACGAACAACAAACAGTTATGAAAACTAACATGGAAGAGGAAGCTGACCGTTGCTGTGTTATTTAATGCATCCTGGACGTTGCCGAGTGTGCGTGTGCGTGTGAGTGTGAATTTGCGCGACTGTACGCGAAGCCATGAAGTGCAATTGAAATTGTTGCTGTAGCTGCTTTGCAACATTTTTGTATAATTTTAAAATGGTTTTTCTTAATTTTAATTTTTTCATTTTCACCCCACTGCAGCTGCTTCTGCCGTCTTTAGCATAACATGGCCAAGTGCATGGCTAGTATGTGAAACTCTGTGTAGGTGTGTGTGTGTGGCGTAAAAAGAAGAAAGGAAAGGAAGATGTCGCATTTGCTTGTGTCGCCTGTCTGACATTATTATGCGGCCTCATTTGTTCCTTTCGCTGGTGCCCGTGTGCCGTCGTGTCACACTGACACTGGCGCTCTACAATTTGCTGCTGCTGCTGGAATGAATGTTGTTGTTGTTGCTGCTTCCGTTTGTCACTTGCGCTGGTGTGCGCGTCCCACGTATGTGTTGTACGTGTAACATGGCAAAACTTTGTACACATGAACTGCCGTTGCCCGTTGCGTTGTTGTTGGTGACCGCTGCTCTTTGTATTGCTGACGTTAGTGTTGTTTTTATTGCCATGTTTACGGCCGCCGATATGAATCAGCAACGGCAAACAACACCTTTCGCAGCAATACGAAACTTTGCGCTAAACTTTGCGCTGCCACCTTTGTTCATGGTTTTATTTTTATTTTTGTTTTTATTCTGTTCTGTTATTTGTTTCGTTTATTTCTTCATCACAACACAACACAGCAGCTGTGCTTAGAAAATGTGTGAAAAAAATATGAAAAGAAAAACTATGTGTGCTGTGCTTTTGCTGGCAAATAACTCGCGTACAAACAAACCAAAACAATCCAAACATTGGGCAAAATAAATGCTTGCAATTTGTTGGTGCTTTACTAGCGTCATTCACGCTTTGCAATTTTTGCGCTGGTGAATAGTTGTGGCAATGACAAAAATTATGTTGGTTACGCAATTAAAATAAAAATTGTGAAAGCAAAGACTTTTCTTCTACTTTCTACACGTTTTTGTCTTTAGAACAGAATTAAAAAAATAATCAAATAATATCGCATTTCTACACGTTTTGGTTGGTCGGAAAGTGTTTCGTATTTCAAAAGTTTTGAGCGCATGGCTTATAAATTTGCCTTCGTTACGTTAGTTAGTAATGAAAAAAATAATAATAATTTTTAGGACATTTATGTATGTACTTCTAAAATATAAGTGAAAAAGTTCAGAAATTTAAAATAACCTTTTAATTAAAAAATAATAATAAACATATAAATTCAAAAATTAATTTTTGGAATTTTTTTGAGGGCAAATACTTCTAAAATTTAAGTGAAAAAAAGTACAGAAATTTGAAATAATTAAATAAATATTAAATAAATAATAATTAATTATAAAAATAATAATAAATATATAAATTTAAAAAAAATAATTTTTATGATATTTTTGGGGCAAATACTTCTAAAATTTAAGTGAAAAGAGTACTGATATTAAAAATAACAAACCTCTTAATTAATAAAAAAACTATTAAAAAAATTTTTGAGGCCACTTTTAAAATTTAAGGGGAGGTTCTCCTCTTTTCGGCCGAAAATAAAGCGAAATTCTTTCATTTACTGTCGGATAATGAAACGACTCACGAATAGACGGTTTTGATGATTTATTAAGCCATCTTTCTAAAATACAAGAAAACAATTTTTTTTTACAAAATCCAATATGGCGGCCCAAAAATGGCGGGTCTTGTCAACCTCTGCAAGCGAGACATTGTTCGGAAACGTCAAGGCTGTAGCCACTTGTAGTGAACTGAAATCAAAAATTTTTTTTTTATAGTAAAGAATATTAAATTCCCTATGACTTATACCTATTTTTGAATAATTTTTATAAAAAATCATCTAATTTATGCATAATCATAGAAAAAGTTCAATTTTTACCATCTTTTTTTGGACTTTTCTTTTGTTAAAAGACTATTATTACACATTTGTTTATATTTGTTTTAGGTATAAGTCATATAAAAAATCATACCCTTTAAGAAATGCTATAGATGAAGTAACTCGGATAAGTAGATCATGAGTTACGCTTGACGTTAGGATGAAAAAAATGGTTTTGAGATAAACGCGTTTAAAGTCGTAAAATAGCACCAGAGCGTTCCTCCGCGCGCGAAAGTTCGACGCATCAGAGACGCTCCTATGCGATAAATATGCTGCGGATCGAAAAATCCTTTTGCACACATATTCTCGACATTCATACCTTTCATTTCATCAAAAAAAAAAAATTGATTTTTAAAAAAAAAAAAGAGGAGAACCTCCCCTTAAGTGAAAAAGTACTGAAATTTAAAATAACAAACCTTTTAATTAAAAAAATAATAAATATATAAATTTAAAAGAATTATTTTTAGGATATTTTTGAGGTCAAAATTTAAAAATTTAAAATTAAAGTGAAAAAAGTACAGACATTTAAAATAACAAATCTTTTAATTAAAAAAAATATAAATATATTAATTCAAAAAATTCAATTTCAGAACATTTTTGAGGCCATATATTTCTAAAATTTAAGTGAAAAAAGTACAGAAATTTCAAATAATAAGCCTTTTAAATAAAAAAAATTATAAATGTATAAATGAAATAAAATAAGTTTTAGGATATTTTTGAGGCCAAAACTTAAGGTGCAAAAAGTACTGAAATGTAAATAACAAACTTTTTAATTAAAAAATATATATATATAAAATCAAACAAATTAATTTTAAGAACATTTTTGAGGCCACATACGTATTTCTAAAATTAAAGTGCAAAATGTACAGTAATTTAAAATAACAAACCCTTTGATTTAAAAAAATAATAAATACCTATATAAATTCAAAAATAATAATTTTTGGGATATTTTTGAGGCCTTATACTTCTAAACTTTAAGTGAAAAAAGTACAGACAGACAAAATACCAAATAGTTTAATTACAAAATAATAATAAGTACCAAGCAAATGTGGGCCAACTTTCTTTCTCTCAAACCCCTTTCAAATTCTTGAAATTATTATAGAACAAATCTTCCACCTCCTTCCTTCCAAAATCAATCACTATCTCTAAGCAAATGTTGAATACTCCTTAAATCGCATATCTATTCATCAAATATAATTTAAATTACGACAACCCAATTCGATTCAATTCACTCTAACCTCATAATCGCATTTTGATTTGAAAGGCAAAAAGCGTAGCAAAATGGAAAAGAACTGCTTCGGCTGCATAATGAATATTTACTGTTATTTGCATGCAACGACATCGAAATTGACATTCGTCTTCTGACGACGCAGAGCGGAGGCACCAAAAACAACCGAAAGAAAAAAATGCAAACAAAATCAAAAAGAATAACAATAACTGCAATTGCAGCAGAAGCAACAACAACAACACGAATGCAGACGAAAGCCAACTAGAGCTAAAGAAAACGACGCGGCAACTTTTTCATTTGATTGCCAAAGGCCAAAAAATCGATTACCTTTACAGAATTGTTTGTTTATACACAAAGCAATGAAAACAAATTGCAAAAATTGCAATGTAAAAAATATGAGAACAATTTTGCTTATGCTACATAAAAAAAAAACAGAACTAAAATAAATAACGAATAAATATTTGTAATAAAAAGTAAAGAAAAGTTGAAAAGAAAAATAAACGCAAAAACATAAAGTTCAACAAATTTGTAGAAATATGAGTACCGTGTAAAAAATTTCGAGATACTTAAAAAAATTTAATTGAAATTTGTCTCAATTGGAAATAATATAGATTTGATTAACATAAGTTGTAATTACTTTTTCATTGATTGACTTTAGAAATTTAAAAGATAACATTTCGATTATGTGATTGTGATCGTTTTATGATTGCTTAGCTCAGTTTTGTTTGATGGACACCAGCAAAGGTGAACCAATTTGCAGGAAAACCTTCTCAAACAGTTTTATGATTGCTTGACTCAGTTTTTTTATGGACTGCAGCAAAGATGAACAAATTTACAAGAAAAACTTCTCAAGCAGTTTTATGATTGCTTGACTTAGTTTTTTTTATGGACACCAGCAAAGTTGAACAAATGAATAAGATGGACTTAGACAAAGATGGATACCAGGAAAGAGAAAACAGACACAGTTTTTATATTCATATCATAAGTTAAGATTTAATACTACAAACACTTCTCAGACAGTTTTATGATTGCTTGACTCAGTTTTGTTTGATGGACACCAGCAAAGATGAACAAATTTACAAGAAAATCTTCTCAAACAGTTTTGTGATTGCTTGACTCAATTTTGTTTGATGGACTGCAGCAAAGATGGATAAATATGTCACGCTCAATTTTGATTCTGTCGATTTCGCCAAAGTTGTTCCACACTCTGAAAGGTCACTTGTCAAAAATGTCCATAAAACAATGAAAATTGTCACGTAAGCACTACTACGATTTTCCAGGAGCTAAATATTGCATAAGAAACCATTCGGAACCATTTGAATAAGGTTGGATAAAAAAAAGCTCGATGTATAGTTTACTCGTGTAACGCGAAAAACCCTAATAGACTGAGTTTCCATCTGCCAATCATCATCAACATCGACTAATTTCTGAAGTGGATGATGACTGGTGATTAAAAGTGAATCACTTATGACAGCGTCAATCAAAAACTGTGGTGGTCGAAGGGCGGTGAGTCGACGTAAACGGTGTTCAAGCCAGAATTGACAGTCGGGAAGGTTTTGGTGCGCGTTTGATAAGATTGACTGGAAATCATCTACTATGTGTTACTTCCCTATGGACTAATTTTTTATTTGGACCTATACTAGCAACAATTGGACCATCTGAAAGAAGCAAGTTGCAAGAAGCGGCATGATTTGGACAATAGGGACAATAATGACTCGCCAGGAGCTCCGGAAGCTGGTTGGTTGAGAGATTCTTGAGCCTTCATCTTATAGTCCGGATCTGGCTCTAAGTGATCACAACCTGTTCCTGTCTATGGCAAATGATTTTAATGATGAAAAATTTTGCTTCTAAAGAAAGCTTGTAAAAATAGACTATCCCAGCTTTTTGCCAACAGAGACGAGAGTTTTGTATGCGAGAGGGATTTTTGTGTAAAAAAAAACAAATACAAAGTTCTCAGCTCTTCAGTTTCCGTTATTATTGAAATTTCTCTCAGTCTACATTTCATGTCGACTGCACCAGACAAGAGTTTTATGAGAGAAGGATTTTTTGTAAAATGAAAAAATTCAAAGTTCTCAGCTCTTCAGTTTCAATTCTTTTCCATATTTTTTCAGTCTACATTTCTTGCCGATATTTAAATTTTTTGTCAACCGGAATGAGAGTTTTGTATGGGAGAAGGGTTTTTTTGTAAAATTTTTAAAAAATCCTCAGCTCAGCTCTAAAGTGTTTAGCTATTCAATTTTAGTTCTATCGAAATTTCTCATAGTCTACATTTCACGTCGACTTTCCCGGTTTTTTGTCAACAGGGACGACGGTTTTGTTTGGGAGAGAGATTTTTTTTAATTTATAAAAAAATCCTCAGCTCAGCTCTAAAGTTCTCAGCTCACAAGAGTTTTATGAGAGAAGGATTTTTTATAAAATTAAAAAAATCAAATTTCTCAGCTTTTCAGATTTGGTTCTGGTCGAAATTTCTTTCAGTCCAGTTTTCTCTCAGATCCAGTTTTTTGCCAACAGCGACGAGGGTTTTATGAGAGAAGGATTTTTTGTAAAATAAAAAAAAGTCCAAAGTTTTCAGCTCTTCAGTTTCCGTTCTTATCGAAATTTCTCTCAGTCTACATTACATCTCGATTGCCCCAGTTGTTTGCCAACAGGGACAAGAGTTTTATGAGAGAAGAATTTTTTTGTAAAATAAAAAAATTCAAAATTCTCAGCTCTTCAGATTTGGTTCTTGTCGGAATATCTCTGTCTACATTTCATGTCGACTGCCCCAGTTTTTTGCAAACAGGGACGAGGGTTTTGTATGGAACAGGGATTTTTTGTAAAATTTTTTAAAAATCCTCAGCTCAGCTTTAAAGTTTTCAGCTCTTCAATTCTTACCGAAATTTCTCTCAGTCTGCATTTCATGTCAACTGTCCCAATTTTTTGCCAACATGTATAAGAGTTTTGTATGAGAAAAGGATTTTTTGTAAAATATCATAGTAAAAAAATCCTCAGCTCAGCTTTAAAGTTCTCAGTTCTTTAGTTTCAATTCTTCATCGAAATTTCTCTCAGTCTACATTACATGCACTTTTCGTGTGCCACTTGATGCCTTTTCTGGCAAGTGCAACCTGATAATACGAAAAAAGTGCACTGACTGCAAATTGCCTCCGAGACTTCTTTGGCATTTGAGGCGAGCGCCATTTCTCCTATCAGTGTGCAATTTGCGAACGAGATTTGCTCGAGCATACAACGAAAATGTTCTACAGCAATTTCTTCAATTTCCCACACAAACACACACATACACACATGCAAACACCAACACACTCGCAGTCGAGTGCAGGGATGCGCTGCTTATTTGATGTACTCGCATCATTTCTACATTTGACCCTTTTTTTTATTATTGTCTGTTGCTCATCATTTTTGTTGTATGTATATGCGACGTGTGTCGGTGCGGGTTCCTGTCTCAACAACTGACAGCAGCTCGATGCACAAATGCAATGGAAAAAGTATCGTTTTCATGTTAACATGGCAGCACATGCAGTGCCGTTTGTCTCTCGCAGCGAGCGGCAGCCAGTCTCGCTGACTGTTTGCTAGTGTCTGCCTCACTGACTGACTGATTGGTTGTCTGCAGTTGTCCAGGCGTGCGGCTGTTTGTTGGCGCTGCTGCGCTCAAATTGAATTCTGCCGCTTTCGTGTGCACAGAAAATCTCAGCAATCGTCCAAGCAACGACGGCAACTTTGTGTTGGCACTGCAAGTGTGTGTGTGCGCGCCGTTTGTGTGACTGTGTGCGCGCGTGCGTGCACATTTGTGTGAAAGCGTATTGCGATTGTGTGCTGGTAAATGGCCAAAAGGCGCACAGCCATGGCTAACGTGTTGCGAGCAACTCGAATGCACTCAAGGGCGGCACAGCAACAGCGGCAGCGGCAGGAAGGATGTCGAATCAAGTGCTGCGTGCCACATGCCACATGCAGCTGCTCGTAGGTGCCACGAACGTGTACGTAAAACAAAGCGGCTATCCATTGATGCCACGTTGATTGTGCTGCAGTTGGCGGCGATTGCTCGATAAACTTGCACGTGCCTAGCAATGCATGGCTGTATGTATGTATGTGTGTGTGTTTACAATTCACCTAAGATGCTTTTTAATTTGCTCAAAAGTGGCCTGCAAAAGCAGCTAAAATTCAAATTTTCAAACAATTTAAATAAAAATTAATAAAAAAAAAACAGAGAGCTGTCGTTGCTGCTGTCGGCCACAGCTGTCTTCAAGCACAAAAACAAAATTCGCTGCGCTCATGCAACTTGATAAAACTGTCAACTGCAGTTGCGCACTATTCGTCGCTCTGCATGCGTATGTGTGCGTGTTTGTATGTGTGTGTGTGTGTGTGCATGCATATTGGCGCATCCTTTCCGCTCTTTTGTCTAGCAGCATCAACTTTTTAATACCGCGTAACGCGTGCAACGTGTGACAGCACTTTAGCTTCACTGCCGCCGCCACGCACCGGCAACCAAAATCCACAGCGCACTAAAAACGAACAACAACAACAACAAATTGCACTGCACTTGCCGAAATTTTCACGGATTACGCGCATGCAATATTGCCCTGTCGCCATGTCTGTTCTGTTTTTTTTTTTTGCTTTTGTTTTGTAGATATTGTTTGTGTTCTTGTTGTAGTTGTTGCTGCAGTCATCTTTTGCGGTTGTATGCCAAATTGGTGGCACGTTGCATATGTCGCATGTGTGTGTTGCGTATTCTACCTGCCTACGCCTTACATGTTGCTTCGCGCAACCGAATCGTTGGTCTTTGTGTTCTTGTTGTTTTTGTTGTTGTCAGTGTGTCACATTTGAGAGTGTTAATTTGTTGCGATGTATTTTTCCGACGCGACTTTGTTGCATTTGGTTGTTGCGTATTCACTTTGCGGTGTCAAATGCCGCAACGTTGTTGAAGTATTTTTTGTAAGTTTTTCTTAAAGCATTTGCAGGAGTTTTTCATCAGAACTAAGTAAGCTTGTAGTGCTTTATTGTTGAATAGTAATGAAAATATTAACTATATTAAAAATATTAAAAATATTACAAATATTAAAAATTTTAAATTATAAAATAATTTAAATATAATATTTTAATAAAAATATTAAAATATTAACTATTACGAAAATAGATTCGTCAATGCCTTTCTATATGTTTGTATTTCTTTTCATGCCTCGAGCGTCTCTTCGCCTTGTTTATTTGTTTCTTCATAAGAACTCTTGTTCGTCTGTCTTTTTTCTTTCATTCATTTTCATTCATCTCAACATCAGCAAGCTTGTTCCTACATCTGTCTATCCATACCTCTAGCCTGGTCTGGCTCATACAACTATTTCTATGACAGCAGGTATTTTTATTCGTTCATCTGTTAATTCATCCTTCACCCCATACTTTGTGCTTCTATGCGTTCATCTGTCCGTTCCATAAAACATCTAGACTTTCATTCATCCTTTCATACGTCTATTTACTCGTTCAACTGGCTATTCATCTTTTTTCCTGTGGCGCTCGTTCGTACATCTGTCCATCCATACGTCTATCCTGGTCTGGTCCATACAATTGTTAGTTCAACAGCACATCTGGACGTCCATTCATACGTTATGTTATGTATTCATCTGGGTATTTATCTTTTTATCCATTTATCTGTTTATTTATCTTTTTGTTCAAACTTTTTACCTCCATCCGTTCATTTATCCATTTGATAAAATATCTGGATGACCATTCATCCGTTTGTACTTCGATTTACCCGTTCAACTGTATATTCATCTTTCTACCTGTGGCGTCCGTTCGTACACCTGCCCATCCATATGTCTAGCCTGTTCCGGTCTATACAACTGTTCATCCAAAAGTACATCTAGATGCCCATTCATATGTATTTTTAAGTCTACATCTGTTTATTTCTCTTTTTTTCATTCATCTGTTTATTCATCTTTCTGTCAATACTTTGTGTTTACATTCGTTCGATAAAATATCTGAATGTTCATTAATTCATGCGTAGGTCTATTTACTCTTTGAACTGTCTATTCATCTTTCTACCTGTGGCGCCCATCTGCACATTAATTGGCCTACCTTGATCTGGTCCATACATCTGTTCGTCCAACAGCACATCTGGACGTCCAATAATAAGAATTTTTATATACTCATCTGTTTATTCATCTTTCTGTTCATACTTTGTTCTTTCATCCGTTCATTTGTCTGTCCGATAACACATCTGGACGTCCATTCATCCTTTCATACGTCCATTTATCCATTCAATTGTCTATTCTTCTTTGTACTCATACGTTTTTTTCAACTCGTTCATCTGTCCATCCAACCGCTTGTCAGCGTGTACGTCTGTTAATCGTGAGTCCATACATCCCTTGGAATATCAGTCTGTACATCCATCGTTCGAATTGAGGTCAAACACCTAATTGAACGTTTCTGTATTTATGCATTAATCTGTTCATTAACCTGTACTACTGTGTCCAAAAAATAAGGTGACATTGTATTTATTTTGAAAATTCTTTATTAATTCTTCCAAATCAATTTCATCCCCTTCAAAGTAATCCCCTCCCGATGCAATGCACTTATGCCAACGGATTTTCCAATCTTCGAAACTCTGATTGTAGTTACTTTCCGGGATGGCCTCCAGTTCCGTCTTCGCTGCGGCTTGAATCTCCTCTATAGTATCAAAACGGTGTCCCCGGAACGGTCTTTTGAGCTTGCTGAGCAGCCAGAAGTCGCACGGCGCCAGATCAGGTGAATACGGTGGTTGCGGAACGATATGGGTTGAGTTTTTGGCGAAATGATCACGAATTACGAGTGCAGTATGGGATGGTGCATTATCGTGGTGTAAAAACCAAGAACTGTCTTTCCACAATTCCGGCCTTTTTAATGGGATAGCGTAACGTTCAAATAATATTCCTTGTTGACTGTTGACTAAAAAAAAAAAAAATTCTCCAAATCCTTTGACGCGCGCAGTTTAAATTCAAATGTCACCTTATTTTTTGTACACAGTAGTACTTCCATTTATGAGTCTGTCCCTTGGTCTTTTTGTCTGTATATCTACTTATATATTCCTACGTCTATTTGTACATCGCCTGTTTACATTATAAGTTTCATGATTTATACGTTCGTACATCTATCCGTTTGTACGTATGTCTATCTCATGCTTCCATATGTTGGAAGGTTCGTCCATGCGTCCTTTGGTCTATCTGTCTGTCCATCTATACATTCGTGTGTCTGTTTATATATCAACTGCTTGTATGTTTCTTTATTTGTAGGTGTACCTGTTCGTAAGTTTGTTCTTCCACCTATACGTCTGTCAGTTTGCATGTCCGTTTATCTCGTACATACATTTATTTGTAGGTTTACCCAAATGTTCCTTGGTCTATCTGACTGTCTATCCATATATCCCTACGTCGATTTGTACATCACCTGTTTGTAAGTTTCTTGACTTGCAGGTCTGTTTGTTCGCACATCTGTCCTTGCGTCCATACTGTTCCGTTTGTTCCGTCTGTTTATCTTCTGTTTTCTTGTTCGTCCAAATGTTTATGCGGCTGTCTTATCTGTATATCTGTACATTTGCCCATCTGTATGTTTGTGCATCTGTGTGTCCATCTTTTTGCTCATTTATCGAGCTGATTATATACCGGATTACTTTTAAATGTATTGAGATATCGGCATAAAATTACATATAAATTCTATTGACATTCTATCAAATATATGCTAACTTCTTAGATTTTAATGTGAATATTTTTAGCTTGAAGCTTTAACTGTTTGAATTGTTTAATTGATCTTGTCTGTAAGATAATTATCTGTAGACTAAATAAATAAATAAATAAAAATAAATAAATTTGTATTGACTACTTTCAATGAATATGACATGCTGCGTTACGAACCCACGACCCTCCGGTTTGAAGTCCAAAGCATTAGCACTGAACTATTGCGCCAGTTGTACAACATGCTACGTTCACTAGGCAAATAAAATAGTGTTGTAATCACGCAATAAATATACACACACACATGCATACACTCATACAAAAAAACACTCATACAAACACACATTTTCCCATACACACACACAGCAAATTCAATTGCATTCAATTTGACTTTATATATGAATATTTTATGTAAATTGCGCAATGAACGAGCAAAGAGGCACTCACACTCGCACAAACACACACACACACACTCACAACCGCACCGAGCATTGCACATTTGCTGCTATGACATTACATGGCAGCAAGTTTGTGGCAATTTTTTACACCAACTTGTAGCAACAACAACAGCAATAGCAACTTGTTGCACACACACACAAATCTACTGCAACGTGATGTGGGGTGAAAAGTTTATATTTTTTCGCTTAACTTTTTGTTGCTGGCGCACGCATTATGCGAATTTTGTTGAAAACGCCAAACTTTGTTGCGAGCTAATGTGGCAGCAAACAGTTTGTATTACTGCCACTTACAACAACAAGTGCCGCAACAAAAAATTGCCAACAACAAAATATTGCATAAGCCAGCATGTGTGCGGCCCAAAAAATCCAAAACACACATTTAATTATGTCCGAAATGTGGTTAAAATTTATTAAACAATTTATGAAAACAATTTGTAAAAAAATTTAATTTAAACAATTTCAACCAAGTTTTTGAGACCTTGAATTTTTTTAACTGCCACTTAATTTTGCACAATTGTTTAAATTTTTTTCTATTTCACTTTAATAATTTGTGCCTTGTTCCAGCTCATTAAAATGTCGTTTGTCAAAAAGTTTACACTGTGATGGCATTAAAAAAAAAAAACGTTGCTCGGCTCGAGTAATGGAGGCGTTGCCCATTCGCTTCGCGTTTACCTTTTTAAATGCAAATTTTTTTGTAATTTCTCCTTGTGCCGTGCGCCACCACTCCATTCAAATTCATATTTCCGCTGCCCGGGCGGACCTGCCATTCTGCGGCGCCGACACTGAGGGCGACAAGTCGCGCAGAAGGTAGCAGTTGTTCGGCTACTTTACAAATTTGTAACAATAGTGACAATTTTCTTAGTGAAAACGGAAAAAAACAACAACTGTAAAAAAGAAGCGCAACAAATTCAAAATCAGTAGTAAAAAATCAGACATAAAAGACAACAACAATGTGGCACATGAAATATGGTTATGGTACGAGGTGGGGGAATGGTTGTGACAGAACTTAAACAGCAAGTTTTGCTTTACTTTGTGTCTCCTTTTTTTGTTGGACCTAAGCTGCAGTTGTGTCGGTGCAAAGGAATTGCTGTATTTTTCCTATGTTACTGGCTTCTTTAGCAGTTTGAAAATACACTAAAAAATGTGCACAAAACGTGGGGAAAGTCTGTATGAAGTATTTGTGTAAAAACATCAAGCCCCACCGTTCATTCGTAGTGAAGTCTAGACCGTGTGGAAGACATAGGTAACCAAAACCAAGATTTCTAATGGTTAGTGTGTGATTTAATTATTTATTCATTTATTATTATTAAATTTTATTATTTAATTATTATTAATTAATTTATTATTTATTATTTTATTTTATTTTATTTTATTTTATTTTTTTTATTTTATTTTATTATTTTTATTATTATTATTTTTATTTTATTTATTTAATAATTATTTCTAAATAAATTAAATTTGAACTTAACTCGCTTACTTACACTAACTTAGGAGCAAATAAAAGCGTAAGACGTGATTGGAGATCATTTGGACCACGAAGGCTCCATTGTGATACCATAAAGAATCGAGTCTATGACCGCTCACTAGTCTGAGGTCCTTACAAGGACTAGTAGATTATGAATAGACCTTTCGCCTAGATCTTCTATAAAAGGCGCACACAGGATTTAATTTGGGGGGGGGTTTGCGTACAACTTTTGAGCTCAATTCCATTTGATGACATATTTTGCACCAGCAATTTTTATATTTGGGCGGTTTTAACCCCCAAAAACCCACTTGTGTGCGCCACTTTCCTCCAAATTGTCAAAGAAGTTATTCAACTTAGTCTTTCTTTTTCTAGTATTCTTTCTTTAAGGCGGCACAAGTACTTAGAAGATGAAGTGCATTTTCTTCCTCGACCAGACAACTTCGACAAAAGTCATTTGAAGGCAAACCCAACCTTCTGTCGTGGCTGCCAATCAACCGATAACCCATTGGAATACCAATCATGGTTCTCATCTGGTCTCTTTCAGCTAGAAAAGATGATATCATTCATCATAGAACTATGAAAAATTTTTAAATGAGGCGCTAAGTTGGGGTGAGAGAACGAAAGAAGTTATTTAGGCCTAAAAGACCCATAGACCCTCAAGTCATTATCTTTTTTTTTGTAAAGAGGAAAGAAGCATCGAAAACCTCAGGTTAGTGCGGAACTTTAAACCGCTAAGCCTTCCTCTCGTCCGAACGGTTAACCCTCCTGGGACCGTTGTGGACGTTGTCGCTCACTCGTCTGTCACGTCTGTCTCGATCGCTGCAGCTAGTGCCGTGTAATTGTAAGATGGGATTTTTTGAAATTCGAGGTCTAAAGGAGCAAAACATGGGTTAAGGTTTTGTATAAAGAAACTTGATTTAATGGGCATATTGACTTCAAAATTGGTAAAAACTTTCTAAATCAAAAATTATTCGACACGTATTTTCTATTTTTTCGAAAATCCAAATTTAACTGGGTGTACCAGGGTTAAGGTTTAAGGTTCGTATATGGGAAGACTACGGAAAAACCCTGAACCGAATGGCCTATTGACTGCAAAGTTGGTGAAAACAATTGAAAACAAAAATAATTTGAGATGTTTCAAATTTTTTTTTTAAATCAAAACATGAAGGGGTGAACCAAAGATTAAAAGTTTGTATGAAGAAACTGAGAAAAAAATGAATTAATGGGCCCATTGACTTCAAATTTGGTGAAAGTACTCTCAGTGGAAACTAATTCGACACGTGTTTTTCATTTTTTGAAAATCTAAATTTAACGGAGTGAACCAAGTGTTAAAAGTTTGTATGGAGAAACATGATTTTTTACGCCTTTTGACTTTAAACTTGGTTAAAGTACTTCAAATGTGAAATAATTTGATACATGTTTTTTAATTTTTCGAAAATCAAAATTTGTTGGGATTAACGACGGGTTAAAAGTTTATATGGAGAAACTGTGAAAAAACATGAATTAATGAGACTATTGACTTAAATTTTGGTGAAAGTACTCTTAGTGAGAAATAATTCGACACGTGTTTTTAATTTTTTCGAAAACAAAAATCTAACGGAGTAAACCAAGGGTTAAAAGTTTTCATACAAACTATGAAATATGATTTTTTACAGCTTTTGACTTCAATTTTGGTGAAAGTACTCTTAGTGAAAAATAATTCAACATATGTTTTTCATTTTTTCGAAAATCAAAATCTAATGGGGTCAAGGATAGGTTAAGAGTTTATATGGCGATACAAGATTTTATGGGCCTTTTGTCTTCAAACTTGGTGAAATTACTTCAAATGTGAAATTATTCGACGTATGTTTTTCACTTTTATGACAATCAAAATCTGACGGGATCATTGACGGGTTAAGAGTTTGCATGGGGAAACATGATTTATGAGCTCTATGGACTTCAAATATAGTGAAAGCACTTCAAAGGAGAAATAATAAGACCAGCATTATTTCATAAAAATTTAACATGGTCAACAAAGGGTTAAGAAAAACTTGATTTATTGGGCCCATTGACTTCAAACTTCTGCTGGTTATTTATAAATTCTATGCATGACATTTTCTTTCATATAGTTGTATTCGCTCACTGCCACTTTTGAACTGCACTACAAGTCGACCAGCCAATTTCGTGTAAGCCTTAACCGAAGACAGTCGCTTATGTTTGCACATCGATACATACAAATTTGGCTTTGTCTGCGTTCAGCTGTTATGCATTGCATTGAATGTACTTTTCAAAAGTGTTTGAATTGTACAAATTTGTCTCTTTCTCTGCTCACCGCAGCTGTTGACATTTGAGGATTATGGCTGCCTGACTGTGAAGGTCATGGCGCAGGTGGCTGCTAGGAATTTGTAGTAAATTTTTGAAATGATTTGCATGCAGCGCAAATGCTGCCTATTTGATTTCCCATTGTGTGATGGTCTGTGGGTGATATTTTTAGAAGCACAAAAAATTCCTATAATCGAAAATATGGGAATTTAAATCAATTCGAATAATTCTAGTTTTTGCAATAATTTTTTAAACCTTTAAATTTAAAAATTAAAAAAAACTGCACACACACATACACACACATTGGTTGGATGCACTGTGCACTGTCACTTACAAAGTGCTCCCGCCGAGCTAAGTAGATGATTAATTTCTTTGCGCCAGCATACTTTGCAAAAGTTTCGCCTGTACTCGATTGTTATTTTTTCGGTGTTGTTGTTTTTTTTGTTAGTCTATTTTACAGAAAGTTACCCAAAACAAACTTTTGAGTAGCAACGAGACGCTGCTGTGCAAAATTGTCTTTGCCAATGGACAAAACTAGCTGTGTGCCTTCTGTGTGTTGCTACATGGCTGAGGTGATAGATTTGGTGCAGCGGAAAGTGGCCAAAATTCGAATGGTAGCAGCAGTGACCATGTTGACTTAAAACTTGTGGACAAATTGAAATTTATACAGTAATGCTGGGAAACAATAAAAATTAGTTATAAAAAAGAATAAAACAATTTATGTATATATAACTTTTTGTACTGAGTGAGTGACTGATTTAATATCATCGAATCTAAACACTTGAATTGAACAGGAAATTCGTACTGAAGATTGAGGTAAGAAAATTAATCCTTACTAAAAAGGGATTTATTTTCAAAATTCAGTCCCAAAGGGCGCCGACCTCGATAGTCCAGTAAGTAGTACACTGACTTTGCACACCAGAGGGTCAAGGTTCGATTCCTAGTTGGGGCTGGTTAAATACTCGTTTACTTCTATTGCTGTCCAGATGAAAAACAGTGTTGCATACACATTTCAAAAGGGCCAAATTTGGGGCATAAGTGTGTCTCAAAGCTGGGTTAAGCAGAACTTGACTTAGCAACTCAATAGTGAAACTTTCTGACCCCAGATTGTCAAATATTGACAACTTCCCAGAAATTTTCTCTCTCACAAATTGAAACAAAGTAATACCACATTGCTGCCCATCTCAACTGTAGGGCCTATCAAATTCGTGCATTTTTATGACAAGTTTTCAAAATTACTACAACAACTGTTTTTGTAACTTTCTTAAGATGTTTTTTCCTCGTATTTTCTCACAGACACGCCACCGCTGTTACACAGAAACTTGAGCATAAATTTTCTTATTTGCCGCGTTCGTCGAGCGAAGCCAAAAAAAAAAACATATACATATATAAAAAACGGAAAAATGGAAAAACTAGCGAAAAATATGACAAGAATTTTTCATACTTACTATAAAAATATTTGAATAGACATTAAAAAGTTTTGAATAACGATTTGAAAAGTACACGACTGCAGGCGCTGACAAACAAATGAGTTACGACACAGCGTGCAAAAACTTGTGCGAAATGAAGAACGAAGTGAAATTGCAAAAGAAAAACGAAAGCAAGTAAAAGAAGCCGGCAAAGGAAGCGTGGCAGTCATAATGGCGAAAGGAAATCAGCTTAAAATGAGCGAAAACCGCCTAAGCGTCGGAAAGTGCAAACAAGGAAATCAAGGTAACTTTTAGTTGGCGACTAGTTTAGCGGCGATAATCAGCCGCTGAATAGTGCTGAATGGCGACAGCGACGGCAAATACGGCGCAAATTATAAATAAGTGTGAGTAGTAATAAAGAAATGTAGAAAAGAACGGAAAGAAAGTAAAAGAGCCATTGAGTGCCAACGGCGATGAAAGGTGAGTTTAATTAAAAAATTTGCCACTAGCTGGAAAAAAGTTGTTTGAAAAGTTTTTCATTGAATTTTGCTCGAATATAAAAACACTTTTACAATAAATTCGATACAAGTGGGATACATAACTTTTTGTGTGTAGATTTCAAATAACATAAAATTTGTAAAAAACCAACAACAACAACACAATTCCCCACTGCATATAGTTCAACTGTACAATTTTGTGGTAGTTTGAAATTTTTTCGAATTACTTTTTCACCACAAAATATCCAAATCAATTTATGGCACACAACGCACTCACACACAGACAAATGCAGATGCAAGCTTTGCATGTACAACAACGGTTTGCATATTGTTGTTTTGTTTGTTGGGGCATTTCATAGTCGTTTTTAGTTGGTGTTGCTGTGGTTGTTGTTGTCAGTGTATCCATTAACATTGGTCACTCTGTTGTCAATCAGAAAAAATAGCACACATTACCAATAGTTACATGCACTACTGCCAATAGTACACCAGCAGACACACACACACATACACATACAAACACAAACACTCACACACATATACGAGAGCATCCCCAAGTGTTATAACCGCATTTGAAAAATCCATACAAAAATCATTTATCACATTTGACAGCAACAGCAGCAGCCCGACAGCAGTTCAGTCCCGATAACAACAAAAATATGTATGTATGACTAGCAAATGTGTTGTTTTTGCTCAAAAACATTGCACTCCTAATGATGAAATGAGTTCTAGCATGCGGAAAAACCGCAATTGCATAAATACGCACTTCCAGTGCGGCTGCAAACACACAAATAAATGTCTAACATTGCTTGTGTGTGTGTGTGAGAGATTTTCATGCCATTGTACCATTGAAATTATTATTTATTTTTTTATACATGTAGGCTTATTCATTTAATTTTATGATATTTGCCAAATGCTTCAAGTACAACGAACTTGGAATGTGAATTAGTTTATTAGTCTGACATAGAGAATTTTCGGGAATTTTTGGTAGTATAAGTTGATTTGTTACATTTGATTTTCATGGACAATGAAAAATTTAATAATTTTGAATAGATCAATAAAATTGAACAGTAGTCAATAGACTTCAAAAATGTATTCTAAAAAATATTTTTTTAAATGTTAGGAGTTTTAGTAGTCTGAATTAATTTGCATTTCATTAACATTTGTCAGTCAAAATTAAATTTTACTGAAATTTTACTGAAACTACTTAAACAAATTCCAAACAGCAGATAATTTTCAACCACAACAACAACCGGAAATGTCAGTATGAACTAAAAAATGCCGCAACGCTAATCGAAGACATCAACCCTTTCAATCAACTCCTCCAACCTATTAGCAACAGATGCGCTAAAGGTGTTCATTTAACCCTCCATTACTATCGTCTATTTCATAACGCCATTACTAACCAAGGGTGTAATCCACCCACAACTTTTGATTATCCGTTTTACTTATCCATTGAGGTAAAATAAACAAAAACCAAATTTTTTCATAATCACAGCATCAAAACATTTAAAAGAAAAAATAATTTGCATAATTTTGTTAATTCATTTTTTTAATAAAAACATTTGTTTATGTACACTTCATTTAAAAAAAAAAGACAGATGAAATAAAAAGTTGCATTGGAAAAATTGCCACAACTTGCATAATATTCAAGATATGCTTCTTGGGCTTAGTGATTCAGAAAGCTGAAAAAATAAGTAATAAATAATTATTTAATAATTTTTTTCGGACCGAGGTAAAATTTTGCGTAAAAACTCAAACAAAAATCAACAATATATCTGCTACTTTTTAAGGTTACACCGTGCGACAAAAATCAAAAAATTTCCAAACACACGAAAAAATCGATATACTTGCGAAACTAGGGGCCAAATGTAGTAAAACTGCGTTTTTAGTTTTTCTCTCTGACGTCAGGATTTTTTTTAAAAGGACTTTGAAATTTCAAGGACATGTTTATTTCAAGGAATTATTTCAAAAATTGAGCGCATTGTAGAATAACAATATGGGTATCAAATGAAACAGAAAAATCCTTAGAATCTTAGAAAATTTAATATTTTGGTGCAAAAGGACAAATAGGTATTAAAAATGTCCTTTTGAAACTTTATCCTTGAATATCCTTGGAAATTTCCAAAAACTATCGGAAAAAAAATTGAAAAAAATATATCTTAAAAGTTTTTGTTATTAGTTAAAAATTTAAAAATTTATTATTTATTTTTAATGAATTTAATGATGCTCGGATCATCTTCAGGACGGAGTCTGAGACAAACTCTGAGCCTCTTATGACCATACTTTATTTTTTATAATAAAATATTTTGATTTTTTTAAATGAGTAGTTAAAATTTTTGGAATGTATTTAATATTTATTTATCTATTTAATTATTTATTTAATAATTTTTTATTTATATTTAATTTTTAAATTTTTATTTCATTTATGTGGCTGGGAATGCTTTCTGAATTTTAAATTAATTTCTTATAAAGCAAAATTAATACGTTTATATTAAAAATTAAATAAAAAATGTCTTCCCTCAAGATTGTGAAATTTTATTTTCATTCTAGAAATTCTTTGCTTCTGCAGATAAACAATGTTAGGAAATGATTTGAAAATCGTCAAAGCCATAAAATAAACACTCCACCCTGTGTGTAGTATTCTCCAAGAATTTTTCTTTCCAGATAACATTTTAAATATTCACCACCTTTGCTGGTTTTTGAATCTCACTAACAATATTTTCCAAATTAATTAAAATATTGAAATTGCTTTCCATGAAAATCATCGAAATGCTTTGCTTCTGTTGTTGCGTGTTGTTCAGCTCCGTTCGCTGCCGGTTGCAGGTTTGTGCATTTGGTCGGCGCGCTGTGGCCACAACCGACAGTGGCCGTGGCGATAGAATTTAATATCAATCATTGAGGAAATGAATAAATGAATAAAGGCACACAGGGCCACACATAAAACCGACAATAGACTGTCATTACAAATCATCACAGACCCAGTTGCCAGAATGTGCACAAGCTGGCAAATCTAATTTTCAACACTGCCGAATTCAGACAAACCCTGGTGACACCGATGCGCTACTTGTGCATGTGTGTGTGTGTGTGAATGATTGAAATGTCGGGAATGACGCTGGGAACGCATGTGTTGCGTGTTGAGGTTGTTAACAAAATGCCAACATTAAATTTTCCAACAGCAATGCTGAGCGACACAAGCAGATTTATTTGCATTTATTTGAGTGTATTTATGTGTGTATGTGTGAGTTTGTGTATGGCACATTGCTGCAAAGGCACAGAACGATTGTTGGTTATTTAGTTAGGTGACTGGCGAATGCTTGATTGCCGCAACCACTCACTCTTCTGTGCACAGATTCGAAATGCGGGCAAAGTCCGCAATGAATTGATTTTTGAAAAATCGAATGAAAAATGCAATTTCACTGATGCATCGGAAATGTTGCTCATTTTTGTTTAGTTTCGGGTGTTATTGTTGCGATTACACAGTCTCGTTGCGAATGAAAATTGTGCAAAATTTTAATTTGAGAACACTTCGGGGAATGGCCACAGGCGAACGTGTCGGTGCTTATTGACATTTGCTGGAGGCCATGAACACCGCAGTGGTTCAATTGCAATTTAGTTCAACTATTGTTTTTGTGACTGCATAGGAGACAACGTAATCATTTGTATTGTTTATAGTAAATGAAAAATAATTTATGGCAAATAAAGGCTACAAGGCTACACAATGCAATGCAACTAAATTTAATTAAATTTAGTTTGACTAAATGGACAAATAAAATAAAAACATAAGCAGTAAAGTGCAAAATAAAATATTTTAATTGTAAAAAATTAAAAATATAAAATTTAAATAAAATTAAAAACTAAAAAAAAAATAATTAAAAACTGTAATTGAAATTAAAAAAATTATACATAAACAGTTTAGAATTTCAATAATTAGAAATTCAAAATTAAACACAATAAACTAAAACATAAAGAAAACCATTTAATTCAAAATTAAAAAATTTAAAATAAAAAAATACAACTAATTTGAACAACAATTGATTTAAATTTAAATCGAAATTATTTATACAATTCTTCATTTAAATTCCTTAGAATTGAAACTTGAAAATAATTGGTGACAAACTGAAAAAGATAAAATTAAAAAAAATACTAGAAACCAAAAATTAATGAAGAACAATTTTTAAGTCAAAAACAAAATATTTGAAGATAAATAATTAAAAATTAAAAATACACAACACAAAATACAAAATAAAATTCAAACTAATTTTATTCTACACTGTTCCATTCTGTGTCGGTTTATTCTATTCATTCAATTAATTGATATTCAATGCAATGCATTATAAATACAATTTTAATTAAGTTAAACATTAAAAATGCATTTTAATCGATTTCAGTTCCACTTGATACCAATCTAATCAATTCAATCAACTCATAAATTCAATTTATTTGAGTTCTATTGAATTCAGTTTAATACAGTTCAATTAAATATCAATCGAACTTAATTTCAAATCGAATCCACTTTAATTCAACTCAATTCAATTAAGTTCCGATTAATTTGGTTCAGTTAATTGTATTCGCAATCTAAAATAAAAACTACTTCAATGCAATCAACCAAATCAATTTAATTTAGTTGAACTTAATTAATTCAATTCAACTAAATTTAACTTTACTTAAATCAGTTTAGTTTAGTTTGGTTCAAATGAATTGCAATCATATACAATTCAATGCAATTCAATTCATTTTAACTCAATTCAATCGACTGCAGCTAAATTTAATTTAGTCTAGTTCAGTGTAGTTCAGTTTAGTTGTAGTAGAATTTAATTTCAAATTTTACATATGTAACTCAATTGCAATGCAACGCAATTCATTTTAATTTAATTCAGTTTTCAGTGCTCTTTAATTCAATTCAATTCAATTATATTATTCAATTCAATTCAATTCAATTCAATTCAACTCAATTCAACTCAATTCAATTCAATTCAATTCAATTAAGGCAATTAGTTTCAAATAAAAACCACTTCAATGCAATCTAACCAAATGCATTCACATCAGTCCACTCAAAAGTCAGTTCAACTTAAATTAATTTAATTCAGATATACTCAATCAAACTAAATTAAAATTAATTTCGTTTGGTTTAGTTAGGTTAAAATTAGTTGCAATCGAATTGAATATCAAATTATATCCAATTCAATACAATTTAATCTAATTCACCTCAATTCAATTTAGTTTAGTTCAATATTGTTCAGTTTAATTGCAATAGAATTTAATCTAAAAAAAAACTTCAATGCAATCTAACTAAATAAATTCAATTACGTTCAACTTATTATAATTCAATTCAAATCAACTAACTTTAATTCAATTCAATGCAGCAGTTTAGTTCACAATTTAGTTCAGCAATTGCAATCGAATTGAAACTCAAATCAAATCAAATAAAATTTAATTCAATGCAATTCAATCGAATCCCATCAGTGCAACTCAATACATTTCAATTGAATTTAGTTAAATTCAATTTAATTAAATTTCATTTAATTCTATTCAATTCAGGAAATTTATTTCAATTTATTTTATTTAAATTTCAATTTTAATTCTAATCAATTCAATTCAATTCAGTTCATGCAAATTCAATTCAATTCAGTTGAATTAAATTTAATTCAATTCAATTGTAATCGAGTTTCATCTGATATAACTTTAATTTTAATGCAATTATGTTGAATTTATTCAATTAGGTGTATTCAAATTTATTCGATTTAATTAAATTCAATTTAATCTAATTTAATTCAATTTTAATTCGAATTCATTTTGAAATAACATTTTCCTTATTGAAATTTTATTTAAGCTATTCAATTATATTGTATTAAATTTTACTCAATCGAATTAAATCCTCTTGATTCTACTTCATTTCTTTTAAGTCCAATCCACCGTAAATGTATTCGCTTCAATTCAAAACAATACAGTTCAATTTAAAACAATGGAATTCAATTAATTTCTAAAAAGCCGAATGCAATTTTATTGAATTAAATTCAACTCATCTCAACTCAACTCCATTTCATTCGATATATTTCATTCAGCTAAACTAAACTAAAACCAATTTAAATAATTCAATTCAGTTTAATTTGATTGCAATAGAATAGAATTGAAATCAAATAAAACCCACTCCAATGCAATTTCAGCAAATTCGTTCAATGACATTCAATGCAATTGAATCGAATAAAATCGTTTTCCACTCCACCCATTTCTTTCAAATCCAATTCACTTTAATTCAAATTACTTGAGTTGAATTTATTTGAAACCAATCAATTCTAATCAAATCCAGTTTTATACAAAGCAATTCAATTCAATTCAATTTACTTAAATCGAGTGGAGTTCTTCTGCCCACCTAACGTTGTGTTGATCTTTCGCAATTTCATTCACTAATCCAATGTTAATCTAAGCCAATTACCTGACCCGAGTGACAATAGATTTAAGTTGTACTCACTATTGAGGCGCACAAACTTGGCCCCAATACATTTCAGCTAGTTTCGTGTCGCTAATTAACTGATTGCATTAATTAGCTGCACATAATCCAATTAACTGAAATTGAAATACTGAGCTCACCGTTGCGCGTCGCTGCAACAGAACTTATGGCCAATCAGCAACAACAAACAGACTTGAGCCATACGAACTGAAGGTCTGCGTTAAACTTGTACATAATGTTTATATATTTACATATATAAAACTTAAATACTAAAGCAGCATACAACAGTCTTTTATTACAAACTTACAGTACGCACGTGCAGCATTTTTGATTCTTTACTCGCTATAGGAATAAAATTGAAAATGAGTCCATTAAATTTATTGACACACCTCATTTCTTGCGACATTCGTCTTTGCAAATGGTGAAAATGAAATTTCCCCACACATTCAAATGTTCAATTAAAATAATTGAGCTGTGCTGGATTTTGTGTCTGAATGTCGTTGTGTCAGTGTGTGAGTGAGTGACGAGGGAGCGCAGCAGCGAGAGAGCGAACGAAGGCGAGCGGATTTTGCATTCGCTCGTCACAATCCGGTTTCAGCGTTGCTTCGGTCCTTTTGTCATTTTCACTAAATTCTTCCTGTAATTACATTTAATTACGACAAATTGACATCTGATCTGCTTGTGCAGGCACCACACAGCCATTGCTGCCTCGCTTCCAGTGCAACGAAAGACGCCAGGCGGCTGTGTTCGTTCTTTTATATGTGTGCGTACATATGTCAGCTGAAGCAGCGGAGTGTGTTATTTATATTAGGTCAGTTGTTGTTGTTCAATTCTTGCACATTATTGGCAATCTGACTGTGCAATCTGCACAGGTCATGCGATTTCTTGCATTGCTCACATCATTCTGCCTTCGGTCCAAGTATGCGGAAAATGTTAACAACATACATTCAAATCATAATTGTCGTTTCGATTTAGGCTCGCGGCTGTCATCGACACCATAATTGCACGTTATGATGTTCCAAGTATTTACCTATTAACTGGTTATTGATGACTGGTAAAATTAATATGTGAACATACACACAAAATTGACAACTCGAAAGAGCAAAAGTGCAAGGAATTTGAATTCGATAGTAAACTAATGTTCAGATATTTTATGGAGTAAACAATTTCATGGGTTGGTTAGTTGTTTGATTAAATGCGAAAATGTAATGAATGTAAGAATTGTTGCAGGAAATGTGCAATAAATGGCAACAGCCTGGAGCCCAACCGGCTTTCATGCTTCTCTTTGAATGTAACCACAATCTTGTTTTACGATTAAGAAAATAAGTAATCATTGATTTCATCCATCTGGTGTCGGCTCTGGAGCTGACTCCAAGAATCAAATGTACAATAAATGACAACTAATGACAGCTAAGCTGAGCGCACGCTTCACTTGCAGTGTAATCAGAATTTTGCTTAACGATTAGGAAATAAATTATTTTGTGAATATTGTTATTTATTTATGCTGAATATAATTGATCAGTTAAACCACAGAATATATAAAATATCGAAATTTGACAAAAAGAGATTCAAAAAATAAGTCGACATTTTTAATACAGAATTTGAATGCCCCAATATTCTCTCCATAGGCTGGAAAGGATGAAAGTTAGTTAGGAAGGAAGTTAAGAATTAGAAAATAAAATAAAATAAAAAAATAAAATTAAAAAAAATAAATAAAATAAAATAAAATAAAATAAAATAAAATAAAATAAAATAAAATAAAATAAAATAAAATAAAATAAAATAAAATAAAATAAAATAAAACGAAATGAAATGAAATAAAATTAAATTTAATACGAGGGTTGCCATTTATGTTTCGGGATTTGGCAACTCTGGTGGTGCAATCTGGAAACTGACAGCTGTATCGTAAAGTTGGACATTTTTGAGGTTATAAGTACTCAGAACATTTTGACATACGAGCGCTGAAAATGGAATTAAATCGTGAACATTTTCGTGCGATTATTTTTTACAACTTTCGCATGGATTAACTCAGCAACAGTGCATAGATAAACTTAATTTAATTTTTGGTGATGAAGCTCCATCAAGGACCAGTGTTTATCGATGGTATGGTGAATTCAATCGTGGTCGTAGTTCACTCCAAGACGAATTTCGTGAAGGTCGTCCAAAATCAGTTGTTGTTCCGAAAACCATTGATGCTGTGCGCGAACTGATATTGCAAGATCGTCATGTGACCTATCGTGAGATTGAGACAACTTTAGGTATTACATTCAATATTGCATGAACATTTGACTGTAAAAAAATTTGTTCGCGTTGAATCCCACACAATTTGTCAACTGCTCAAAAAAGACTCGTGTCGATTGAATTTTTCAACTCACTGTAAATAATATAAATAGCGCTCGTATGTCAAAATGTTCTGAGTACTTATAACCTCAAAAATGTCCAACTTTACGATACAGCTGTCAGTTTCCAGATTGCACCACCAGAGTTGCCAAATCCCGAAACATAAAAGGCAACCCTCGTAAAATAAAATAAAATAAAATAAAATAAAATAAAATAAAATAAAATAAAATAAAATAAAATAAAATAAAATAAAATAAAATAAAATAAAATAAAATAAAATAAAATAAAATAAAATAAAACTAAAATAAAATAAAATAAAATAAAATAAAATAAAATAAAATAAAATAAAATAAAATAAAATAAAATAAAATAAAATAAAATAAAATAAAATAAAATAAAATAAAATGAAATGAAATGAAATGCAATGAAATAAAATGAAATGAAATGAAATAAAATAAAATATCAAAATCAATCATAAATCATGAATGACTTGTAAATGGGACTCCATCTGGTATTATCGCTGCATACCCAGCGGCGCCTGCACGTGTCCTTTTTTCCCCCATTCTCATTTAATTTCAACCACCTTACAATTCAGAAATGTAAAACACATTTCCAAAGGGACTTTAAAGAGGTTTTGAATTTTAATTTCAAAAAATTTTAATTTTTTGTAATCTTATAAGCCAGGATTATGGGAAAGTAAAACTTTTTGCAAGCATAAATAAATCAGTGTAACGCAATTTGTTTGCAATATTCATGGCAAAAGGCGCTGCACACAACGTGTTCGGTAAGATTAAACCGCTTTTTTGCACGTTTCCATATTTATCATCGTGTCGGACACACAATAAGCGAAAATTTACCAAATAGTTGCCGCCGGCGCAATCAAATGAAACGTGCTGTCACCCACACACACCAACACTGACATCCATTCACAAAAACTCCAATACAAATGCATGTAAAAGTGACGAAAAACTGACAAAAAATGTTGCAAAACAGCAACAACAACAAAATAAAACAACAGCGAAATAATAAAACACATTTCCGCTTGTTTCGGCGAGGCAATAATGTCAACAACATGCAAAGCCAACCAAAATATTGTCAACACAAGCGACAAACAGCAACAACAGCAAAGCAAATGACAATGAAAACCCGCCCAAAAAAAAGAAATTTGCGAATACATAAATGAAAATAAAATCCCACCCAACAAGGAAGTGAGCAAAGTGCAAAGGGCGGTGGAGTTTTGAGGGGCGAGGAGGGGGAGGCGAGTGCAAGTGGACCAAACGCGCTGGCAAAATAAATGAGTTCGCATTTGTTAAGACGGCTAGAAAAAAGGTCAACTGATTGCGTGCAACATTTGCGAAAGTCAGCGTAGAAAGAAACAGAATCGAAAACAAAGCAACAAATAAGTGGAAAATGTGAAAAAATGTGCGAAAAAGTATAAAAATAGACTGACGGAAAATTATGCATACAAATGCAACGGCAGACAAGGACTGAATGCGTGTCGACAATAACAACAAAAACACTGTCGGAGAGAGTAAATCGGAACTAGATACTAGACTAGACTAGACTAGACTAAGACTAGACTAAGACTAAGACTAAGACTAAGACTAAGACTAAGACTAAGACTAAGACTAAGACTAAGACTAAGACTAAGACTAAGACTAAGACTAAGACTAAGACTAAGACTAAGACTAAGACTAAGACTAAGACTAAGACTAAGACTAAGACTAAGACTAAGACTAAGACTAAGACTAAGACTAAGACTAAGACTAAGACTAAGACTAAGACTAAGACTAAGACTAAGACTAAGACTAAGACTAAGACTAAGACTAAGACTAAGACTAAGACTAAGACTAAGACTAAGACTAAGACTAAGACTAAGACTAAGACTAAGACTAAGACTAAGACTAAGACTAAGACTAAGACTAAGACTAAGACTAAGACTAAGACTAAGACTAAGACTAAGACTAAGACTAAGACTAAGACTAAGACTAAGACTAAGACTAAGACTAAGACTAAGACTAAGACTAAGACTAAGACTAAGACTAAGACTAAGACTAAGACTAAGACTAAGACTAAGACTAAGACTAAGACTAAGACTAAGACTAAGACTAAGACTAAGACTAAGACTAAGACTAAGACTAAGACTAAGACTAAGACTAAGACTAAGACTAAGACTAAGACTAAGACTAAGACTAAGACTAAGACTAAGACTAAGACTAAGACTAAGACTAAGACTAAGACTAAGACTAAGACTAAGACTAAGACTAAGACTAAGACTAAGACTAAGACTAAGACTAAGACTAAGACTAAGACTAAGACTAAGACTAAGACTAAGACTAAGACTAAGACTAAGACTAAGACTAAGACTAAGACTAAGACTAAGACTAAGACTAAGACTAAGACTAAGACTAAGACTAAGACTAAGACTAAGACTAAGACTAAGACTAAGACTAAGACTAAGACTAAGACTAAGACTAAGACTAAGACTAAGACTAAGACTAAGACTAAGACTAAGACTAAGACTAAGACTAAGACTAAGACTAAGACTAAGACTAAGACTAAGACTAAGACTAAGACTAAGACTAAGACTAAGACTAAGACTAAGACTAAGACTAAGACTAAGACTAAGACTAAGACTAAGACTAAGACTAAGACTAAGACTAAGACTAAGACTAAGACTAAGACTAAGACTAAGACTAAGACTAAGACTAAGACTAAGACTAAGACTAAGACTAAGACTAAGACTAAGACTAAGACTAAGACTAAGGCTAAGACTAAGACTAAGACTAAGACTAAGACTAAGACTAAGACTAAGACTAAGACTAAGACTAAGACTAAGACTAAGACTAAGACTAAGACTAAGACTAAGACTAAGACTAAGACTAAGACTAAGACTAGGACTAAGACTAAGACTAGGACTAAGACTAAGACTAAGACTAAGACTAAGACTACCTAAATCTCTTGGGAAACCCACCATAATCGCTGCTGAAGGTGGCTTTGGTTATAATCTCGCATTGCAAACTATTGAGAATTTAAAAGCGCCAATGCTGCCACCCGTTTGGAATAAATAATTATCACTTCGGTAGCGCGTTATTAAATTAGAGTGCAAACTGTGCTCATCGGGCGCGTTGCACCTTTCGCGCGACTAGATTAGAACACAGCGTAATTATGAGAGATTTCTCATTTATTTCGCAATGAATTAATTACAAGTTCACTTGTGCACGAAATTTGCATAAAAATGACATTTTAATTGCGCTGCGCAAACATTTGAGCGGCGCACGCGCGCTCACTTAATGAGAAACGCAGCGCTGAGGGCCGGCGCACAGCGACAGCAGTCGAGCGGCTGAAGTGTGCTCGAGCGACAGTCGCACAATCGCGAGCGCTGTCATAGGGGCACTCAAGGCCAGCGGCAGCCAGACACAACTTCTTGGCGGGCGTTCTACTTGTGCCTCGGCAAAAGTGCAACGAGCAAAAGTGCAAGCGTTGGCAATGCAAGTAAAACAAAAAAATGAATATAAAACGTGCACAATGACGTGAAAAAAGTGTTAAGACAGCGTAAGCAGTTGAAATTAATTCGCTGTAAATATTTAAAGTACTCGGGCGCGGCGAAAGAAAATGCGCAACTAGGACGTTGGCAAAACAATGCCACAGCAAAGTAAATGCTCGAGAGAAAAAAATATTCAACAATAGCAACAAAAACTGGCGATTTCACGGCACTGTCGGCTGCTGTTCGTCGAACCGAGACTGCTGCCGCGTCAAAACTTTAATTAAGTTCGCTTGAAAGTTGTTGGTTGTGTTTGTTGTTGTTGTTGGGAGATTGCTGAGCACATAGGCGGCTGCATTGGACAAATGGCGTTGGTGCTAACCACTGGCGAAAGTGCAGCGCCAGCTGGAATGCGAAGATGCGCTGCAAAGTGCCGGCACACTGAAGCCAATCATAAGGAGTGAATTTCTTTCCTTTCGCCTTTCTTTGGCGTTGTCCTTGGCGAACGTTGTGCGCACTCGGCGTAAACTTGCAGCCGTTTGCATTAATCGTTAATTGAGTTTGATTGGAAGTTTCGCAATTTCCAAGCAAAGACAATTCTATGGAATTAGAACAGCAATTGGATTCTACGCTCTTCAGCTCATTCGGCGATTTCGTACAACTTTTCGAACTCATTTCATTGTAAATAATGGTTTTAATTGAGTCTAGTTTGAGTTGGATTCAAATATTTAGACTATTTTAGTAAAGGAAAATGTAACTAATGCTGTGAAATTGGTAGAAATATTTCAGGTACCAATGAAAATCTTTGCAAACTTGATACTCACAATGAGAAGAAGGACTAGGAGGGGGAGATTAGGATATTAGAAAGAAAGGTGGACTTGGAGTAGGAGATTCTAAGTCTGTTTCAAGGACATTCTTAGGTTAGGTTAGGTAAGGTTGTAGCTGCCTCTGTATGAGACACACTTAGGCAAGGACATTCTTAAGACAGTTTAAAAAATTCTGGATTATTTAAGGGACAGAAGATGAAATTAGTCAACATTTGAATCGTACTAAGGTTTATCTACGAAACGAAGGAAGTATGAAAAACTATTTTTATATTCTGCATTGTAAATCTTCTCTCTTTGTTGCAGAATCACACCCAGACCTCTTATTGACCTTTAGAATACCCATATGTATCCCAAGGGTTAATATTGCTTAGTCAATGCCAACCAGTGGCGGATTTAGGGGGTTTTGGGGGTTGAACCCCCCGAAATATTAGGATCGACTTTAAAACTACATACAAATTTTAAAGGCATTTTATAAATATTAAAGAATTACTTTTTGAAACCCCCCCCGAAATATTTTTCTGAATCCGCCACTGATGCCAACACAGTGTTATGCCAATTCCAGATGATGGATTAGTCTGTTTTCCATGGAAAATTCTATCATTGAAATTGATGTTGAAATTTTTTTTATTTTTATAGATCAAAACTTCAGGCTTGAATTCCGGTATTGGAAAACAGTTCAGACTTCCCTAGACTTATGTTGAAAATATTGTAATTTGTAAGGTTTTGCAGTCAGTATCCAACTTGTTATCCATTTTCTGTTATCAGTTTTTGTGTTTGTATTACATTATTGGTTACTGATTTCAATGGCGATCCTTAGCCATCCTTAGATATTCAAAACTTAAAAAAAAATTGATCTTACAGCATTGTGTCAAAACTTGTTGCTTAAATACTGGTTTTCTAAATATCTCTCGAGGTGATCTACACGTAGATTGGTGAATTCAACACATTTTGATGTATTTAAAGAATCATTCAATCTCGGCAATTGAAGGCGGTACGAGAAGAGCCTCACATTTGATTTAGGATTGAATAAAACCCTCTATAGATACTCAAGTATAGAGTTCAATTTGCACTCATGGGTCGCATGAAATTATTTCGAGTTAATGGGTCACATTGAGCAGGAGAATGCTCCGAAGTTAGAAACCCAAAGGCTTTGAAACTAGTTCTATTTGGTCAACAGTTCTATGGGCTATTTTTGACTTATCCAAATGTTGATATGTATTGGCGTGAAGATTAGGTTAGGTTAGGTTAAGGTGGCTGTCTGGCCACGGGACTTGCCGGAAGACACACTTAGGCCGCGAAATGGGCCCGTTGTCATATCACAAGTTGAGGGTCTGTCTTACTGCAAATTGAGAAGCCTATTGAAGCCATTTTGAATGTTAACTGAACTGAACTGAGGTCATTCAAGTTGTTGAAGAAGGAAGAAGTGGCGCACACGGATTTCATTTTGGGCGGGGAGGGAGCTTTTGCATACAACTTTTGAGCCGAATTCCGGTCAAAACCACATTTGGTACCAGAAATTTTTGTTTTTTTGGGGTTTGAATCCCAACCCCCCCTCTCAGTGCGCCACTGGCCTAGGGTACAGGCATAAAACTAGAGGTCATTTATAGAAACCTGGCATATTAATTTCATTTTCGTTGATTCATTAATTCATTCATTCACTCATTTCATTTTCATTTTGTGCTTCGCTGTTATTTTAAAAGGACTTCAATATTTTAAGGACATACAAATTTCTAAAAAAACATTTTTTTATTTTATTTTATTAAATATTTTTTAAATTTATTTAATTTTATTAAAATTATCTGTTTTGAACTTTCAGAGTGGGAAATGCGTAGGAAGCATTTCTTTTAACAATTACAACTTTAATAGATGATAGCCTGCTCCAATTTTCTATACCTCTCCCCAACCTATTTTTTGAGTCTAGAGTCCACACAATGTTCAATCATTCGCATACAAAATATTATTACAACAACAACGTACTGAACTATGACAATGAAAAATCTCTGCGGCCATCAATGTGTCAAAATGAAAGCAAAGACTTTGTTATTCCATTACATGGTAGACGCTGCTGCCATCACTTAAATACGAATCCCTGATTTTCATATAAAACGAACAAACAAAATAAAGTAAGATTTTACTTGTTAAGAGGCGAAAGCATAAAAATATATACACACACACACCAAACGCGCTGTTCCACTTAAAAGCTCTACAATATAACGAAAATCCTTTTATGCTGCAATACAACACAACACATAGCCGAGTTTAGCCTGGCACGAGCGCGCACACAAACCCATGCAAAACCACTCGAAAACGCAATTCGCATCGGCAGCGTGTACGCAATTATGTGTGTATGAGTGTGTGTGTGTGTGCTTCTTTTGGCGATTTCGCTGCCTCATGCCAACACACAACTTCACTACACTACTTTTGCATATTTCAGGGCGCGCCAGCTTGTTAACATGCTGCGTGTACAAATTCACACACACACATATATTTTGTGTGTGTGCGTGCGTTTGGTGCGTGCTCGTTTACTAGCTGATGTGTTCAATTTATTACCAAATACTGTAATTCTTTTAAAACTTACTATAAAATATTATTTCTTTATTATTTTTATTTGCTCAACACACCAAAGTCCGCTGTCGCTTTTGTTTGCTATATTTCGCTTTGTGTGTGTGTGTGTGTGTGTGAATGCTGCTCGGCCAGCTGAAGTGCTGGTTGGTTGCTTCGAAATGTTCCACTCTACTATTTTTTTTATACATTTTTTTGAATATTTTTTCAAAGTTTGCATTTTTTTTTCGTTGGGGGGCCATTTCACTTTAGCAGCTTCTGTGTTTTTGCATGCGTGTTGTTGTACTCGCATATGGCTTTGTCTGCGTGTGCCTGCGAAAAACTTTAGCTGTTGAAATTTTCGGAAATTGAATTTTTGAGATGATTTCACTTTTATGGGTCACCATTGCCATCGCCAGCAACGACCGCTGCCACCAGCACAACCCATCATCGCTGTCGCTTTGTGTGCGTTCCTAGCGGCAAATTTCGCTTAAAGTTTTACACTGCGCGTCGATTATGAAAGCAAACAGCACGTCAGACGCGCGTAACTTAGCATTGGGCGCGTTCAATGGTTCTTTGTTGTGTTGAATTTTCCGCCTCGTTAAAGCGCACTTTAAACTTGCGCCGCTATAGGGCAAGCTGATGGTCTCGCACATACATACACACATATATATGTAGAGTAAAATATATTTAGGATTGTTTGGAGTTTAGTAAATTCTGCAAATATTTCAAGCACTTTCAAGCAAATTTCTATTCACTTTCAACTTAAATAAGTAAAATTCAGTTCTACTCGACTGTATGCGTCTTAAATTAAACCAATTCAATTCAAAATTTCAATAGAATTCAACTTGAAGCCATCAAATTTGCATCTCTGCAGCTTGTTCAAGTGTGGCTTTAATTCAACTCAAAAGGTTTTAGTTCAACGCAATTGAACTCAATTCAGACTTAACAGATTAGTAAATTTAGCTAAAGTCTATAATTTTCAATGCACTCATTCGATAAACGCAAAAAAAAAATAAATTCATTTGCATATTTTCAGTGAGCCTAAACGTTGCTAACCTCGTTTTTCATATACAATTTTTAGGTTAGAAATTAATCGATGAGCGGAAGTCAAATTAACTGCATGCGTTGATGTTATCTAATGCGCCCAAATGCGCAAAATTTCAATGCATCTATTAAATGGAAAAATTTATATCTATACACACACACACACACACACACACACAAACATATACAAAAACTGGTGCACATAGAAATTGCATTCAAATGGAGCACAAATGGTGCAAAATACAAATATGCACACATACATATTTTCACACACACACACACATACACTCACACGTACAAAAAAACACGTACATGCTGCCAGCCGTACATCAAATATTGGCAAATTACGCATAGTGCGGAAATAATTTTAGCAACAATGCAGCCGCTGCCGTCGACAACAACAGCAGCCACAAATTACGAACAACAACAACACTAACAAAGCGACAAAAACAACAACAACATATAAATTGCACAATACGATTTGTTGTTTGTCTATTTTGTTTTTGGCTTTCGTTCGATACGTTCGTTTTGTGTGCCTAAGTGCTGCGCAGCGTCAATGCTTCTTCAACGTTGGTCGCTGGTCGCGGTACAAAATTTTTAATCCGCTCAGCGCTCTAATCACCCAAAAGCGTGCCAACGTAGACCACCAAAAATGCAAAGCCGCTTGCAAAATGAAAACTAATCGATTTGCTGCGCACTCGCCACACAAACACACACAAATACATAGCATACGTCGACTCGCATGCGAGAGCAGCGTCAGCGGGTCAGTGGCGATTCTAATGGCGGCGACGCGTCGGCAGCAGCTGGACGTGCAGAAAATTGGGCGTAGCGGCAACGACTGCCGGCTGCTGGCGGTTGGCGGTCGGCGGTCGGCGGCTGGAGCGCGTTTGAGCGCGTTTTATGCTCGGCACGTACCGCAATTTAAATTAACACTTTTCGTAAACGTGCTGCGGTTTTGCATTGGTGTGGCAAAAATTTGCCACCTTTATTCGCAACTTTTTGCTTTGTTGGTCAACTCGCTGTGCGACTGTCTGTCCGACTATCTGTCGGTCTATCTGTGTGTTTCAATGCTTTGTTCATCACTTGTTCATGCTTTCCATTTGTATTTGCTAGAGTAACACAATCTGTTGTTGTTTTTATTATGCACAACGAATCCTTTATTTGTGTATATTTTTTTTTGCATATTTTCATCACCTTTTCGCAATGTTTAATATTTGTTTTCATTGCTGTTTATTTTTGTTGTTTCATTTGTTTGGCATTCAACTCGCCTGGCCACCGCTGCCTTTTCTATGTATGCGATTTTAATTAAAGGCATTTCATAAAGATTATTTTTTTTTACGAATATTAAACATTGCACGAAATCTTTTTTCCGACTCCAAGTATTATTTACAGCATTATTTGTGTAGCTTTTTATGTTCTATTTATCTTTTTTATTTCTTTTTATAAATTTTGTTGGTCTTTTTTTCAAAGTTATTTTTTATTTGCATTCACTCTGACTCACAGTTTGCTGTTTGCTCAAGTCGTATCAATGTTCATTTTTGTTTAGATTTAAAAACGAGATTTTGTGCTAATTGCGCTGAGATTTGATCATTTCAAGTGAAGCTGAATACAATTTATGAGAATTTAAAATGAGGTGAAAAACAATTTACAATATTTACAGATTTTAATGAGTTGAGTTGGGTTTTAGTTACTTCAAAGTAGTTACTTCCAAATAAGACAAATTTTTTAGGATTGCGAGAGAAAAGCTGAAGAGGTCTACTACAAAAAATAATAAAAATTTAAAGCAGCTATGGCTTCTGGTTTAGGAATTAAAATTCGAAACAGAAACGCGGACACCTAATCGTTCAGACAGATTGAAACGCTGATATAAGTAGACACGATTTTGTTGATTTTCTGGGCTTTCCGTTGGGACTGAGTCGACCTATGGTTGGAAAGCTAAAGAGTTCTACTATAAAAGATAGTGAAAATTTAAGACAGATATTGCTTCTTGTTTAGGAACTACGCTTGAAACAAATGCTGACACGTAATTTTTCAGGCAGATCGAAAGACTCAAATAAAAGAATTTTTTTAGGATTGTGAGAGAAAAGCTGAAGACTTCTTCTGCAAAAAAATTTAAGGCAGCTATTGCTTCTGTTTTAGGAATTAAAATTCGAAAGAGAAACGCGGACACCTAATCGTTCAGACAGATTGAAACGCTGCTACGAGGGTTGCCTTTTATGTTTCGGGATTTGGCAACTCTGGTGGTGCAATCTGGAAACTGACAGCTGTATCGTAAAGTTGGACATTTTTGAGGTTATAAGTACTCAGAACATTTTGACATACGAGCGCTATTTATATTATTTATGTTTTTTCGACACGAGTCTTTTTTTGAGCAGTTGACAAATTGTGTGGGATCCAACGCGAACAAATTTTTTTTACAGTCAATTGTTCATGCAATATTGAATGTATGCTGGTCCCACTAATGCCTAAAGTTGTCTCAATCTCACGATAGGTCACATGACGATCTTGCAATATCAGTTCGCGCACAGCATCAATGGTTTTCGGAACAACAACTGATTTTGGACGACCTTCACGAAATTCGTCTTGGAGTGAACTACGACCACGATTGAATTCACCATACCATCGATAAACACTGGTCCTTCATGGAGCTTCATCACCAAAAATTAAATTAAGTTCATCTATGCACTGTTGCTGAGTTAATCCACGTCGAAAGTTGTAAAACATAATCGCACGAAAATGTTCACGATTTAATTCCATTTTTGGGCCGAGATGAATTTTTAAACTCACTGTAAATAATATAAATAGCGCTCGTATGTCAAAATGTTCTGAGTACTTATAACCTCAAAAATGTCCAACTTTACGATACAGCTGTCAGTTTCCACATTGCACCACCAGAGTTGCCAAATCCCGAAACATTAAAGGCAACCCTCGTATAAGTAGACACGATTTTATTTATTTCTCCGGCTTTCCGTTGGGACTGAGTCGACCTATGGTTGGAAAGCTGGAGAGTTCTACTATAAAAGATAGTGAAAATTTAAGAGAGATATTGCTTCTGGTTTAGGAGCCACGCTCGAAAGAAATGCGAATACGTAAGAAATGCTGATATAAGTAGACAAGCTTTTGTTGATTTGCTGGGCTTTCCGTTGAGGTAGCAACTGGATCGACCCATGGTTTGAAAGCTGAAGAGTTCTACTACGAAAGATAGTGAAAATTTCATAATTCTTGAAGCAGATCGCAAAGCTGATATAGACAAGCTTTAGTTAATTTTCTGGGCTTTCCGTTGAGGCAGAGACTATATTGAACCATTGCTTGAAAGCTGAAGAGTTCTACTACAAAAAATAGTAAACATTTAAGGCAGCTATCACTTTTGGTTCAGGAACCACGCGATTATTAATCTGCGATATGTCAGAATTAAGTTAATTTTAATTAATGTATGCAGCCGCCGTGGCTCAGGTGGTTAGTGCGTTGGACCGCGAGTCGAAGGCAGCAACCTCAGGTTCAAATACTGCCTGTAATAACACCTAAAAAAAATAACGGGAAAACTCGTTTTCTCTTTCGGTAGCTGTCCTCTCAGCTGGAAATGGCAAACCTCTGAGAGTAAAAATTGCTTATGAAAAAGCTCCCAACCTGCCGTTCGGAACCGGCATAAAACTGTAGGTCCCTTCCACCCGCGTACAAATTCACACGCACAACACGGGTGGTTGCGGGAAGCTAGGCCTTAGTCTCGCGTGAGCGGGCTGTCGTGCCAGTCAATTAAATTAATTAATTAATTAATGTATTGTCCTTTATTTATTTTGTTTGGAAGACAATGAATTAATAAAAATTAAATGTAATTAATTAATTTATTTAATTTTTATTGATTTATTGTCCTTTATTTTTTTGTCTGGAGGACAATAAATTAATTAAAATAAAATTTCTTTTTTGAGGTAAATTAAATTTATGATTAAATTTTTTTATTGAGGTAAATTAAATTTATGATTAAATTTATTTATTTATTAAATTAAATTTATTGTCCTTTATTTATTTTGTCTGAAGGACAATAAATTAATTAGACGAACTGTCTTCTGATGAACCACTTCTACAGTTTTTTCTTAACAAAAATTTTAAACATAAAAATTCGTTTCTTTTCCATTTAATCTACAACATAATGTCTTCCTCGCTAACTTCCTTCTATGTATTAATTTTATTGGACTTGTGACCTGCCGGCAGCAATGCCGCATAACATTTTTCCAATTGCTGTGCTTTTGAAAATCCTTTGCTTTTAGTTTCGCTAAGCGAACTGAAGTCTCGGCACTGCCAAGTAAAGTATTTCGGTAGTGTTACGGTGGAAATGTTGCAAGTGCTAGAAAATTGCTAGCGAATGCACATGACTCAACACACACACACACACACATACATAAACACGTACAATCGTTAACAGTGCACAGCACGCAAAGTGTACTTTTAGCGGTTTTGTGCTTCGGTTACGCCAATAGGTGGGCACTCACACAAACACATATACACACACACACAAACACATATATGCATCAATGTAAGAATGCAACTACATGTATGTATGTGTGTGTATGTATGTTGGCGGTTTCATTGTGTGCATAAAAGTTGCGCTACGTATGTTGGCGCAATTTTGCTGTTGCTTTTGTTGTTGTTGTTGCTTTTTTCACCGGTAATGGAGGCTTCTAACTTTTTGCCAACTTCTGCCTGCAGTCGCATTTTCTTTCTCTTTCTCTTTCGTCGCTTTTTTTCCTGCAGCTACCCGGTTTTTCGCTGTTTTCATTTGACACACCTTGGCATCAAGTTTTTGTTGTTGTTGCTGCGTCACCACCCAATTGCGGCTGTCTGTACGTATTTTCGTTACGGCGACATTTTAATAACCTGATTTCAGTTCGTAAATTTTATCTACTCGCCTCAACAACTTAAACTGCTACCAGCCAACCAGTCAGACAGGAAAACAAGATGTTTCCGTTTCGGTTCTCTGCGAGTGTGTGTGTGTGTGTGTGCGTGGGTTCGAGTTGGCCAACGTGACAATGTGGTCATCAGCGTCTGCTGCATTTCAGCAATTTTATTTTTCGTTTACTGTTTTTGCTGTTGTTGTTGTAGTTGTGCATTTGCTCTCGTTCGCCACTGTTGCTGTCCATTCAGCGTGTTTCTGCTGCTGCTTTTAATGCGGCCAGCGTCATTTTTTTTCCACTCATTTCGCCGCTAAACTTTCAACTTGATTCATGCTGTTGCAAGTGATTTGTTGTTGCTACTGCTGCTGTTGTTGTTGTTGTTGTTGTTTCTGGTAATGGAGGTGTTGTTACCGCAGTGTGTGTGCTGTGCTCTTACTAATGCATCATCATTGTCGGCGACTGTTGCTCCTGCTGCTGTTGCTGTTGCTGACGTCGTCGTTGTTCTCGTTGCTGCCATTTGTTATTGTTATTGTTGTTGCAATTGCACGTAGCACAGCTGTAGCACAACAACAAATAACTTTTGGCCAGCAGCTAGTAGCGTGTTGGAAAAATATTGTCCGACTCAGGCGTTCGCTCGCTGAAATGTCGGTGATACGCATTCACCGGTCGTTGTTGTTGTGTGTGAGTGTGCGAAAAAAGAATCAAAATTAGTTTAGGACCTGCGGCGGTAATTGGTTTTTGAAAAGTTGTTTACTGGTGTGTAATTTTCAAGAAGATTACAACTTTTGCGGTAAATTGTTTTATAAGCGCGACACGTTCGAATTTGAGCACAGCGAACGTTCGGTGCGCGCTGACAGCATGAACGGAAATAGAAAAGTTGAAGTAGGGTGAATATGAGTGCACTGAAGCCCCGACCAAGTCCAGGCAATGTGAACAAGCCGAAAGCCGGTAAGGGATTTCAATAGTCGGCTAAAAGTTTAGTTAAAAAGTGGCAACTAAAAGCGACATAAGGTTGAAGAGTTAAATGAAGTAAATAAATATGAAATTTTAACTATGAGAAGAGCAGAGTTTTGTAAAGTGAGAAATTGTTAAAAAAAATTTTTTTAATTATTAATAATTAATAATAATATTAATAAATAATATTTTAATTAATATTTATATTTATATTTTATTATTTTATAATTTATATTCCGTCCACTTTAGATTGAAATAAGTTATCTTTCTCGCCTATTAGTTCAACATTCCTTCATTCTGTATCACTCATAGACAATTTAGTACCATTTTAGATTGAAATAAGTTATTTGTCTCGGCTCTTAGTTCGACATTCCTTTACTCTGTATCACTCATAGACAATTCAGTACCATTTTAGATTTAAATTACTTATCTGTCTCGCCTCTTAGTTCAGCACTCTTTCACTCTGAATCACTTACAGACAATTCAGTACCATTTAAGTAAGATGCAAATAAGTTATTTGTCTCGGCTCTTAGTTCAACATTCCTTTACTCTGTATCACTCATAGACAATTCAGTACCATTTTAGATTGAAATTAGAAATTATATCTTTTTTGTTCTTATTTAAAAACTCCTTCACTCTGTATCACTCATAGACAATTAAGTACCATTTTAGATTGAAATAAGTCATCTGCCTCGCCTTTTAGTTCAACAATCTTTCACTCTGTATCACTCATAGACGATTTAGTACCATTTTAGATAAGTTATCTGCCTCGCCTTTTAGTTCAACAATCTTTCACTCTGCATCACTCATAGACGATTTAGTACCATTTTAGATTGAAATAAGTTATCTGCCTCGCCTTTTAGTTCAACAATCTTTCACTCTGTATCACTCATAGAGAATTCAGTACCATTTTAGATTGAAAGTAGTTGTCTGTGTCGTCCCTAAGTTCAACATCTTTTTACCTTCTATGAAGTTATCTGCACTTTTCAAATCTAGTTCTACTACACTTCAGACTGCAGGTAGTACTCTGTCTTGCTCTTAGTTCAAAATTTACTCAGGTTACAAGGAATTATATCTCGCGCTAAGCCAGTTCAAAACACCATATTGTCATCTCATCTGTGAACAATTTTTTGTACAGGAAATCAGCAGAAAATGACAGAGCAAGAGATCTAATGCGCTGTGATCACAAAAGTGCTCTGCCAGAATTTCAGTTGCTTCCGTTTATTTTTTTAGGTGACTGTACAGTACAAACATACACACAGACAGACTGAAAAACCTTAACAAATACGTTTTCTAACATGGATAATTTTATAACGATTCAAGTTGTTTATTCATTATTGGAATAGCTCACAAGAACACAAACAAATTTCGCTGCAGCATGATAGGCACGACATCATAACAACAATAACAAAATTATATTTAATTTATTATAATTTCATGGCCCTTTTCACACGCACTGTTTAAGCGCCCATCTTTATGCTATAAGAATCACTTACAATGCGCCACTAATTTATATTAAGGCAACACTCAAACAAACAAACAAACGAACGAACACACTCAAAGCTACCCACAGACGTGTGACGCATACAACAAATACACACACACACACACAGCCACAGAAACACAGGCAAAGTTGGCATGTACGAAAGAAGAAAAAAAATTATTTGCTCTCTTACAAATAAACCTAGTCGCACTAATACACACACACGCACGTTTATATATATACACAATTATATATGAGGACTTGTTTGTGGCGCTGCGCACACGTACACACATACGTCAAAAGACGAAATTTAATTATAAAAGAAGCTTTTATGCAAAGTTACAACAACAACAAATTGCAATGTAAATATACTGGCAACAATGACAACAACAACAACCGAGAGCAAATAGTAGAAAGGCATCGCCCGCTGCTGGGAAGCAAAACACAAACCTGACAACAACACGGATTACCACAATAACATAAACACAAACACACTCAAGTAAAAACCGAGTCAAACACACAGATGTACCGAAATGCCGAAATGCGGCTGTGGAAGAAAGCCAAAAGTCCCAAGACTGCTTCTATTTTTATTGGTTTCCACACAACTGCAGGGAAAACACAACGAAAACCGAAATGGAACAGGGAAACGAACAGCGCCAAGACGGAGGCATATGTAAAGCGACAGCCAAACTGCTGTCGTGACAGACCACCAAACATACGTACGAGTACATACGTACGTACGTACATGTGTCGGTACTTATGCATGAGAGGAAAACGAAAGTAGAATCTTAACAAACGTAAAATCTGCAAGTAATTTATCTTTGAAGTTCTTCCCAGTTCGACACACTCGCTGGCACATGGACCAAGCGAAATGTTAGTACAATTAGATAATAAAATATTGGTTAATAAAGTTTGGTTCAAGTGTTGGTGGAATTTGTTATGTTTTAAGAAATTTCTAGAATTTATTGAATTGTTGAATATGATGGAGAAGAATTCCTTCATTTTAAAGGAATCCATTTCTTGCTCTAATCAAAACTTTTATCAGATAAAGTAAAATGTTAGCATAGGTAGGTGAACGTGGATGATAGCCGAAAAGTATGCAATATTACGGAATATAATGAATGAGTGTTGAATATAACAAAATGGAATTCTTCAGTATTGAGTCCATTTCTTGTTCTAGACAAAACATATACCGGGCCAACCAAATTGAATTTTAATTTAATTTTAATTTAATTTTAATTAAATTTTAGTTTAATTGTAATTATATTTTAATTTAATTTTAATTTAATTTTAATTTAATTTTAATTTAATTTTAATTTAATTTTAATTTAATTTTAATTTAATTTTAATTTAATTTTAATTTAATTTTAATTTAATTTTAATTTAATTTTAATTTAAATTTAATTTAATTTTAGTTTAATTTTAATTTAATTTTAATTTAAGTTTAGTTTAATTGTAATTAAATTTTAATTAAATTTTAATTTAATTTTGATTTAATTTTCATTTAATTTTCATTTAATTTTAATTTAATTTTAATTTAATTTTAATTTAATCTTAATTTAATTTTAATTTAATTTAATTTTAATTTAATTTTAGTTTAATTTTAATTTAATTTTAATTTGATTTAATTTTAATTTAATTTTAATTTAATTTTAATTTAATTTTAATTTAATTTTAATTTAATTTTAATTTAATTTTAATTTAATTTTAATTTAATTTTAATTTAATTTTAATTTAATTTTAATTTAATTTTAATTTAATTTTAATTTAATTTTAATTTAATTTTAATTTAATTTTAATTTAATTTTAATTTAATTTTAATTTAATTTTAATTTAATTTTAATTTAATTTTAATTTAATTTTAATTTAATTTTAATTTAATTTTAATTTAATTTTAATTTAATTTTAATTTAATTTTAATTTAATTTTAATTTAATTTTAATTTAATTTTAATTTAATTTTAATTTAATTTTAATTTAATTTTATTTTAATTTTAATTTAATTTTAATTTAATTTTAATTTAATTTTAATTTAATTTTAATTTAATTTTAATTTAATTTAATTTTAATTTTAATTTTAATTTTAATTTTAATTTTAATTTTAATTTTAATTTTAATTTTAATTTTAATTTTAATTTTAATTTTAATTTTAATTTTAATTTTAATTTTAATTTTAATTTAATTTAATTTTAATTTTAATTTTAATTTTAATTTTAATTTAATTTTAATTTTAATTTAATTTTAATTTAATTTTAATTTAATTTTAATTTAATTTTAATTTAATTTTAATTTAATTTTAATTTAATTTCAATTTAATTTTAATTTAATTTTAATTTAATTTAATTATAATTTAATTTTAATTTAATTTTAATTTTAATTTTAATTTTAATTTTAATTTTAATTTAATTTAATTTTAATTTAATTTTAATTTAATTTTAATTTAATTTTAATTTAATTTTAATTTAATTTTAATTTAATTTTAATTTAATTTTAATTTTAATTTTAATTTTAATTTTAATTTTAATTTAATTTTAATTTAATTTTAATTTAATTTAATTTTAATTTAATTTTAATTTAATTTTAATTTAATTTTAATTTAATTTTAATTTAATTTTAATTTAATTTTAATTTAATTTTAATTTAATTTTAATTTAATTTTAATTTAATTTTAATTTAATTTTAATTTAATTTTAATTTAATTTAATTTTAATTTTAATTTAATTTTAATTTAAGTTTAGTTTAATTTTAATTCGATTTTAATTTAATTTTAATTTAATTTTAATTTAATTTTAATTTAATTTTAATTTAATTTTAATTTAATTTTAATTTAATTTTAATTTAATTTTAATTTAATTTTAATTTAATTTTAATTTAATTTTAATTTAATTTTAATTTAATTTTAATTTAATTTTAATTTAATTTTAATTTAATTTTAACTTAATTTTAATTTAATTTTAATTTAATTTTAATTTAATTTTAATTTAATTTTAATTTAATTTTAATTTAATTTTAATTTAATTTTAATTTAATTTTAATTTCATTTAAATTTAATTTTTTGCCCTTTTATGAGTGCCATGAGTCCTTTTATGAGTCCTTCGGTTTGCTCTTTGTTCCCTACATTTTGAAAATCCCATTCCCTCTTATAGCTCGCGATGCATGCTCATTGATTTGCGCTCTTTAAATAGCAGAAGGTCTTTCCTCTGTATAATGTTTATCTTTGATCTAATTCGTGGCGCTATTGACGCTCCGTGCCTACTTAAGCGTATAAACTTTTTAGCTCCGTTGAGAACTCTGCGAAGTCAAGATCTGTTTCTTATTCCACGTTGCAAAACTAATTATTCTTTTAATGCCCCAATTGTGCGAGCTTTGACTGAGGCTAACCAATTCTCAAATTCTTTAGATTTTTCAGTATCTAAAAACGTATTTCAGAAATTGCTAGAAAGACATAGTATAGGGTGTTTTTTTTAGAGGTTTGTTTTTCGAATAGAGATAAAACTGGCATTTTGTGGTCAAATCTGGCAACTCTAATGTCATTTATGTTCAGTTTGGTTTGCCATTTCATCATGAACAGGTTGACAAAAGAACAACGCTTGCAAATCGTGCAAATTTATTTCGAAAATAATGGTTCAGTTCGCGAAGTTTACCGCAAGCTCCGTCCATTTTATGGTCGACATAATCGTCCATCAGAGCAATTAATTCGGTTAACCATGGGTCGTTTTCGCACTACGTTTACTCTATGTGATAATACGCATCCGCAGAGACGTCGAACAGTGCGCACCGAAGAAACAATTGCCGCTGTAGAGCAAAATGTTGAAGAGGACCCGAATGAATCGATTCGCCACTGTGCACAGCAATTGGAGCTTTGTCCATCAACTTTATGGAAGATTTTGCGCAACATGAATGTGGATGAGTTGTGGTTCCAACAAGACGGCGCTACATGCCACACAGCGCACGTCACAATCGATTTATTGAAGGAAACATTCGATGAGCGCATAATTTCGCGGAATGGACCTGTCAATTGGCCACCAAGATCGTGTGATTTGACACCATTGGATTATTTTCTTTGGGGATATGTGAAGTCGCTCGTCTACGCCAACAAACCAGAAACGTTAGGGGACTTGGAAGCCAACATTCGTGGCGTTATTGCCGACATACGGCCCCAAATGCTCGAAAAAGTGGTTGAAAATTGGACCTGTAGAATTGGCTTTATTCGAGCCAGCCGCGGCGGCCACATGCCCGAAATCATATTTAAACATTAATGGCATAAAATTATCCTTCCAATAAAGCCAAATTGATGGACATTAAAACGATTTTCTTGTGTTTTATTTCAATTCGAAGTTCTATACCTCTAAAAAAAACACCCTATATAAGTATTTAATTTTTATAATATCTTACTTTTCGGTTAGTCTGTATGAATTGTGAACTAATTCTAGGCTATTTTTTGAAATAAATATCAGGTGTACAACTTTGCTTCCGCCGTTTTTTTCCAAAATTAAAAGCTTTATTGCGACAACTTTCTCCCATCTTTCCGGCAATTTTCGGATCCCGGCTCGAAAAAAGGAGTCCTCTTTTGACGCTATCCATGAAGCAATCCATTTTTCCAATTCTTCGAAGGATTGAAAATGTTGATCTGCCAGGCCGTGTGCCATCGAACGGAATAGGTGGAAGTCAGAAGGGGCGACATCTGGGGAATACGGCGGGTGGGGCAAGACTTCCCATTTCAGCGTTTCCAGGTACTTTTTGACCACTTTTGCTCGATGTCCCTCGGTTTCAACTCGTACGGCACCCAGTTTCCTTCTTTCTGAATCATGCCCAGGGCCTTGAGACGTTTTGAAATGGCTTGCTGACTCACTCCCAACGATTCGGCAAGCTCTTCTTGGGTTTGGCACGAATCTTCATCAAGCAATGCTTCTAGTTGTTCATCTTTGAAGGTTTTTTCTCTTCCACCACCATGTTTGTCTTCGACATCGAAATCACCATTTTTAAAACGTTGAAACCACTCCCGACACGTTCTTTCACTCAGAGCAGCATCACCGTAAGTTTCTGAGAGGATTCGATGCGCTTCAGCTGCATTTTTTTGCGAATTGTAACAGAAAAGTAAAACTTCCCGCAAATGGCGAGAATTGGGCACATAAACGGACATTTTCGAGCGTGAATAATACGAAAACAAGAACAACTGTCACTGAAACGGCGATGACAATTCGTTAGGCACTGTCCACACTCACTTTAAAGGCATTACCATCTATGTATTTCAACCAGCCTCAGTCGGTACAGCCACCTATCGGAAAACGGCGGAAGCAAAGTTGTACACCTGATAAATAAATAAATAAATAAATAAATTTTAATTTAATTTTAATTTAATTTTAATTTAATTTTAATTTAATTTTAATTTAATTTTAATTTAATTTTAATTTAATTTTAATTTAATTTTAATTTAATTTTCATTTTAATTTAATTATAATTTAATTTCAATTTAAATTTAGCTTAATTTAAATTTAATTTTATTTGAGTGTTGAATATAATTAAATGGAATTCTTCAGTATTGAATCCATTGCTTGATTTAGACAACACTTATTCCTGCCAAAACTTATACCTGGCACACCATTTCTTTCTCTGTTTGAGAACCTTTCTCGTCTTCCAACAATGTCTTCCATTTCAATACAAAATTACAAAGATATTTCCTTGGGCGCAAGTGCTCTTACCTTACCGCCGCCAACAAGGTAATCACACAAGCACACCTAACCAAAACAACCAACCAACGAACCAACCAACCAGTCATGCAACCAAGAAATAATTCAAATTGAAAAGTAAAGTTGAGAGGGAACAAAAATTCACATCCAAGCTAACCCAACCTGTGCGGTTCCCTACACGATGAGGGCGCGCCCACATGGCTGAATGCAAACCGCAAATTTTTGTTTACTTTTTATATTTAATTAACACATTTCGGATAATTGCCAAGATGAAAGCCCCAAGTCGGCATATGAGGATGAGTAGACGGCCGGAAGAGCCGATAGGGAAATGCTGGGCGGCCAATTAATTAACAATGCATAATGAAAATCCACAGCTACAATTCAAATCTCCTGCATGCATATGTATGGGTATTGTAGTTGGACTAGTCTTTGTGTTGGTATTTGTAATATGAATTGCCTCCAAAGACAATGGGCTCTAAAATAAGGTTAATGGTAATGATTAGCTTGCAGGCTGTGTGGCATATTGGATGGTTTCGTGTTTGGTATTTTGTGGCTAAAAATCAATATTACAGTCTATTCATTTCCCATGCTCTATGTGGCATATAACAACAACAACAATAAAAGCAGCAACATCTACAACACTACTGGCTTGAACAGAGTTCATGTTTAAACGACAACCTCCAGGGAGGCACAACAAAGACGGCAGCGAAAAAAGACGCACACTTGCCGGCAAATTCCCTGCGCACATTTGGCAAGTAGCAAGAAATTAAAAAGACAACAGCCACAGTATAAATAAGAAAATACGAAATCATACGCTCGACATATAAACGACGCAATAAAAAATGCCGGAAACGGCGCAAAAGCAAGAACGAGACTCATACGACCGGGTGTGCTCCAGTTGAAATCGACGACAACGGCGGCTGCAATCAAAAGTCAAATGCTGGCAGCGGCGGTTGTTGAATTGTTATTGTTGTTGTTGTTGTTTTTCTGTCTTTTGTATAGCCGATTAAATGATTAAATAAATGCCGCACATTATGTTTAAGTGGCTCTGAATGCTGCCACTGCTCGCAAAAATTCGTGCGCTGCCGTTGACATTCGAAAGCGCAAAGGCGAATTCTGAAATGCCGGGCGAAGGGAGGCATTAAATGCGTTGCGCGTGATTACATGCTGCCGTCTTTTGAGACGCACAGCGTACGAGTGCAATTTAATTAAGTTAAGGCATATTTGTCAGACAAATACGGAACGTACACCTGCTAACCTGAAATGCGCATTTTGCTTGATGGCGCGTAAATTAGTGTCAACACATATGCAATTAACATTGAAAGATTAGCTTGATTTCATTATGCGAAAATTCGTGCAGCAACGTGGCGCGTGCAAGCTGTTGGCATGATTTAAAATTGAATTTATCTCTTGTTGTGATGGCATTTGAGACGGACATTGTTGGTGTAAAGACACTCACAATTGAATTTGTCACATGGATAAGCGAATTTTTGTGATGCAATTACATGAGTTTTTCTTATTGAGTTTGGTTTTGAAAAGAAAACTGTGAAGAAGTAATAAAAAGTTGATATGTGAATGCATGGAAGGGGAAAAAGTGCCGAGCGAATATTTATTTGTGTCTTTTAAATGACATTGAATGGAAGTCTATAGGTTCTGGAAACGCCACCCTACACGAATCCAGGGACTTACGCTGCCACTACTTACCCATCTTCCTACCTTCCTAACTACCCCTCAACTCATCTATAGTTCACATCGTATCAAACTTTCCTACAGTGCATTAATTTACAATTTCTACTGAAAAGTAATAAAAAATATATAAAATAAAATTGTCTTGTTTTTATTATGATAAAATTATGATTTTTAATTTTCATGGCGTAAAACTCTAACGAAAGTTCATCAGATTTACTGAACCAAAAAAAATATTTACCAACCAACTTGCAATATTCAGCGACCCATCTAGAGATATTGTTTGTGTATGTTTGTGTGTATGACAAACAGTTATTTGATTTATTTCTACTATATTTATGCGTTACATTGATTGACGAGTATTTTTCAAGAATAATAAAAACAAACCATGTCAATATGGAAATGAAAAGCGCATCAATTTTATGTAAATAAATCTGTAAATATTTCGCAATGTTTGCCATTGTTGGATCTCGTTTATTTACACGAAAAACAAAGAAGAATGTCAGTCAGTAATTGCTGCCGTTCACTGAAATTTTTAAATGATTTCCTTGGTATGTTTTATTTAATTTTGAAATTTAAATTTTTTTTTTGTTTTATTTAATTTTGATTTAAATATTTAGGCTCTCAGTTTCGACTATTGCTAGTCCTTCTTCTTAAACCCAATTTAATTCTAACTACCTCTCTTACTTATCTCTTCTCCTTTTAGTTCTCTTCTTTCTCTCTTCTCTTTTTATAAATTTTATAAAAACTGAATATTTAAATTTTTTGATAAAATGTTCTACATTGAAGCAACGAAAACTTGGTTCAATAACTTCAGCACAATTCTCCAGTAAATTCAACGTTTGTTTTTTGCTCTTTCTCTATTTTTTGTTGCATGCGTCAAATTCACAATATGTGCGCTTTTATTGTATTCTTCTTCTTGTTTTCTTTATCCAAAGGAAAAACAAAAAAAATAATGTCAAGTTGACACTTGTGCTAACGCTACAAATCACAGTTACCACTTGCTACAAAATTGCACATCGAGACATTTTGTGTCCTGAAATCAAACTCAAATCACATATTCGAAACATGTGCAGTACAGCAGCGAGAAAATATTTGTCATAGAACAGACAAATTTTATAAATTTTTTTTTTTAATTTAATTTAAATTTAAATTTAAATTTAAATTTAAATTTAATTTTAATTTTAATTTTAATTTTAATTATAATTATAATTTTAATTTGAATTTGAATTTGAATTTGAATTTTAAATTTAATTTAAATTTTAATTTTAATTTAATTCAAATTTAATTTTAATTTAATTTTAATTTAATTTTAATTTTAATTTTAATTTAATTTTAATTTAATTTTAATTTAATTTTAATTTAATTTAATTTTAATTTAATTTTAATTTAATTTTAATTTAATTTTAATTTAATTTTAATTTAGTTTTAATTTAATTTTAATTTAATTTTAATTTAATTTTAATTTAATTTTAATTTAATTTTAATTTAATTTTAATTTAATTTTAATTTAATTTTAGTTTAATTTTAATTTAATTTTAATTTAATTTTAATTTAATTTTAATTTAATTTTAATTTAATTTAATTTTAATTTAATTTTAATTTAATTTTAATTTAATTTTAATTTAATTTTAATTTAATTTTAATTTAATTTTAATTTAATTTTAATTTAATTTTAATTTAATTTTAATTTAATTTTAATTTAATTTTAATTTAATTTTAATTTAATTTTAATTTAATTTTAATTTAATTTTAATTTAATTTTAATTTAATTTTAATTTAATTTTAATTTAGTTTTAATTTAATTTAATTTTAGTTTAATTTTAATTTAATTTTAATTTAAGTTTAGTTTAATTTTAATTCGATTTTAATTTAATTTAATTTTAATTTTAATTTAATTTTAATTTAATTTTAATTTAATTTTAATTTAATTTTAATTTAATTTTAATTTAATTTTAATTTAATTTTAATTTAATTTTAATTTAATTTTAATTTAATTTTAATTTAATTTTAATTTAATTTTAATTTAATTTTAATTTAATTTTAATTTAATTTTAATTTAATTTTAATTTAATTTTAATTTAATTTTAATTTAATTTTAATTTAATTTTAATTTAATTTTAATTTAATTTTAATTTAATTTTAATTTAATTTTAATTTAAATTTAATTTAATTTTAGTTTAATTTTAATTTAATTTTAATTTAAGTTTAGTTTAATTTTAATTTAATTTTAATTAATTACTTTTAATTTAATTTTAAATTAATTTTAATTTAATTTTAAATTAATTTTAATTTAATTTTAATTTAATTTTAATTTAATTTTAATTTAATTTTAATTTAATTTTAATTTAATTTTAATTTAATTTTAATTTAATTTTAATTTAATTTTAATTTAATTTTAATTTAATTTTAATTTAATTTTAATTTAATTTTAATTTAATTTTAATTTAATTTTAATTTAATTTTAATTTAATTTTAATTTAATTTTAATTTAATTTTAATTTAATTTTAATTTAATTTTAATTTAATTTTAATTTAATTTTAATTTAATTTTAATTTAATTTTAATTTAATTTTAATTTAATTTTAATTTAATTTTAATTTAATTTTAATTTAATTTTAATTTAATTTTAATTTAATTTTAATTTAATTTTAATTTAATTTTAATTTAATTTTAATTTAATTTTAATTTAATTTTAATTTAATTTTAATTTAATTTTAATTTAATTTTAATATAATTTTAATTTCATTTTAATTTCATTTTAGTTTAATTTATTTCTAATTTTCTTTTAATTTAACTTTAATTTAATTCTAATTTAGGTTTTATTTCATTTTAATTTAATTTTATTATTTTAATTTTATTTTTAATTTGTATTAATTTTAATTTAATTTTAAAATAATTTTAATTTAATTTTAATTTAGTTTTCAATAATTTTAATTTAATTTTAATTGAAAATGATTTTTAAATTCATTTTAATATTAATAATTAATTAATTTTTGTTATTAATTTGAAATTAGTATTAATTTAATTTTAATTTAATGTAAATTCAATTTTAATTTGATTTTGCGTTAAAGTCAGTTCACTTTTTTATTAAACTTTATATTTATTCTAATTAATTCTTCTCATGAAATTTTTACATTTTTCCAACTATTGTTTATAATTCCATCTTTTGTGAATATCAAAATTTATAAGTTTTTAAATGCCTAAAATTTCAAAATATTTGCATTAATTTTTTTTGCAAGCTGTAAAACCCGTTCATCGAATCTATGTGCCGTGCTTTTTATGTTCACACAAACAAACACACGCACACATACACTTGCGAGCCGTAACCAGTCTGTGAGTACGAAAATTTGTACACCCCGGAATATTGTGAAAAGACAACGTGATTTCAGCATTTTGAACGCCTCGCCCCCCCGCACCTTTCCCACACACACACTCTCACACACCAGCACCGCCTGCACTCGCACCCAGCCAACTTGTGAGTCAAATGCTCATAAATTCTGGCTGCGTGCGTGTCTGTCTGTCTGATTGCCGGCTTGTCCGCCCGCCCTGCTGGCTGCTCTGGTCTTGTCTGGTCTGGCCTGGCCGCCTGCTGTCTATCGCCTCGTCGTGCGTCTACGTGCAATCAAATGTTAGAAATACAATATGTCCCAGTAACGGATCGATGCTCGAAATAACTATAAAGTCGAGCACAACGAAAACCAACAAATATTTCACTCCGCCTGCATGCCGTCTCGCACGCTTTCAATGTGCCAATTGGTGCCAGCACTAACGAAACACTTTTCAAACACTTTTCACGACGACACAGCACAGCACAGCAGCGCCATAAAGTATGCAATGAAATTTTCAAATTCACTAGTGCGCCCACAATTGTAATTGACATTTTGTTATGGCCGTGTCGCTGTGTCGGTGTGTGGTTCTGTTGGCGTATGTGTGTGGATGCGTGCGACTTTGCAGCTGTCAGCCGGTGTGTGCGTGCGTGCCATTGCTTATTGGCCGGCATATCGGTGTTATTTGGTCAATATCGGCCGTATCAACGCAGCGGTATTATGGCCATCAGTTTGCCAGCCACACATAACAGCCTGTAACTTTTCCACTTTGTTTTTGCTTTTTTTTTGTTACATTTTTGTCTTTGCAGCGTTCGGTTAGTTAGTTGAACAGTATTTACTGTTGCTGCTCGTTGTCGTTGTGTTCAGTTGCTTCTTCACTTCAATTCGTTTCTCTTTGCGCTGTGTTTTTGTTGCCTGCCGTTGTACATCGATAAAAGTCAACAGCGCCGTGAGTAGCAACCTTCACTTACTCACTTCCGGCTCGGGCGGTCGGTCGGAGCTGCAGCGTTACATTTTTATGCTTGAATGTATGTGTGAGGGCGGCTGTGCGGATGTGTGCGTGGGTGCTGCACTGTTGTTCAGCTGCATGTGTGCTCCGGTGTGCGTGTGTGTGAGCTATGTGGGTGTGTGTTGTCCGAGATGCTGTGCCATTTATCACTTTCTTAAAATAATCATAGTAGAGTGTCAGAGGATACTCACTTGACATTTGGGCATGGACGTACATTTGTTAGGCTTTTGATTTTGTGAGTTATGAGCTATCCGTACGCCGAAGTAGGACGGACATGTGCAGTGGAAGGCGAAGCGAAATTTCCTATTTAAATTGTGCACTAAAATTAAGCGAAGGAAAAGTAATTCCACTGTCAGGTACTTGGCCAACTTATACAGGTGAACTTTTTGACATTAAGCAGGCAACAAAGCCACAGCTTACCGAGAAAAGCCAACCACGAGCATGTGGATGTGATTTAAATTGATTCAAGAGGGATTTAAATGAACCTATAGGCTTACAAGTTGCAGAAAATTAATGATTGAAATGCTTAAATAAAAATATGGAATCAATGAAAATATTCTAATTAAAAAATATATAAAGTATATTAGTCCATAAAGCAATCAAACTTCAACAATTTCTCTACAAAACTGCAACTTTATTGATGAATTTGCAAAATTAGAAAAATTTTCACATAAGCTCACACAAACCTAAGCCTTTTGTATATTTCATTTACACTTAAGTGCTGATTTTGCACATTTTCTCCATTTCTCATTATTGTTTGCAACAACAACAGCAATAATAATATTCAAAATGTAATTAAATCCCTGCTTAATGCAGAACAAAAAGATTTGAAAATGAAAAATGATAAAAAAAATTGCACAGCTAGCTGCAAAAAAGGGTCTCATTGACTGCAAATTATGTAACAACCTGAAATATGCAACCTCACTGTATATATGTATGTATGTATGTATGTAAAGTATGTAAGGTATGTTTGTATGTAAAGCCACACGCAGACCCAGTAGGAACAAGTGTGCCAATAGAATATTAAAGCGCCGCCTAACCTTAAATTAGAGGGAAGTTAATGGGGTTTCGACAATACATTTTGATTATTGCTTCGTAGAAACCCAAAAGTTGGCCACCTCACAAATCTGATTGTATGGGAGACGCCCTCTAGTGGTGAATTTCTTAACCTTAATTAATTTTGTATTTTTTATATTCAAGAATGTTGCCGAAAGCTGAATAAATCATTCAAATCGGTTTAGTAGTTTCTGAGATATGATGTTTCCTTGCTTACTTTACTACTACATTTACAACTGGGAAGCCAATTCCATTGAAAATCATAAGTTTCATATAGAAACCCCCTCAAGACTTGGAGATAGCGGGTATGTTTGTTTGGAAGAAACTATCGGAAGAGAAAATAAATGAGTGTCGGTCTTAGATTTGACACATCTGGGGTCAACCTGGGAGCAGTTGGAGTCTATTTTATAAAAACGATCATTTTGTATGGGAGCCCCATAAGGGGTTGGAGATAACGTATATATATGTTTGAAATAAATGTTCAGTAGATAAAACTAGTGGAGTCAGTCATAGAATTTAACCCTCTAAGAGTAACTTCTGAGCAGCTGTGGAGCAACTTGTCGAATTTCCCAGTTTTTTTGTTCATTTAACCCCACTCAAGCCCCAAAATTTTTGGGCTTTAGAGCATCAGAGCTTCAGAAACTTCAAGCATTTCTTTGAGATGACATAAAGAAATACAAGAAGAATAGGTTCCGGGCCATTAAATTCAGCCTCAGAGCCAATTCTAGCTAGGGAGTGTGAGGTCTTTTGTACAATTCCTAAGAGCACCGGGACCTCAGTTGACGTTAGAATATTATATCTACCAACATAGGATACCTGGACTTGCAGGACTTGAGTATTGTAAAGCTGGATGAAGGGCGGAAGTGTGTCTGTGGCTCTTCACCTGTTTACAATTATACAACAAAGTTCCTTGCCTCAAGTATCACATGCACCGCCTCATAAAACAGGCCTCCTGAAACATTAACCTCCACCTGAAACATAGATGCATGTGAGCCTAAAAAATAGTTAAGTCTCAATTGATTCAACATAGGCACGAGCCGAAACAATATTGTTACGAAAATTAGTTCTTCTATCTGAATGCAGCCGTAAAACGTTTCACTGGATTGTGCTCAAAAATAAAACACACTAAAAATCTTCAACGCAATTCAAAACTAGCAGTCACTTTATTTAAATATTTCATTACTGCTTCACTAATCACTTTACACTCCGTGTTGTAGCTTGGCTTGTTAAAACCAAAAACTTTCCTCTGTGCTGTATCCTGCTGCCTTTTACTACTGTGTCCAAAAAATAAGGTGACATTGTATTTATTTTGAAAATTCCTTATTTATTCTTCCAAATCAATTTCATACCCTCAAAGTAATCCCCTCCCGATGCAATGCACTTATGCCAACGGATTTTCCAATCTTCGAAACACTTCGAAACATTGTAGTCACTTTCCGGGATGGCCTTCAGTTCCGTCTTCGCTGCGGCTTGAATCTCCTCTATCGTATCAAAACGGTGTCCCCGGAGCGGTCTTTTGAGCTTGCTGAACAGCCAGAAGTCGCACGGCGCCAGATCAGGTGAATACGGTGGTTGCGGAACCACCGATGACTGCAGCGATGTTGAGGCCGATGTAGGCTTTAAATGAGGCTTTAAATTACAACGTGATATCAGAATGGCTATTCAACGCATCCTCCAGAGTAACAATGGAACCACTCCATCAGCAGCTCCATCTTGTAGTAGCGCTGAAGAAAGGTTAGCAGTTCGTAAGAACTGCTCTATTTGCGACTCGATAAAGAAACGCAAAACACAATACATGTGTTTCGAATGCAAAGCTCCTATTTGCCTGGAATGCTCACACAAACTGTGTCTTGACTGTCGCGAAAAACTGCAAGTTAAGGTCTTGCAATTTTTTTAAGTTTTGTTTTTATTGAGAATATTTATTTTTATTTATGTTTTTCGATGACTGAATATATAAAAAAAGGAACAAAGAAGTACCTGGTTTATGTTATTATTATAATGGATCTCATTTTCCAAATATGTTAATTTTTAAGTATAAAATAAGAAATGTTCACTTCTTAAATGAAATTTAAATTAAAAATGTTGATTTTCCTGTGCTTTTCTTATTTTAATAAATAATTGAATATGTTCCTTAACTGATTTTAATTAAAAACTAAAACGTAATTCACAAAATTTTACAAACGCGAATAATTTTGTTCCGGGGTCTCACAGACGTATGTTAGGTGGTAGTGTGACAATAACAGGTGCTAGGTGGTTAAGGGTTAACGCAGTTTTGCCATTTACAGTCGTCTAACAGAAAATGTTATGTTAAAATAGGGGGGCAATACTCACAAATGTACAAATTTTGATAGCATGCTTTCAGGCGCTGCATTTTTTGCCAAGACAATTACTTTTTACTACATTTTTCGCTAAAATACATATTGTCTGTCATAATCAAAGTCAAAACTTCTATTATTTGCCAATAATAAATGCTGAAAAAGAAAATAAAAAACGTAGAAATTCTTATGAACCCTCTTGACATAAAAAAATTCAGACAGCTCTGATATCAATCAGCCGACAACTTCCACAAATGAAATAGACATTGACAAATGATAAATAAATTGATAAAAAAATAAATAAATTGATAAATTTTCACAAATATGAAAACGCAGACATTCCTAGACTGTTGAGAAGGAAAGCGGAGTGGTTTTCATCAGTAGAGGGGCTACAAGAAACCCTACATACGTATACAAGGAGATCGCGGCGATGGGTATAGCTGTGGCTGCCCAGAAATAAATGCAGAATTTGACTTCACCAAATGAAAATGTAAACAAAAACCAGCTGTTGGAGTTAACTCAGTTTCGGTGGAAACGCTTGACAGTTCTCAAATTTAACAGAGCCCTTAACCCTCCATTACTATCGTCTATTTCATAACGCCATTACTAACCAAGGGTGTAATCCACCCACAACTTTTGATTATCCGTTTTACTTATCCATTGAGGTAAAATAAACAAAAACCAAATTTTTTCATAATCACAGCATCAAAACATTTAAAAGAAAAAATAAATTGCATAATTTTGTTAATTCATTTTTTTAATAAAAACATTTGTTTATGTAGACTTTATTTAAAAAAAAAAGACAGATGAAATAAAAAGTTGCATTGGAAAAATTGCCACAACTTGCATAATATTCAAGATATGCTTCTTGGGCTTAGTGATTCAGAAAGCTGAAAAAATAAGTAATAAATAATTATTTAATAATTTTTTTCGGACCGATTTTGCGTAAAAACTCAAACAAAAATCAACAATATACCTGCTACTTTTTAAGTTTACACCGTGCGACAAAAATCAAAAAATTTCCAAACACACGAAAAAATCGATATACTTGCGAAACTAGGGGCCAAATGTAGTAAAACTGCGTTTTTAGTTTTTCTCTCTGACGTCAGGATTTTTTTTAAAAGGACTTTGAAATTTCAAGGACATGTTTATTTCAAGGAATTATTTCAAAAATTGAGCGCATTGTAGAATAACAAATGGTATCAAATGAAACAGAAAAATCCTTAGAATCTTAGAAAATTTAATATTTTGGTGCAAAAGGACAAATAGGTATTAAAAATGTCCTTTTGAAACTTTATCCTTGAATATCCTTGGAAATTTCCAAAAACTATTGGAAAAAAAAATTGCAAAAAATATATCTTAAGGAATAATATGTACACTACTACATCCTTGAATTTCGTCCTTCTAACTTTATCAGTTTAAGATATAACAAATTTAATGTTATAAACATTTTTTAGTTATCCTAGAGCATAATTTTTAAGGATTTTCTACTAAGTAAATGTTCTATACGTTATTAAAAAAGTTATCGCCAAAAAGTGAATACAAATATGTAAATGTAATTTAAAAAAATAAAACTTCATTACTAACAATCGGTGTTAAGCATCCAGCAATTTTATAACGCCACTACTATCGTATCAAATGAAACAGAAAAATCCTTAGAATCTTAGAAAATTTAATATTTTGGTGCAAAAGGACAAATAGGTATTAAAAATGTCCTTTTGAAACTTTATCCTTGAATATCCTTGGAAATTTCCAAAAACTATTGGAAAAAAAAATTGAAAAAAATATATCTTAAGGAATAATATGTACACTACTACATCCTTGAATTTCGTCCTTCTAACTTTATCAGTTTAAGATATAACAAATTTAATGTTATAAAAATTTTTTAGTTATCCTAGAGCATAATTTTTAAGGATTTTCTACTAAGTAAATGTTCTATACGTTATTAAAAAAATTATCGCCAAAAAGTGAATACAAATATGTAAATGTAATTTAAAAAAAATAAAACTTCATTACTAACAATCGGTGTTAAGCATCCAGCAATTTTATAACGCCACTACTATCGTAGGGTGTAACACACCCAGTGACTTTTTAAAAAAATTGTATAAAAGCATCAGCTTTATTTATGCAACTGCAATGTACTCTATAACCTTCCGAAATATGCAAATGTGGATTACATTATAACTTTATGTTGGTTTTGGTTAAAAAATCTATATTTTACTTAGAAATTAAACTCACAGGGTGGATTCCACCCTGACGATAGTAATGGAGGGTTAACTGCAGTGAAGCGCTCAGTGGAAATAGGCTATTATTCTCGAATCTTCCAGTATCGTCACAAGTCGTCTCTGCAATTGTTCCATGCCCCTAAAAATATGCGACGCTCGCAACTCGTTCTGAAATATCCCAGTATTGCCTCGAGTTGCTCTCGAATATCCCATTAATGCCGCGAGTCATGTCTGCGATTGTTCCATGCCCCTAAAAGTATGCCATGCGCGCAACTCGTTCTGAAATATCCCAGTATCGCCTCGCATTATCGTCTCAATATTTTGTTCTGGAGGCGCTCGTAAATATTTGGAAGCAGTGCTTGCTGAGCTCATTCTCAGAGTTTGTATTTCGTGCTTTTTCGTGCATAGAGCCAAGGCATGGAAATGATTGAAGGATCAATGTCAGTACCAGCATTATCGAACATAGTCAGACCACTGCCATACCAATGACCAGTGTGTTTCAATCTTGGGATGACCTTGAGGGTCTCTCCTCAGATGAGAACATACATTCGGAATTTATTAACTGAAAAATAAAGTTCGACCCTCATTCTTTAGTCACTCTCTCTAACATTTTTGTGATTTACAAAAAAGAAATGCCCATAAACCACTGTAAAATGGTTGCTATAATAGAATACAAACGTCGAAGAATAACTATCTGAAATGTCAGAGAAATTAACTATGGATAGCTATAGGAAATCCCTTCATAAGGTTCACTAATATCTTTTCAATTCGAATCTAGTAACTTTTTCACTTCAAACAAGCGTAGCGCTGTCGATGGTGAGCTATTTACTTAATAGATTCAACACAAATGGACTACAGGGTAGTCGCCATAATTTGTTGCCCCCTCCCCCATACAGCCATTCACACACACACACACACACACACACACACACACACACACGCACATACAAAGAGTTGAATCTTTAACAGAGACAGACTGTGTTTTATTTCGGCTCCGCGAAAAATCAGTTTTCAAGTGATTTAAATACCTAAAAATTTGTGCTAAGTGCGACAGAAGTGTGTGCGATAGAGTGGCGACTCGCGGTTTAACAAAGCGTGCGAGTGCTCCCTTGGACACGACCAATTTCTGGTGTTTATCATTTCAAAACCCATAGAAGCAGATCAGTGAGTTGTTGTTTTTTTATTCTTATTTTTCTGCTTATCATCCCGCGAGAGTCTATAAGCTTATCAGCGGATAAACAAAAATCAGCTGTTTCAAGGCCGTGTTTAGTGTCAAGGCTGAACCGCAATATCGACCCTGCATTACCGACGCCTGCTGGACAGGAAAATTTCCAGTAGCCCGTCGATAAGGCAGTATACATTGAACGGGGGCGGATCATGAGCCTCAACAAGGCGCCTATAGGGGGGCCAGGCGCTGCAACAGCTGGTGACTTACAATCACCTTTGGGCTGCCAAACTGTGTCTGCCAAACCTAATGCGACTGACGCTTTTCTCAACGCGGCAATGAGCAACCTTGGGCCCACAGATCCTTTTCGCAGGTGCTCAAAAATCACCCGCTCGCCAGATAGAGCTATCAGAGCGAGCTCATCTCCCCCTATCCTTCAAGTTGACGACCAAAGCGCTATGCCTGAGGATGCCTTTGCAAGGCTAGGAGACAAAATTAAGGAACTGATTGAAATGCTTAGCGGTGGAAGACGGACCGTACATGACCCGATGCGTAAACTGATCGCAGTGATTGGTGATCTCCATGAGCAAGCGGCTCAGCAAAGGCAGCAGCCGCCAGGCAGAATCAGCAGGTGGAATAAAAGCATACAAACTTCGCCAATGCTCAAGCCACGACAGGAAATCCCAAAGCGGCTAAGAGACGAAAAGTCGTCTGGACGCCTATCACCTCCAAAAAAGGCAAAAAATGTAGATTGCAGCGGCGAAGCCGGCAAAGCAACGAACCAAGCTGTGACAAATCGCCCGCAAATTAGTGATGCAAATGAACTGCAGAACTCAAAAGGATGGACGAAAGTATCAAGCAAGAAACAAGCCAAGAAGCCTATGTCGAGACCTGAAGCAATTATAATTGCCAAAAAAGGGGAAAAGTCTTATAGTGACATCCTGAAGTCTGTTAAGCAATCCGATGAGTTAAAATACCTAGGAGAAAAAGTGACGAAAATTAGAAAGACGGCAAAAGGTGAATTATTGATACAACTTACCAGGGGTGAAAATAAGTGTGCAGAATCTGTCAGGAATGAGATCTGCAGAGTGCTGGGACCAGACGTAGAAGTGAAAGCTATGATGGACGTAACGCAAGTTGAAGTAAAGGATCTGGACGAAATAACAACGAAAGAAGACGTAGTTGAAGCAATAAACTCGCAACTTCAAGACGGTGAGCGCATCGAATTGGGGGCGCTTAAAACTTTGAGGCCAGCGTATGCAGGCACACAAGTAGCGCTGCTCAACCTGCCTGCGCGTATAGCAAGCAGACTTATCACACTGGGAAAGGTGAAAATTGGCTGGGTGAACTGCAGAGTGCGAGAGCGGAAATTGATAAAGCGATGCTATAAATGCATGGACTATGGGCACATTTCCAAATATTGCAAAAGCAACGACGATCTAAGCAAATGCTGTATGAAATGTGGAAAACCAGGACACTTAGCAAAGGTTTGCGAAAATGACGCTTGCTGTGCTCTGTGCAAGAGACGGTCTCTGGCCGAAACGAACCATGCCCTAAATAGCTGGAAGTGCCCATTATACCAAGAGGTTCTTAAGACACAATCGAAATGAAAATTCTCCAGCTTAATCTCAACCATTGCATAGCAGCCCAGGAATTGCTATCGCAAACTGTAATTGAGCAGGATATTGACTTGGCAATTCTATCTGAATGCTATAATGCACCTGAAAGCGATAGTAACTGGGCTGTTAATAATAATGGCAAAGCGGCTGTATGGAGTTGTGGAACACATGCCTTCGAACTTATTGGTGATAACCGGAGCAGTAACTTCGTTCACGCAAAAGTCAGTGGCATCAATTTTTACAGCTGTTACGCCCCTCCCAGCGCTCACATAGATGACTTCAAGGAAATGCTGGATTTACTGACAAATGACGTGATAGGGAAATCCCCAGTCGTAGTTGCTGGTGACTTTAATGCGTGGTCAGCAGAATGGGGCTGCCGCAAAACTAATCAGAGAGGCGTAGCTTTGGCCGAAGCGTTTGCCAAGACCAGCCTAGTGCTATTGAATGACGGAGTAAAACATACTTACAATAAAGGCGGACGTGTCTCTAAAATTGACTTGACGTTTGTAAGTTGCTCGTTAGTAAGAGACGCAAACTGGAAAGTGACGGACATCTACACACACAGTGACCACAACGCTATCATTTTTGACGTGTCAGCGAAACGCTCCTCCTGCGGAGGAAGTCGGCGAAGTAAGGTGCAACAAATCAAATGGCGTGAAGACTCAATGGACATAGACATGCTTGCGTACATGATTGACGACATAAAAACCCAGAACAGTGACCCAGATACCCAGGCCGAAACCCTAATCCGAAAGCTAACTACAGCATGTGACGCATCAATGACAAGAAAAGGACACAAGGCTGGTAAAATGCCTGTCTTTTGGTGGAATGACGAAATTGCAAAGCTGCGCACTGAATGTCATAAGCTCAGAAGAAAACACCAGAGAGCGAGGGGCCGACCTCAATATATATCACTGCAGGAAGAATTTAAAAAGAAACGGAAAGAATTCCATAAAGCAATTAAGACAAGCAAAGCCGCCGCATTTGACGAAATCAGAGATGATCTAAACAACAACCCCTGGGGTAGAGCGTACAAAATCGCATTCAATAAACTAAAGACAGGCCCCTCTAAAGCGCCGAGCTGTCCGAAACTAATGACTAAAATTGTGGAAGGGCTCTTTCCATTCTGCAATGACATTGGCTCAATAGTATGTGCTTCAAATGACGGTACCGACACAATTCCGTTGGTTAGTGTGGACGAAGTTCTAGACGACGCGGCGCAGATTAAAAAGAAAAAAGCGCCAGGAATCGATGGTATTCCTAATAGCGTCATTAAGCTGGCGATGACAAGGAAGCCCGAGGTTTTTAAAAATATATTTAATTCGTGCCTGTGTGAAGGTATTTTCCCAAAAATATGGAAACGCCAACGGTTGGTCCTACTCCCAAAAGGCGATAAGCCGCCAGGCCTCCCGTCCTCCTACAGGCCTCTATGTATGCTTGACACGGTAGGGAAAATACTGGAGAAGGTCATATGCCGTAGACTCACCGCTTTTACAGAAGGCCCGACTGGACTGTCTAAACACCAATACGGTTTTAGGAAAAACCGATCAACACTGGACGCAATTGACGCGGTTTATAAAATAGCCAAAGAAGCCCTAGCTGGTACAAGGTGGCGTGATGGTAAAAAACAATACTGTGCGGTGGTCACTTTGGACGTAAAAAATGCATTTAATAGCGCAAATTGGCAGCGGGTGTTGGACTCGCTTTTTGACATGCGTGCACCTGACTACATTATTAGAATTGTGGCTAATTACTTTAAGGACAGAAGACTCTGGTACGATACTGACGACGGCCCACAAGAGTACGTAGTCACAGCTGGGGTCCCACAGGGTTCGGTTCTAGGGCCAGTCCTGTGGAATACTATGTATGACGGAGTCCTAAGAATACAAAAACCTGAAGGCGCACATATAATTGGATATGCAGATGACATAGCTTTAGTGGTGGTAGCAAAGCAATTGACAGAGGTGACGAGCAAATGCGACGAAACAATATTTAAGATTAAGACGTGGCTTAAGAATGCGGGCCTAGATTTAGCCGATCACAAAACAGAAATTGTTCTGATGTCCAGTCGGAAGAAAGTGGAGCGGATTAAGGTACGAGTAGGACAGCACGTGGTTCCATCTGCACCTTCTCTTAAATACCTAGGCCTGCTTTTGGACCACCGACTGAACTTCAAAAGCCACCTTGTTCATGCATCAGACAAGGCGGCACGGGTGAGCGCAGCTATGACGCGATTACTGCCAAACATTGGCGGCCCAAGACAACGAAGCAGACAACTACTAGCCACAGTCTTCGGCTCTACCGTCCTATATGCAGCTCCAATATGGGCCCACGCAACGGCCATTAAATCTTATATGCGGGCCATAAACTCTGCCCACCGACTGATGGCGCTAAGAGTTTGCAGTGCCTTTCGCACCGTCTCTGCTGACGCGGCCTGCGTTATTAGTGGACAAATGCCGGTCGACATTCAGGCCAAAGAATCTGCAAAGCTTAGGCTAAACAGAGCAGACAAAATGACATTTACGACGCAAAGCATGACAGATTGGCAAACTCGCTGGAATAACTCGACAAAAGGACGATGGACACACCAGCTTATTCCTGACATAGAGACTTGGACCACCCGCAAACACGGAGAATTAAATTACTACCTGACGCAAGTTTTAACTGACCATGGGTGCTTTAGACGATATTTGTACAAATACAAACACGTTGACCATCCTTTCTGCCTATACTGCAACGGAGAGGAGGAATGTGCGGACCATGTAATGACGAACTGCAGTAGATTTACCGACGCGAGAAATAACTTAAGACGACGAATGCGGATAGAATCTGAACCCCTGACGGCAAAGTTGATAGTTCAACTCATGTTGACAACCGAAGATGCATGGAACGCTTGTATGGAGGTAATAACGATGATGATGAAACGAGTCAGAGCTGATGAACAGCTTAATGCTAACATGACGCGGTAACTGACCAAAGCCTGCCCTGCGAAGGAATACCTAAACAGGTGGTGCCGCAGGGACTAACAGGAGGAGGATACCAGGGAGGTTGGTTTAGTACGTAGGCGCTGGTAGCTAACCACTGCCAGTGAATCGTGCAGGCTGTCTTGTACGGACAAGGCAGTTTCTTTCGAAGATTCCAACCTTCCTACGTAAATCAAATAAAAAAAAAAAAAAAAAAAAAAAAAAAAAAAACACGCACATACAAATTGACCATACATACACATTAAATGCTGTCAGCATTGTTTTGAATTATTTATTAAAGCACGTGTGGAAAGCTGCATGCCGCAACGACCAACACTCCAACTCCGGCGATCTCTGCATGCCTCGACTGCCACGTTCGCCATGAGTTGGCTACGTTATGAAGCGAGTGTTCATTACTGGGCAGACGAGCGGGCAGCGATATAATTGACCAATTGGACGGGTCGGGGCGGCCGCAAAGTGGCGGCCAGCAGAGGTCAGCGGCAATTATGCGTGCGCTGGAATGTGTGCAGTGGCGCAGATGCATGTGTGTTGTTGTTGTTAGTGTTGTAAAACAAAAACCAATCAAACCAAAAATAAATTGCGCAATAAGCGTAAAAACAGTTGGGTGGCTGTTGTTGTTGTGTTGTATTTAAAAGCCCCTTAATTTGTTGTTGGTTTTTATAGCAGTTTTACATACATATATGTATGTGTGTGTGTGTGTGTATATGAGCTACTGCAAGTTGCAAGTGCGGCACAAGCCACAATTGCTTCGTGAGCTGGTGGCAACCGACATTTGTTGGTATTTTTCGAATGACCATGGAACGGCCAAAGGTGAGCGGAGCGGTGCACGTAACGACCGATTCGTGCTAAATGGTTGCTATTTCGGTTCATGGCGTTTTTTGTGTGCATGAAATTTTGTTGTTGTTGTTTTTGTTGCATATTTGTTGAGTAAATGCAATGCATATGTAATACGTTGACCAATTATTTATGGCATTGCAGCCATTAGTGACATTCAATTGACGCTACAAAGTTTCGAATTGAAATGGTTTTTGATTGAATTTTGTATTTTGCATAAAAATTCGACTATGAAAAATGAAATTGAATTTGATGATTTTTATTTAAGTGCAAAGTGTTTGAAAAAATTTTAGTTGAGCATTATTTATTGTAAAATTTGCGCCCACAACTGCGCAGCAACAACAAAAAGTCTTTAATGCATTGCACTGACTTAAATCGTCAGACAAAAACCAATCATGGTTCGTTCTCGACCGACCATAGAGCTGTTCACTTTTGTCTGCATTAACCTTAGTTTCATAAAATCATGCAAATATTTTTTGCGTTATTGAAAAAATATTTTTTTCATTAAAAATCAAGTGAATTTTTATAAACTTTATGCAAGAACATGTGCATTATTTAAGCATATTTATCTGTTTTTGCGTGATCGCATGTTCCAAAAAAGTTTGCTTTTTTTTGTAAATGTATTTTTTCCGTTCCGTTTGGCTTCACAGGTTTTTTCAAGCGCACATTTCGGCGCAAGCAACTCAAATGTCAATAATACGTGAAATTGAAATGCCAATTCAAGCTGCGTGTGCCTGTGTGTGTGTGTGTGGGTTGCGCTATCCACAGCCAAACCCCCAACAATTTTTCCTGTTTGATGTAAAGAAATTTTGCCATACTTTATTCGCTTTGCATATCCGAAGACGCTGCGGTGTGAAGACAGCCAAATGAAGAGTGAGAGCAAACGTCGCTACATACAAACATACAAACAAACATCCATTGCACTGTCTGTGCAATGAGTGAATGCTTGGCTGAGCGACTGCAGTCGTATATGCAACGCTCGCATTACTTTTCATTCTCGGAAAATTTATGGTGCTCCATAGACATTCGTGCACGCACACATAAGCACTCACACCCACACACTGCTTGGCTGTATGTGTGTGTGTATTTGTCTTTTTGTATTTTCTTTTTGTTAACGTATAGTATATATGTGTGTGTGGCTGTGTTTCTGTTCTGGCAAGCATTGGATTTGCCTGCCACTCTTCATCGACCCACAATCACAACCAACATTATGCTCGTCTCTGTCGTTGTCGAAGTTTGCGTTTACGTTTTGGCCGTCGTCGTTCACGTTTTTTGCATCTCAATAATTTTAAATGTTTTCCAATCATTCGTGAAATTGAAAGATTGATTTCAATTCTTCATTCCGCGTCGCTGAGGGGCTGCCACTGTAACTGAAACTGATGCCGTTGTTCGTGTTGCTCTTGTTGTTGTTGTTGCTGCTGTTGTCTGTTCGCATGCATTGCAATTGAGTGGCGTGTATGAATGCATTTCGGGCGCACTGGTGCGACTGCCTGAGACAAGTGCAATTCACACAGCTGAACGTGGCAATGATTAGCAGCGTAGATGTGAATGTTGTTGTTGTTTACGAAATTTTAATATTTAGTGGGAAATCTTTTTTTTCCATACAGTTTCTTGCTATGAAGAGAAAAGTATTTTCCTTTTTTGCTGAAGTTGATGTCAGATGAATCCGAGTCCAAGGACATGCCGGATTTTTATTAGTTAAAATAATTTAATGTAAATCAGCTAGGCAGTGTTGCCAGAATGCCAGATACCGAAAAAGGATATTTTCCTAAATCTAAAAGATAACTGTAATTTTCTCTTAAAAACTACTTCTTCTTAAATTAAAAAAATAGCTGAAAGTTCCTATCCAAAATTAAAAAGTCTCTATATATTCAAAATATATAAAAAAGTATATAAATATATCCAAATCTCAAAAATGTTAAATTAAAAAAAAATGTATAACTATTTTGAATTTAAACTAAATAACATTTATAAAAATTAAAATTGAAATATATTTTTATAACCATTTTTCGCTGAAAGGTCTTGTAAAAAATTAAAAAAAAACCTCCTAAATATTTGAAAGATATAAATAAAATTGATATACATATATAGACAAATCTCAGAAAGTTCTTACCAAAAATTTAAAGATCTCTAAATATTCAAAATATATAAAAAGTATTTATATACTCCAGTATATATATATATCCAAATATCAAACATTTTAAATTAAAAAAAAATATTTTGTGACTATTTTGAATTTAAACTAAATATAGTTTTATAAAATAAATGAAAATTTAAATATATTTTTATTACCATTTTTTGCTGAAAGTTCTTATAAAAAATTTAAAAATCTCCTAAATATTTGAAGGATATAATTAAAATATATAAATATATACAACTTCCAAAAATTTTGGATTTAAAAAAAAAATGGTATACCTATTTCGAATATAAACAATTTTTATTAAAAACCTGGGAATTTAAATGTCTTTTATAACTATTTTGAATATAAACTAAATATATTTTTAATAAAAAAATTGAAATTTTTTTTTTTAATACATAATGAAAATTTTCGTATATGTTTATTACAAAATGAACATTTTCAATTTAATTTTAAATTATTTAAATTATTTAAATATATTTTTATGTCAAAATGAAAATGTATTTAATTTATAAACTAAATATATTTTTATAAAAAAAACGAAAATTTAAATATATTTTTTGTAACTATTGTAAATATAAACTAAATATATTTTTAATAAAAAAATTCAATATTTGTATAATACATAATGAAAATTTGAGTATATGTTTATTACAAAATGAACATTTTTTTATTTAATTTTAAATTATTTAAATTATTTAAATATATTTTTATAATAAAATGAAAATTTATTTAATTTATAAACTAAATATATTTTTACAAAAAAAAATGAAAATTTAGATATATTTTTTATAACCATTGTTAATATAAACTAAATATATTTTTATAAAAAAAATAATATTGAATTATATATTTTTAAATAATGAAAATTTATTTATTTAATTTTATAATTTACTTTATTTAAATATATTTTTATAACAAAATGAAAATGTATTTAATTTATAAACTAAATATATTTTTATAAAAAAACGAAAATTTAAATATATTTTTTATAACTATTGTGTGTAAATATATTTTTATAAAAAATTAAAATTAAAATATTAATTTTTTCATAATAAATGATGACAATTTAAATTTATTTTCATATCATAATTAAAATTAATTAATTTAATTTACTTATTTTTATTATTTTTTATTTATTATTTTTATAACAAAATGAAAATTTATTTCATTTATAAAGTAAATATATTTAAAAAACTTACAATTTAAATATCTTTTTTTAAATAATGAAAATTTAAATATATTTTTATAACAAAATGAAAATTAATTTAATTTTTTTTTTAATATTGAAAATAAATATTTAAGATATTTAAAATATTTTTTTATTATTGCAAATAAATTAAAAAATCTCAGAGACACAAAAAAAGTCATGTAATCGATAATGATAATGTATTTACTCAAAGCTTTTTAATGAGATCAGTCGTTCCGTCATCAAACAGTTTCAACATTTGCATTTTTTAATTCAATTTATTTTATTTTATTATTTTATTTTATTTTATTTTATTTTATTTTATTTTTCGTTATTCAAAAATCTCCGAAAATTCACCAAAGGCCTAAAAAAACTACCAACAGAAAACTAAAATGCCCCCAACTTTCTTCTAAACAATTTTTTTTTCCTAAAATATCTGCTAAGAGGCTGAAATTTTTCCAAATCTAGGAGGAAATCTGTCTCGTCATCCTTACTTAGTTAACTGGCCATAACAACCCAGCCATAACAACCCCAGCTCTCTTCGCTGTCGATTTCTAGATGTAACAGGTAATATTATAAACCCACCCATTTTTTTTCTAATATATCTACTAGTGGTACACCGAGAATTTCATTTGTGTTGGACGTTCCGTACACAACTTTTGAGCCGAATAACTATAATTTTAAATCATTTAATAATAATAATAAATAAAATTATTAATAATAAATAAATAATAATAATTTGGCACTCAAAATATTTGTAGCAGATATTTGGAAAGTATTTGAACTCCCAAACCCCCTTGCGTGCGCCACTTATACCCACACGCAGTCTTCTAAGCCCAAGTCACTTTCGTTTTTCTTTTTTCTGCTTTCTTTTTCTTTCTTGCAAAAATATTGCAGCTGTCACTCTGCCATCATCATTAGCATTTAAGGGTTAAGTTAACGAAAATGTAACCCTTATGGGTTCAAGTCGAGTGTGCACACAGAACCCCAAGTTCTGACCTTTAAGTTCTTTTGGGGCCACATTTACTCTTTAATATAATCACTAACTACCTAATTAACCCCTTCTCTCATTGTCCACTTCAGTATATGCTAGTTTTGTTTGTACTAGCAGAAAAAAATACGAAAATACAAAAAAACCAGAAATAGAGAAATTATCCTAAAGTGCCGCTTACAATGGAATTTGCATTGAACTGCAGCGTAAATGTTTGCTGTAGCTAATTTAAATGGCCTCCAGCGTTCGGAGAGTTGGTTAAACAACTCAACTCATTTTTAATTCTACTTTGATTACTTTTGCCTTTTACGTAAATTACCTTCACGGGTCGTAATGCATTTATTACAACAATAACAATATTGCATAGCAAAAAAAATATATATATGTGTATATAACAAACCAACAATAGCAGCGGCAGCAGCAGCAACAACAACCATAAAAGGGTTAAACTAACAACTTGGGTGTATGTATGTATGTGTGTGTGTGTGTATGTAAGTGGTTGGCATCAGCAGCAGGCAGCGCGCACTCGCCTAATCTCGCCATTACGCGTCTAGGCCGAGCACAGCGTTGCCTGCTAGGCAACCAACTTTCATCATTAGGCCTCTGGGAAATTTTCCGGGCACTTAAGTTTTTCCACTTGTTCTTGCCTGCTGCCAGCCATTATCCGGCATTGTTTTGCGTTTGTTGTTGGCATGTTGTTGTGTTTTTTTTTGCGGAGCAATTTCAATTTTGCTCTTTGGCTTCTTTTTTTCTTCGTTTTTTCTGCAGCATGAGGGCCGCTCCTTGCAAGAGCGCTGCCATGTTTGCTAGCGCTTGCTTTGCAGTTGCCATATTTTTCAAGCTGTCACTTTTGACTTGCCATGACCGCGACGCGATTTGCCCAACGGCCGCTTCACAGGCGCACAGTTGGATGCAATTCTCGAAAGCCAACCAGCTAACAGTCAACAGCCAAGTTCAGGGTAACTGCTAAACAACAACAACAATAAACAATAGAAACAACAATAACAGCAACACGTGCGCTCAGCTTATTTCTAGGCCTTCCCGAAAAAGGCTCGAATCGCTGGCTCTCTAAATTTGTCTGTGTGTGTGTGTGTTTGCTTTGTTGACTTCATTTCGCTGCTTTTTCACTTTTGTGTGTTTTTTTGTAGTTCCTTTGCTTTTCACTGAAAATTGTTGCAATTTATTTTATTGCATTTAGTGACAGTCCATATTGTTGGTTTGCTTTGACTTCTAGTTTGTTGTTTGATTTGATTTTGTTGCTCGTTTTTTGTGCTTTTTTTGCGCTGCTTAGGCTGTTTAATATTTTCATTCGTTTGCTATTCGTTTTGGTAGTTTCTTTTGTTTTAGCGCAGCAAATGTGCAAATATTACAAGTTTTAATAGCACCACAAGTCGATGTGAACTTTTTCGATTTACTTCACAGCTGCAAAAACACACCGAAAAAATATTTAAGATAAACAAAAAAAAAATGAGAGAGGAGGAGAAAAAATCATAGAGGAGCAATTTTAAAAGGTAAAATGTTTCCAAAAAAACAAAACGGCGCTTAATAAGAAAAGAAACTTGAATAGGCCCAGTGGGCATTGCAGATCTCACACAAATTCTGTGAAGTTGAAATTTTAATTTAACTCAAAGTTGCAACTTTGATATACTTTTATGGGGTTCTCAAACCATTATGGCAGTGAGGAAAGTGAGAATATATGAAAATAACTGCAAAGTTTATTTTACAGTATAAATTATGTGCTTTCATTGAGGAAATGAGGTATTTCATTGGGTTTGGGTAGCGGTTGCGTCATTGGAATATTTGCTTTAAGTCCTCTCAGTGATGCTCCCAATGTGCTTTAGGTCCTTTGAGGGCAGGGAGAGGGGGGGTTTGTACATAACTTTTGAGGCAAATACCTTTTGAAAGCATATTTGTCATCCAAAACTTTCTGACAAGCAGATATCCAGGAAGTTTGAACCCATAAAAGCTTCTTTCTTGCGCCACTGGGTCCTCTGCAATCTTTTCTTTTAATACAGTTTAGTCTTAACAGATTGTTCAAGCAAAAATTGTCCATCAATAATGGAACTTTGAAAACTAACAGACCAGTGGTGTACACAGGATGTCATTTGGGGTGATTTTTCGTACAACTTTTGAGCTCAATTGAAATTGAAACTATATTTTGTACCAGTAATTTTTGTATTTGGGGGTTGGACCCCTTAACCCCCCTGTGTGCGCCACTGTAACCTTATAGGAATGTCCAAGCACTGGACAGAAACGAAAGACCGTTGCTTCTTCCTCTGTTCTCTCGTTAGTTCCTCTGATGTTTTTGTTGTTCAGATCTATTGGCTGCCTTTTTGATTTTTTATAGAAGGGGACTGTGTCTTTGATAGAAGGACACCTTATCAACTTTTGGTCTAACGAAATGGAGAAGGAGCGTGCACAAACCAGAGGCGACTGTAGAGAACTTTTGAAGCGGGCCGTAACCCCGTAACAGGTTGTTATGGCCAGTTAAGTAAGTAAAAATTTGTAGGTTAGGTTACCAGACTCTATAACTCTCTCTATAACCCTACAATTACCACAGACATACCCCTCACTATCTGAAAACTAACAATATGCTTTTTCTTCCCTCACATAGTCACGAAGTGGTGGCAGGAAGGAATCACTTGCACAATAACCAACTCTTTCCCAATTTCCATGCCAAGCGCACTAAAACACTTGTCTCGCTTAGTAGACAACACAACCTGACTATTGTCTCGCATAGTAGAAGACATTGTAGTTGCTATTTTGACAGGACATTGTCTATTCGGATGTCTTGCGAACAGATTATATTAGATTAGATTTTCTTGACAGTTGGAACTATTGACGCAGTTGCCACAATGAAAAGGAGGACGAGACTTTAGGTCACCTACTCTGCCACTTTGCGGGTCTCTCTGGAGTCTAGACGAAGTTGAAAATCCCAGCAGCGATTGCTGTCCCTAGGGTCTCTCTTCTTCGACAACTTGTCGAACTTCAGTTCAGTTAACATCAGAGACTTGCTTGTGTAGGCTTTTCGACTTGCAGTAACCCAGATAACTCTTTCCTTGTGGTATGAGGCCTAAGTGTGTCTTTCGGCAATTCCCATACCCAGCCAGTCACTTAAACCTAACCTAGCCGGCCTCAACAGTCCAGTGGGTAGCACGCTGGTCTCTCATACCAGAGGTTCTAGGTTCGAATCCTAGCCCGGGCTGGTGAAACACTTGTCTATTTCTATCGCTGTCGACATGAAGCAGATGAGAATTACAAGAATCGCACAAGGCAGGAAATAGCAAAACCTTCAAGTGTGCGCCGTTCGGATTCGATGTAATACTGTAGGTCCCTAACACTCTCCCCCCCCTTCCGTCATCCGCTTGAAATGTGTTCCATGCACATTAAAAAAAAAACGGGTGAAATATGTCGTATCACAATGGGCCCTTTAGGCCTCCGTGAGTGTCTCTTACAGAGGCAGCCACCATGACCTAACGTAACCTTAACCTAACCTCAGTATTGTTTGATTGTCAAAAAAGTATTTCCGCAGTATTGTCTGTTTTCACTTTAAAGCCCACTTTTGCTTTCATTCGAAAGGCAAAAGAGTCTCACCTGTCAATTGCTTCAAGTTCATTGTAAAGAAACCTTCATTATGAAGGAAATGAAATTTCAACTTCTGCTGCATTTCCAAGAACCATGAGGATTCTTGATTCCATGGCAAACAGTCCAGTAAAGCCAGGAAAATTCTAAGCACAACGTGCCATGTCTGACCTTTGTGAGGTTAGGTTAGGTTAGAGTGACAGCTCAAGCATTTCGCATAGCTCAGACATGCTCCATTATGCTTACCATCCTTTTTACTAGACTGGACTCTTATAATTTAAGCCAGTAGTTCCTTTCCACAATCTGCCACTTCCGCTTCGACTCGAAAGGCAAAAGAGTCCCACCTGTTAATTGCTTCAAGTTCATTGTGAATAGACTCTTTTGATGAAGCAAACTAAGTACTTTGCTTTATACGAAATTACAACTTCTGCTGCATTCCAGGAATCTTGATTCAATGGCAAAAACTCCAATAAATCCAGGAAAATTAAAAAAGGGAAATTAAAAAAAAATTTTTTTTTAAATTTTTAATTTGAAATACAACGTGCCATGTCTGACCTATGTGAGGTTAGGTTAGGTTAGAGTCACAGCTTATTCATCTCACATAGCTCAGACATGCCCCGTTATGTTGACCATTCTTTTTACTACACTGGACTCTCATAATTTATGCCATTAATTCCTTTCTTCAATCTTCTTTATGCTCCTGTTTCATTCTCCCACAACGCAAGATGCATTATTACGCTTCAATATTACTCGATATTTCCCTAAAAAAAAAACTGTATTAATTTCATAATAAATTTCCAATGCTATCAACAGGCACTACAACAATTTGAATATTAATATAATTTTTCATTTTACTTTTTGCCAAACTCGCAGCAGCTGCAGCGCAGCCGAGACGCCCACAATGCCATTCAATTTTGATTTCAATTTGAATTTCCGTACGCGCTTCCACTTGGCATTCCGAATGAGAAATACTCGAAACCGGCTGCTAATTAATATCTCGTTGACGGCGAGTTGGGTGGGGCGCTCCAACCTCCGTCAGCCAACGCAGCCAGTCGATCGATGCGGCAATTTGGCCACGCAGCACATTTGCACGATGGCAAATTTTTAATTGCAAAACGTGCAGCGCACAAAAAATTAATCTACCGTGTTGACAATATTTTTGACAATTGGCGCCCCGGGCAGCAGTTGGAGCGCACAGCGGCAATGTCATGTTGTTGTTGTTGCTGTCTTGTTGCAGTGTAAGCAAGAAATAAATTGCAAGCAATAAACGCTCCTAAATATTCCCTCTTGGCTATTGTTATTTGTTGTTGTTGATGTGAAATTTTAATATCCAACAACAACAACAACAACAATGACAATGACAACAGCACAGCCAGAACGTGAAATCTCACAGAGAAATTACCAGTCAAAAAATAACAACTGAAGTAGTCGAACCGGCTGCCGCGCAAGCAATGCGTAATGAAAATTGCACCAAAAACAACAACAGCAATAACAATAATGCAAACAACAGCTACATCTCACAATTCGCTTGTAATGCGAAAATTCGGCAACGGCGAAGCGGTGCGGAAATTAATTATAATTCCAATTGTGTGTGTGTGTGTGTGCGCCGGCACCAGTGGCGTCGCCTCGTTCCGGCATTCAGCTTCCGGCGCCCGCCTCGAGCGCCAGCAACTCTTTCGCTCTGCCACTCGCACACCTTCGCGCACGGCGCTCGCCTCGTGTTGTGCGTTGTCAACGCAATAAATGCGGAAAATCTTTATTTATGATAAATTTGGCGCAATTATCGCGCGAACATTTGCCAATGTCATTGAATTTTGAAATGCGTTGCTAATTGTTTGCCTGTTTGCTCGTTTTCAGTGTCTCTCTGTGTGTGAGTGTATGTGTGTGTGTGTGTATATCTGCACCTGCCACAATTTTAATTGACTGTATTTGTGTGTGTGTGTGTGTGTGAGTGAGTGCTGTTTCGAAATTATGCAAGCGACCAAAATCAGCGCATGAATTAATTAGCCAGAATATTGCTTTCGCTCGTTATGGACCAATTTGTTAATACTTAGCGCACTTTTGGGCGCATTGCAATTATGATAATTTCATGATTTGTGAAAAAACATATCTGAGTCCATAGTGAGCATAGTGACTGTATAAAAAATGGAATTAAAAATTATAGCTTGGATCATTTTATGATATGAAATGTTTCTAATGATGGCGACAAATCGAAGCCAATGGCACTTCAAGGTCATTTAGTTGATGTCACAACATAGCCCATAATTTTGGAATTTATTTTTTACTAACTTTTCGCTTTACAATTTCTAATGTTTGTACAAATGTATAAAAAAACGATTCGAACACTATTTTGGGTTTTAATCGAACCGAATTGCTCTTAGAAAATTTTGATTTCAAGCAAATAGAAAACTTTTGAGCATTTTCCTAATTTGTTTCCTAATTTTAAATTTAAAAATGATATTTTTTTTCTATACTTTCTAATGAAAATTTTCTAGTACAATGGGACCAGCTCAAAACTATGAAGGGACGGAAAGGAATTCAATTTTTAAAAAAGTTATTTATTCCATCAGTGGCGCACACGGGATTTCATTTTGGGGGGACGGGGGTTGCGTATAACTTTTGAGCCGAATACCATTCCAAACCAATTTTGTGCCAACCATTTTTATGTTTGGGGGGTTTGAACCCCAAAACCCCCTGCGAGCGCCACTCTATTCCATACATTTCAGAGACAATCTCACAAAAAAATGGGATCAGCTGTAACAATCGCCTTTGTTGATTTCGAACAAATCATAAAAATAACCTATGGCTATGACAACCCACCGTTCTGTATTTTCACAAAATTGCAGGATCCTTTTCTTTATGGATGCGAAGCGCGAAACCGCCCCCAATCCACTAATATATTTGTTTATAAATAAATATCAAATACACCAAAGAAATGATATATGTATGCAATTTCATGCTCTACTTAATTGAGCCAAATTATGTCTACATTTAGGCGTCAGACCTTTTGATTTTTTGTTGCTTTCTATCACAAAGCGTTAACGAATGTCAGCAGCACATTTTTTCACTAACCAGTTAGTGCTTGAGTTCTGTGAAATTTTGCCATTCTGTACACAGTGGCAAAGGCACATTGGAGTGTTTCGCACACACACACACACACATACACACACAAAGTGCGGTAAATGCGTGCACTTAATACGCATTGCAGTAAATTGGTGGCGAAATGCAGCAACGCCGGCAAAATCAAAACCAAAATGCACACAGCCAAACACTGCCACGCACACATGCTCACATACGGGCTCTGGCAGGCACACACGCACACACACACACACTAAATTGCAGCAATGAATCAGCCTAAGTAACCGCTTTGGCTTGCCACATCCGAGCAGCCAACTGTGCAGTCGACACCAACGCAACGCAGCACCAACCGTCGCGCAATCCATTCATCTAACCATGTACATTGCTATGTATAGCTAAGTGTACATATGTGCACATATGTACGTATAAATGTATGTATGTAGCATATCTGTCCATCCATCGGCTTGATGAGGTTATCATTTGCTTTTGAAAATTTACGCAACTACATTCGCTGAAGTGCGTTAACACTGGAACACAGTGCGCAGGTGCATGTGTACTCACGCTGTCGCTCGCATTTGTCGCATCCCAGTTGACCAAACACTCGTCGAATGTCATTAACGGTGTCAACAAATAACGCTTGGTGCCTTAGTTAACTTGTTGATCGTTATTAAAGTTAAAAAAAGAGGTTTTAAATGCAGAAACAAGGACTGTCTCGGGAAATAGTAATACCAATTTTGGGAAAAAATTCGAATAAGAGGAAATTATTAGGATTTATATGACTACAAAAAAACATGTTTTATATTTTTCTTCTTCAAAAGCAAATATCTACAAATAATTAAATTTTGTATGGAATGAATGTGCATAGAACTTTTGCCGATCCTTATGGCTTAGGTTGGGTAAGGTTTCAACGGTCATTTCGACTGTTTTTCATTTTTAAATATTTCTATTTTCGTTAGTATTTCTATCAACTTTTGCTTTGGTGACTTTTATTTTTTTATTGTTGAAAATTTTATATTTTTCAAAAATTTATTTTGTGAAAAATTAACCAAGTCCGATGTTTACTTTTCGAGATATCAGCGGTAGGTATGGAAAACGTTCGGTCTTTCTGATACTATTTTAACACTATTTTTCAACACTATTTTTCAACAAATGACACACATTTAAAAAAGTATGAGAAAAAGGGTTCTCTAAAGTTTAATGCCGACTCTGAACGGCAGTTGGCAGTTTTTGCTTTTACACTTGGGGTCTCTTCACACTTGGAGGCTCTTGGCAGGTAATAAGAATCTGCCAAGAATGCAATTGTGCATTGCTTATGGGTAATTCTCATCCACTCCATATGGATAGGTATAGAAGTAGACGAGAGTTTTAACAGTCCGAACTAGGAATCGAACCTTGAGCCTCTGGTGTGCAAAGTCAACGCACTAACCGCTGGTACATATATCAAAGTCATATTAGGCAAGTGTGGCTAAGTGGTTAGTCTTTTGTATCACAAATCAGAAGTCAATGAATTCGAGTTTGTTTATTTACTTGTTCATTCCATTTACTGGGTTTAGCAATCAGATTTTAAAAAAATATTGAATCGAAATTCTTAAAAAATAATAAGGAAAATAAGTTCATCAAGTCACTTTTGTGAGTAAAAAATATTATAAATTCAAGTTCAACATTCTTACTTTTAAGTATATCGTTGACTGAGAAATTATTTTTTATTTTTTGAATGACTTTATCTTTTGAATCGTTTGAATGGCGTTATCCCGATTTCAATATATTCCATCATGTTGTCATATGAATCATGTTTTGTACATTAAAGATGGCAAAAATGATGTCATGAGTGATGAGTCATTGCGTTTATCGGACAGACGTGATGAGCTGATTTAATACAAACGTTATATATGTTTGTTTGTGTGTATTAATAGCTGCATACAAATGTGTTGTTGGAACGTTTTACCATTTAAGTGTTTGCTTGTACTTAACGCTTTGCTTATGTGTGTACGTGTCTCTGTGTGTGTGTGTCTGCATTAGAGAGCTGCATAAATCCATTTATACTCGATGCCTTCACGTGCAGTTTCAAAAACGGAACACGTATCCGAAGAGAAGCCGAAAAAAAGGTACTCATTTTTCGGTACCTCTAAGTTTCGAGTAACTGCACGTTGTTACTCGACGCTGAGCGAGCAGCTTCTCGTTGCTACTCGTCGCTAACAGACTTCCTTCTCGTTGCTACGCAAATACTCGCGGAAGGTGTCGAGTATGTCGGAAGATTTGAAACTCCATGAGGTACCGCAGATATTTTGTGAAGTTTGAGTTGAATGTGCTTCAAAGGAATGTTGCAAAGCATTGCGCGCATTGCTCGAAGCATAATTTTTTGTATTTTATATTTATTTATTTATTTATAACGAATAATATGAACGAATATATGCATGTTATTGTAAATATTAATTTATAAAAAATTTAAGGAAATAATGATGTTTAAGAAAATATTAACTAGAATATAAAGATAATATTATTCTCTTGCTTTTGATTTTTTGGATTTCTGATGAACATTATACCCATATAGTGATCAATATATGCAATAATAAAACAAATTTCTTATTATATGACTTCTTTTAATAACTATTCAATAGAGATTTCATTTGATATAATTAAGTTTAATATAAAACAATTATTATTTCTGAAAACTTATATAACATACATACATATATGTATGTATGTATCAAACTATTCGATGGACAAAAATATATATGTATATGTACATACATACATATTTGAGGGTTAATATTGCCAAAACTAATATTCATTGTGAATTGGATGCAGTAGTTGATTAATTTTATAAGTATGTAAGTTTGGAGTTTTAATTTTTTGTTTGCTTATGGCTGTTTTACTTTTTTTTTTATTTTATGTTTTAAGTATATACTGTGCTTTATTATATAAGGAATTAGATACAATTTATTTAAGTTTATTTTTTTGTTAAACTATTGAAATATTTCGTTGAATAAAAAACTATGTTATGAATTAAATTCTGCTAGTACCATTATCTCTTTACTTTTACCATCGTAGGGTGACATCATGAGCTTGACTTTGAAGTGACAGTGTAAAAAAAATAGAAAAGCAACCAAAAACCTCTTAACTAGTACTCTCCTTTACTCCGGGGTTTCTAAACCGATTAAAAAAAATTGTCATCAATACACAGAGTGCCTCTCATACATGCAAACTCATCCGGTTCAGATATATAATTAAACGAAAACATCTCCATCACCTTTCCCTTCCCACATTAACAACATTCATTGATTTCAACAACATTTCAACAACATTCATGAAATAAAATAACTAATAAATAAATATTTTAATTTTGATTTATATAGATTTAAAAATATTTAATTATAATAAATATTAAAAAATTGATAATATAACTATAATAAATAATATACATAACTATATTTGAAGATTTTAAATCAATTTACTGCATAAACATCGCAAAAACATTCCAAGTCCAACCACAACGCCATTAGCAGCAGCAACATCTGGTCTGCCGTTGACCTTGAAGCTGCAAAAATTATCGAGCTTCCGTAGGAAGGTACCTCATACTCGCGGAAGTTTTGCTATTATGTTCCTATTTTTACATGTTCCTATTTTTTCATGTTCCGATTTTTCGGCTACCGCTTTTTCGCGGCTTCCTTCTCGTTGTTATCCGAAATTCTGTGCTTCTCTTCTCTTCTCTACGCGTGAGCAAGTGAGCGAGTAAGAGCAGTATACATACTCGACCGCGATCGAGTAAGTGAAGTATACGTATCCGACACCAAACTTCTCATGTGCAGTAAAAAGTTATCCGATGCAGCTCTCTAGTCTGCATTGACGTTTTTTTTCCCAATGCAAACAAAAAAATTGTACAATTTGCTGCACTTGTTTGCAAGCAATATGTGGTGAACGCTTTTTGTTGTTGTTGTAATTGCAACATCAAAGTAATAGAAACGAAATCATTTGAATTGAGTTGAGAATTTGAAATGAGCTGAGAACGAATTAAAATTGAGTCGATTAGAGCTAAAAAGTTATTGCAAACTCAAATCAACGCTGAACTTTGTAATTACTTGTTCGATTGTTATCAGAAAATGAAAGACAGAGTTCAGATGAGAAACACTACAGATCATCTCAAGTAATGAGATATGTATGTATATCTATGTTCAGAATTTATTTGAACTTAAAGTGTTATTAAGATATCAAAATCTAGTTGAAAGTTAAAAACAATAAGTACAAGGAAAGTTAGCAACATAACTTAAGTCATTGTTAGAACCAAAAGCGGTGTTCATTATTCACAGCAATTGTTCTGGCAAACAAGCAAAAGCGTAAAATAACTCTGAGCAACAACAAAGTACATTCAAGTTGCTGTAAATTGCGATGTTTTGGGCTTCTAAGTCCAAAGAATAAATATTGAATAGTGGAGCAAAGAAAAATTAATATAGATCAACTGATTTTGTTTAAATTTTCGACCTGAGTCCTTAGTCCTTAGTCCTTAAAGGTCTGGCTTGATTGAATATCAGTCTAGGAGTCTTTAGTCCAGAGCACCTTTAGGACTGCTCTAGACTGTCTACAGTTGGTCATCTTTTTTCACATATTACGTATACCAACAATGCTATGCTTTCATTAAGGATACTTGGGTACCTAGAAAGCACATTTGGGTTACTTGGAATTCAAAGCAATATTTTTTTTAGTTTTTTACATTTGGTATGTTGTATTTAAAATTTTTTCTAAAATTTTTTATTTCTTGGAAATTGTTGAAGTATTTTTTATTTATTTAAAATTAAAAAAAAATTATTTATTAAAAATTTCTTTAACATTTTTTATTTATACAAAATTTTTAAATATTTTGTATTTATCCAAAACTTTTTAAAATATCTTATTTTTAGTAAACATTTTTTAAAAATATTTTTTATTTAAATATTTTTTTTTTAACTTTTTTTGTTGTATTTCAAATTTTTTCAAATATTTTGTATTTCTTTAAATTTGTTAAAATATTTTTTTATTTATTTAAAATTAAAAAAAAGTTTATTTATTAAAAATTTCTTTAACATTTTTTATTTATAAAAATTTTTTAAAAATATTTTTTATTTATTAAACAAATTTTTAAATATTTTGTATTTATTTAAAGCTTTTTAAAATATCTTATTTTTACTTAAAATTTTTTAAAATATTCTTTTATTTACTTAAAATAATTTTTTTTAATATTTTTAATTTATTTCAAATTTGTTAAAATATTTTTATTTATTTAAAATTTTTCTTGTTGTATTCCAAATTTTTCCAACAATTTTTTATTTTTTTTAAATTGTAAAAATATTTTTTATTTATTTCAAATTAAAAAATTTATTTATTACAAATTACTTTAGCATTTTTTATTTATTTTTTAATATTTTTTATTTATTTAAAATATTTTTTTTTAATATTTTTAATTTATTTCAAATTTGTTAAAATATTTTCTTTTGATTTATTTAAAATTTTTCTCTAATATTTTTATTTATTTAAATTATTTAAAAATATTTTCTATTAATTTTTTCATATATATTTCATCTAATCGAAACTATGGGATTCCTTTCGCTTTGTCAATATTCATTTACTAATCTTTTATTCATGCAGATTTTAGATTTCGATTTGCCACTTTGACTTTTCACCTTTTCATGCTGCACTTAGCTATTTCCAATCAAAATGCCAGCATCGAGTTAATCGCAAAATCATAAATGTGAATTCTGTAGCTGCTAAATACAACAAAAAAAACGTGGCACCAGCATAATCCAGCAAACACAACAACAACAACCACACCAACAAAGGCAAAGTAGCTTATTTGAAAATTGTTATAGCATATTTGACGGCGCAATCTAAATCTATCAGCTAGCGGCAATAAAAGTGCAAAAAACAACAACAGCAAAATGTACACCACAAATTCCCACTTGACGGTGGTTAAAGTACGAACACCACTCACAGCACAATGGAATGCACACAACGACAAACCACGCTGGTCCCTATGCATGTACGTATGTAGAATGTATGTGTGTGTGTGTGTGTGTGTGTGTGTGGGTGTGGCAACACATTGTCGCTGTCAAGTGTTGCTTGGCAGCTTTGGTTTTGCTTTGCTGTGTGGCTTTTCGACAGTCGGCGTTGGCCTTTGCCACTTTCTTTGGTTCGTTTCGGGTGTACGAGTAATTTTAAATATTTTGTGCTTGTGGCCACTTTGCTTGGCGGCCATGCTGATTTTTGGCTTAAAGCATTTAGCTGTTTAAGTCCCCGTATCTGTCTCGATAATGCGCCTAAAATGCTTCAGCGCGCTGCGCCATATGCAGCACGAAGAAAGCACCAAAAATATTCACACCCACACACACACACACACACACAGATTTGTCTGGCTGCCACAGTGAGCGACGTGGCAAGAATGCCCACTAAAAAGTATAATTGCTGCCTGGAGGATTTGTAAATGCTTTTTCCCAATTTTATGCTAACACTGCTTTCATTCGGTGCTTTTATTTGGGTGTTGTTGTTGTTGCGTATTTTTTGTTGTTAAAATATTTCGGGCGGTTTTTGTGTCGTTTGGTTTTTTTTTTACTTTAAACGCATTGGCCGCACTCTAGTCACATTCGTTAGCATGCAACCGTGTGTGGTTGTCTGAATGTATACATGTGTGTGCGTGTGTGTGTGCTGTCCCGTGTCTATGTGTGTGTGTCTATTGTATGCAGAATTCCCCCGTGTAAATGAATTTGCGCAAATTTTTGTGAAAAATTTCATTTTATTTTTGCTGTAGAAAAAGCGCTAACACACACACACAACAAATATAATATGTAAATATAAATGTATGTAGCTGCATAGATGCACGTCAAGTGGGTGCCACCAAAAATTTGCATAGTTAATGTGTGAAAATTGTGAAAATAGACTTTTTGTGCAAAGCCGGTGGGTCTAAAGTTGGACGTGCGGTCACATAGTCCGCAGGGCGTTGGATCGGACAGTCCATCCACTGGGCAAATGCCAGCCAGAAATGTACAAATGTTTTACGTGAATTAGACTAACTTTTACACACATGCGGAAAATTGGTAAATAACAGAGAAGCGAGTTGCATGAAGAAACGAAATCAATTTGTAGATTTTAAAATGTTTGAAACGCTACAAGTTGACAGCGTTTAGGCGTCGTAAAATGTAAGTTTGTATACTTGGATAGATATGTATAAGTGTATATAAAATTCAGATATAGTAGAGCAGAAGTAGTTGTTATTGTTTTTATTTTGTTTTCTTACCCTGCTGCAAAACTCAGCACAAGGACAGACCGACAAAAGAAAATATGATAATTTTTTTTGGGTAAAGAAAACTCGCATTCACAAATATTGTTATGGAAATTTTATTAGGCTTTGCCTACTGATGACTTTAGGAGAAAGTTGCCGTAGTATTTTAGAATAAACTTAGATAAGTTAAAGTTTTGATTAGCTTTGATTGAAGTGAAGAGTTTTTCAATGAATATTAGATTTGGAATGTTCGATTTTTAAGGATTTTGGTATCTTTGTTGGGGATAAATAAGACACATAAATGCAAACGAATTTGCCTAAAGTGTTGGCCTATTGTACACATCTGGGAAATTGTGAAACGTAAGAGATGATAATCCTTTACAGGACTGAATCTTGTTCAGGTTGAAACTTGTAAGCTCTGTTTCTAAGAAACTGAGTCAGCGGCAAATGTGGTATGAAGCTCTTCAGCAACTGCTTAAAAACAACGGGGGGAATACCACAAGATTCACTGAGGTTAGGGGTCATTGGTCGGTGGGGGAACATGCAGCCCGGTTGCAAATCTCCAGACCATTGTTGCAGTTGTGGTAAGGAGGACCAGAGAGAGCGATGTTGGTTTGTCTTCTATATACATGTCCGGGTTTAGCAAGGAGCAGAATACGTATCTCTTCCCGGGACTCTTTGCCTCAGAACAATTGCAACCATGGAGATCAGGAGGCTTCTACACTTGGTGGATCTCGCAAAGTGGATTTAAAATACCAGACAATATCAACACAAATAAGGTTGTGGCACTTTAAGTGCTGTCCAGCTGTGATAGCAACCACTGAACCAACCCACCACAATCCAGCGAAACGAATACGCCTGCGTTAGTTAGCAGAACTAATTTTCGATACATTATTGAATAAAAATTAAATAATGGATATTGTTACGAAAATCCCAAGTTTTCCAAGGTTCGTTTGGATTGTGTTTGAAAATAAAAATAAAACAACTTCAATTATTCAGCGCAAAACGCAGTCAGAAACTAACAATCACTTTATTTACAGATTTACACTTCACTTGTATCTACTTGTATCTACACTTGTTACCACTTTGCTTGCTCAACACAGACTCGACCCCTTGCGCTGCACACTGCTGCTTTTATACTAGTTTTCTTATCGCGCCGAAGTTTCTTGCACATTCCAGTTGTACTTTCTATCTCGACTGTTCTAGCACAGCTCATCACCTTTCGCGAACCATCCTCGCCATATCGGAATAACAGCCAACTGGCCGTACTCCAGAGTGCCTAAAAGTATGCTTGGAAAAGCATTCAGGCATAGTACAGTACGGCACAGCACAGAGTGCCTTATCGTAGCAATATGATAGCTCAAAATTTAGCTCCTAGGAAACCAAAGCAAGTAACTAAACTACACCAAGAACTCATTGCCTGACTTCCCTATTCTTACCGAGGAGTTCGCTGAAGCAAAGATTAATTGCCTGACTAAGAATTTGTAGCTTTTCTTTATGATGTTTGTGACTACAAATTTACTTAAAAGGAAGATTTTTTTTTTACACTGATAGGCAGTTGTAATAAAAGTGGAAGTTAAAAAAAACTTTTAACTTTATTTCTAGAGAAGGAAGATTTAAAAGACTTTTTTGGAATTTTAAATTGAATTCTCTAGAATTTTCCTATTTCAATTAATTGATGTAAATTTCAATTTTATTTCATATGCTTTCATTCACAACTGTAGTTGATGCTTAAATAACACCGTGCGACAACAAATTTTACACACAAAAAAATCGATATACTTGCGAAACTAGGGGCCAAATGTAGTAAAACTGCGTTTTTAGTTTTTCTCTCTGACGTCAGAATTTTTTTTAAAGGACTTTGAAATTTCAAGGACATGTTTATTTCAAAAAATTCTTTTAAAAATTGAGCGCATTGTAGAATAAAAATATGGGTATCAAATGAAAGAGAAAAATCATTAGAATCTTAGAAAATTTAATGTTTTGGTGCAAAAGGACGAAGAGGTATAGAAAATGTCCTTTTAAAACTTTATTCTTGAATATCCTTGCAAAATTTCCGATTGTTTTTCCTGAAAAAAATATATCTTAAGGACTAATACGTACACTACTACATCCTTGAATTTCTTCCTTCTAACTTTATTAGTTTAAGATATAAACTCCTAGATTCTTGGCTCCTAGATTCGCGAGTATATCGATTTTTTCGTGTGTTTTGAAATTTTTTTATTTTTGTCGCACGGTGTAATCACTCAATACCCAACAAATTTTTCACATGAAATTTGTCTATAGACTAATTTTTTAATATCCCCCTAATGTAGGTCAATATTTCACTATCAACAATATTTCACTATCAAAATTTAAATACCAAAAATTGCAATGCTATCCAGCCATGAAAATTCACTACATCTATTAAACCCTCATAATTAATTAATTTAAAAAAATTGTCTGCAACAAACCAATATTTAATGTTTAATTCCATATTTATATACAACACACTCGACACGGTGATTTGGCAAACAAGCCAAGTTAATTAATTGGCATTTGCCGAATGCTTGCAAAAATGCCTGCAAAATACATTAACAAACTCTTAACATGCATTATCTGTCCAACTAATGTCTGGCTGGTGCCAATATGTGCACACAAACACAAAAATTTTTGGTAGTATTTTACTGTGTTAAGCTCGAATATGGAAAATTACTTTGAAAATATTAGGTAAAGTCATTAATTTGCCAATTAATGGCAGACAATTTAATGGCCACAAACAACGGAAATCCAATGCTGCACAAATGGCTGGAATGAGTGTTGGCGGTGAGGAAATCGGCGTATGGGTTACACATAATGGATGGTAAAGGCTGGAGGCATGGAATGGGTAAGTGAAAAGAACAAACAAAATGTGGTTAAAAAAAATTTAAAAAGAAGAAAAGAATTAAAAAGTGATGATGCTTAAACACAAAACTGAAATTTGAGCTTGAAACAGAGACTTGAGTTTTAAACTTCTTTAAACTTTGGATTATTCACAAAAATAGTCCAAACTTGACACAGAAAGTGTACATTAAAAATTAATTTACTTAAAGTGAGTGAAAATCTGCAGGAAGACACTGACTGAAATGCCCTCCGGTTGAGCAATCGCCAAAGCAGATCACTAAAGTAATTGGCCCCCTTTTTCTTGTGCATATTTAAAGAATATTTTTTCACACCTAGGACGCTCAACAGGCCAGCTGCGCTCGCCCTGAGTACAAGCAACGCTGAGTCAAAATATTTCCTAACTAACTGCGCAGTGCTCCAGGACATGCAGGAAGCATCCAACATAAACACATAGAAGAGCAGCAAAATGTCTGAAATACAAAATCAGTTGCATGCAACACGGCCAATATGGCCAACACATCATGCCAAATAGCTTCAACGCCCTCGCAGCAAAACGTCGGCAACAGCACTCAACGCAACGCGGCTGTGTCTGCCTTTATTCAAAATTTCACAAAGATAAGCTCAATTAATTCAAATTTATTTGACGCTACGCTGGCTGACCTCAACACCGCACACACACACACACACAGACACAGCCAGACGCACACGCACACTGGCCCATATGGCACATAATGCACATGAAATTTGTTAACTTGGGCAACAGCCTGCAAGCCAGCAGGCAGCATGCAGCCGCAGCATTGGCCGCGAGGCGTTGTAGCTGCTGGCTGGCTGGCGGCTGACGGTTGGCTGGCACGGCGAGGCATTCATGCCAGGACCACACCGCATTAGCCACAACAAGTGCACCATGACAGCGGCAACAGCTCGGCTTCCGCTTTTTCGCTTTAGCCGCTGCTGCAGTGGTCGCGACTGAGGCGTGGCACTGCCACTGGCGGATGCATTCAATTTCACATTCATGCATTTTAGTTATTAACAATGCGACACACACACGCACAACCACTCAAGTGCATTCAAAATTGCTCTTCTGTTTTTGTCGCTGCTTGCAGTTTTTTGCCAAAAATTCTCTGTGTGCGTGTGTGTGCGTTTTTTTTTTCATGGGCAAAATGTAAAATTTTTGCGCGCCGTGTCAGTGACAGCGTAATTCTGCGCATATGTTGCATACAAGCACCCGCTCGCACCCACACACACACACATACATACATTTGACAAGCATCAGCCACATTCATACATTTGCGCACACACACACACACAGCCACCGCCTGTCTTCGCACAATTGCGTCAAATTGAATTTCATGCAAAAGCGGCTAATTTCATGCTCGCGTGTCAGCGCCAGATGTGGTCGCTGTGCCGACACTGACACCGATGCGCAATGCCGAGGCAGACAGCCGCGCCTGGCTGCTACTCGATGCCGCTTCAGTGCCGCCTTCAGTGTGCGCTGTGTGCTCACGCGGGCGGCAGCCGTTTGTGTCTGAGCGTTTTGGTTTTCGTCACGTTGCCATTTAGGCCAAATGTGAGTTGGTTTTGCAGGCTGTTAAGTCGAAAGTGGCGCGTCTCTCTGCTGAGCAGCAGAGAATCGTTGAGTTGCAATGGCAAAGAGGCAACAGTGGTCATGGCTGTATTTAGTAGACATGTTACTGTTAGTTCAAATTGCAGTTTGTAAACCATTTAAGATATAAAGTATGATATATCTCAAACATTTTTTTAAAATGAGGTATGTTTGTGCCATTTTATGTTTTGTTGAATAATTCTGAAAAGCGTAAAATATTCAATAAATTCTTAAAATTCAGTAACATTGCCATTTTTTGTAACACTTCGACAGATTATTAACTGAAAACTGAACCAGCGTGAAGCGTATTTCCTTGCGATATAAAATTGATTCAACCTCAGGAATTTATTTTGGCTCAAAGTGTTTTTAAATTTTTAATAATGCGACAAAAAAAGTCTTCAGATACTCTTAAGGTGATCTTTATTGTGATTACCCAAAAGTTACAAACTTTTCTGATTTTTATTTGTTATATTCGAAAACTGATTCAATTTATGTTGCTTCTACAGCTCGACGGGCTTACAAATTTTGGCATTCCCACAAGAAATCTTTAGACACTTTTCACGAACATTTTTTGGTGATTTCCTAAAGGCTTTGTTTGCCAAGTCTTGCAAACTTTTCTCAGTTTTATTTGTTCTATTCCAAAAGTGATTCAGTTTTAGATGCTTCTACGACTTGATGGGCTTAGAAATGTTGGCGTTCCCATATGAAATATTCAGATACTTTTTAGGAGAACATTTTTAAGGTTTTGTTTGCCACGTCTTGCAAACTTTTCTGATTTTTATTTGTTATATTCCAAAACTGATTCAGTTTCAGTTGCTTCTACGGCTCGACGGGCTTAAAAATTTTGGCATTCCCACAATAAATCTTTAGACACATTTTAGGAACATTTTTTTGTGGTGCTTCTATGGCTCGACGGGCTTAGAAAGGTTGGCGTTCCCATAATAAATCTTCAGACACTCTTAAGGAGAACTTTTTCTGATTTCCTAAAGGTTTTATTTGCCAAATCTTGCAACATATTTAACTTTAATTTATTCTATTCCAAAAGTGAATCAGTTTTTGGTGCTGCTTTGGTTTTTGGAATTTTCATAAGAAATCTTCAAACACTTTATAGGAGAATTTTTTGGTGATTTCCTTTAGGTTTTCTTTGCCAAGTCTTGGAAACTTTTCTGAATTTTATTTGTTCTATTCCAAAAGTGTTTCAGTTTTAGGTGCTTCTACGGCTCGACGGGCTAGAATTGTTGGCATTCTCATAAGAAATCTTCAAACACTCGTTACGTGAACTTTTTTTTGATTTCCTTAAGGTTTTGTTTGCCAAGTCTTGCAAACTTTTCTGACTTTTATGTCTTCTATTCCAAAAATAATTCAGTTTCACGTGCTTTTACTGCTTGTCGGGATTACATATGTTGGCATTCCCATAAGAAATCTTCAGACACTCTTAAAGAGAAGGTTTTTGTTTTATTTCCTTTAGGTTTTCTTTGCCAAGTCTTGCAAACTTTTCTGAATTTTATTTGTTCTATTCCAAAAATGATTCAATTTCAGGTGCTCGACGGGCTCATCTTCAGACACTTTTTAGGAGAGTTTTTTTGTGATTTCCTGTAGGTTTTGTTTGCCAAATCTTGCAAACTTTTTTACTTTTATTTGTTCTATTCCTGCTTCTACGGCTCGACGGGTTTAGAAATGTTGGCATTCTCATAAGAAATCTTCAGACACTATTAAGGAGAGCTTTTTCTGATTTCCTCAAGGTTTTATTTGTCACATCTTGCAAACTTTTCAACTTTTATTTCCAAAAGTGAATCAGTTTTTGGTGCTTTTATGGCTCAAAGGGCTTCGAGATGTTGGCATTTCCATAAGAAATCTTCAGACATTCTTTAGGTGAATTTTTTTGTGATTCCCAAAAAGGTCTGCTTGCTTCGTCTTGCAAACTTTTGACTTTTATATGTTTCATTCGCGCTTGGCCTTTGAAGGTTTATAACAGCTAAATTGTAATGATTTTAGATTAGCTTGGAGCACATATTTCTCTAAATTGTTATTATTCATCGTTTATCTCCCTCCTCCTCCTCCTTAGGCACTTTATTTTTTGCTGCAATTGGTTTGTTGTGAAATTCAGATCACAGAATAAAAAGAAATGGTCTTAAATTTCATGTGTTCATGTTCGGTTCTGGCCATTATAGGCTAAAAGTCTTTGGCTTTTACGTTTGCTAGTTACCCTGTTGAGCTTTTTATACTAAACATCAGATATATAAAAATCTTTATAACGAAATCTTTGTCCTTTCCAGCTTCATAAATGGGACAGCGGTGCGTGCCATATCTTTGTGCTTGTGTGATCTTTCATAAGAAGTTTACTACTTCAAACTCACTAACCTAACCTACAATAGAACTAATTCTTTGATACTTTTCAGCTATTTCTTAATAACGTTTAAACATCCTGTGCGCCTCTAAGCTCTTTGGAGTTGGGAGAAGTCACACTAGTATGACTCAGACTTCTACTAGGGATACTAACGAATAGAGGTACTAATGGATCACTACTGCAGCTCATTAGCGTATATCCAGCGGTTATCTTAGGAATCAATAGAGTACCAACGCATGGCCCCACAACCAATTAACTACTACCTGCTCACCTACCAACCTACCTTTCTAACTATATATTTGCTTCTTCTTCACTTAATTTTTTCTTAACTTCTCATTGATGTTTCGAAAATGTTAAACTCTAATCCACTTCTGTTGCTAACATTACATGCGGCAGATTTTATGTAAATGTTAAGTTTGCATTCTCCATTTCTGCACAACAGTAGATACGTACAACAGCAGCACCACAGCTGTTGCCTTATCAACAAAAAAACAACACAACACTGCTCAGCAGCTCAACAGCCCCCAACAGCGCAGCAACCGCCAGCCAGCAGCCACAAATTTGATCAGTAAAAGAAGCACAGCGCACGCTGCAGCATCAACGGGCGGCAAAACGGTTTGCAACTCACACACACACACTTGCACTAACACTTCCAAGCGCACACGCACAGCACTTTAGCGCTTACAGTCAGTTCGCTCAGCAGCGGCCAAGGCAGGTTGCGTATACGCCACGTTGAGTGCGTTGAGTGAGATTACGGCGATTCGTGTCGGCGAGGCTGTGCGAGAGACGAGAGCGTCGCGCGTTGTTTTTGTTTTGGGCGAAACGCGCGCGAGAAGTGGACCGAAAATCTGCGAGTCTTATTACCATTCAATAAAATCTGTTCAATGGTTTAGTTTCAGTTTTGCCGGTGTAACGTGATGTGCGAGAAACGCATAAAAAATTCACACACGCCAGCGACGATTCATGCTGAGTGAAATCACAATCAGAGCAGCGCCACAAAAAACAACAACAACAAGCGAAACAAAAAAAGCAACAACACAAATCGTAGGGCAAATGCAATTGAAAAAATAAACAAATCGAAGCAAACAAATTGTGAAAACGTGTGATTGAAGGAAAACACCAGCCGACCGAGGCGAGTGAGTGCGCGCGCGGAACGGTCAACGCAATGGCAAATCGTGTGCGGAAATTGAAAATAAATAAAAGTTGCTGGCTGACAGCCGTTAGTGTAGTGTAGTTTGCTGGGGACGGACAATGCGAAAGCGGCAGCAAAAGCAAAAAGCGAAAATAATTTTTAGTGCTTTAAAAAGTCAATTCAAATTGTGATTGTGATTGCGATTGCGATTGCGATTGCGGGCCGGTGACGATGCTGTGCGTCATGATGAACGTCGAATGAAGTCCGATTCAAATTAAATTCTAATGACGACGATTTAACGGTCAAACGGTTCAAATGACGAAAATCACTAAAGTAAATTGAATTTCATCAGCAAGTATTCGGTCATTTGGTTGCTACAATGCGGCAAAGGCCTTCGTCAAGCGTTTGGCCATATTTTTTCGCATTATCCTTTCCGACGCACTGGTTTCGTTGTTGCAAACATGCTCATATATTTTATTTGCCATTGCTTCGTTGATTTGGCATTTTATTTGACTTGTTAACATTCAGCATCACTCAACAACAATCAACGCAACAACAGCGACTACACATATGACACAAACAACAATAGGACCAGCACCAGCACCAGCAGCGTCAGCAACAGCAACAGCGGCTGTCGTACACTTGAGCAACTATTATCCCTTTCGGCAAATTCACATTGCCTCACATTCACCACTCACTCGACCAGAACACATTTCATTTGTTTACCATTATGTTTTGTGCTTCATTGGCTGAGGACTTCGTGCCGTCGACTTGGGCTCTTTTTGTCTTGCGACTTTTTCGCTTTTTTTGACGTGCGCGTGTATGTGCTTTATGTGTGTTTGTGTGTGTACAGTCGTTTGCCGAATTCATTTAAATCATTTTCTGCACAATTTTGTTCCATAATCTGCTACAGTCGTTGCCATCAAAGTTGACAGACAAGCCGGAGCTGAGATAAATAAATGAGTTCAGTGGCGTCGTTAGCTATGGAGGCGCTTCGAAGCGAGGCTTAGGTTGCCAGGAATAGAATGGTGTCATAAATGTCTCATATAAATTTGAGACTTGAAAAATGAGTGCCTGACATGACTAAATCGAATTTTAACTCGAACCGCACTTACAAACGCAATAAAAGATTGGCCAACTTTACAGTTTCGAACAATTTGCTGGGAGACCTAACAGGCTTAGAGAAATTTGATAGTTAAAACTGTTACATACATACTACATATGTATATATCATATACCAAAGTCCATCATCTCTGGCTGCAAAAACTAAAATTCTTAAAGAGTAAAGCTTTATACTTTTGGATCACTATTATCATCAAGCACAATTTTGTTTACACTGTAGGTTATTTTTAGGTTTCAAAGGGCTGATCAGCTTAAAATTGAGTAACAAATGAAAAATATTTTATTGAATTTTTTTTAGTTGTAGATCAATCACCTAAATTTCCTTAATTTCCTTATTTTTCCTTCTGTGGTTTTTCATATTTATTAAAAATTATATTTTTTTAACACAAGAACATAGTTTTCATACTTGTGTTTAGATTTGAGTTTAGTTTTATTTAGTTTAGATTTTTGTCATATTTTGAATGTTTGATTTTTTTAAGTAATAAAATATATTTTTTTAAATTAAAAAATTGTATATGTTTTTGGTTTTGAATTTTATAAGTATTATTTTATGTACTTATTTATTTATATATTAAAATATTTATTTACCTGATAATTTTTTTACTTATGAATTTAGATATTTCTTGACTTATTTATTTGTTTCTTGATTTATTTTCTTATTTATATATTTCATACTTTTTTATTTATTTGTTTTATTTATTTACTTATGTAATTATTTATGGATTTATTTTTTATTTATATATTTTTTTATGAATTTTTTAATTTTATATCTAGTTATATAAATTAACTTTAATAATTGATTAATTTTTTATTAATTATTTATTTTATTTGTTTATTTATTTATTTATTTATTGATTTCTTTTTTTTAATTATATATTTTTTATTTATATATTTCTTATTTATTAATTTTTATTTATTGACTTACTTTTAATTTATATATTTTTGATTAATTTATTTTTTAATATTATTAGTATTACTATTTTTTAATATTTTTTGAATTTATATTTTAATAAATTTTCTTACTTTTTAAATTATGTTTTTATTTAATTTTTGTTTATTTAATTTTAAGTTATTGAATAATAAAATAAATTGTTAATTAATTAATTTATTTGTTATTATTTGTTTAGTTTATTTATTTATATATTTATTAAACATTTTTTTTAAATGAGTTTTAATAAATATTGGCCTTTAGTTCACACTTAAAAGTTTTCTTATGAAATTTTGTTTACGTTTTTTCGTTTGGAAATTTTTTAATTTGCTTATTAATGTTTCTTTTTAAGCATTATACATAAATAAAACAATAATATTGTCAGCAAAAAGTTCTTTAGTACCATCCCAGACAACTAGGAGCATTGCTCAGAGTTATTAACGGGTAACTTAAGTAAAATCTTCACTTGCATGTGACTCCAAGCTAAAAGTAGCAGTGAGTGTAAGCGTTTTCTCAGAATCAAGTAGTATAAATCACTCCTTCAAACATTGCACTGTGTCTAAGCGGTTTCAGTTTCAGCCATTGAAGCTGCCCTGAAATGGATCCAAGAGGGTAATTGGTGATTAACTAGGAAATGATGATGAAAATTCTTAGGGTTTTATAGCAAATTTGTCTGACTTATGGGAGGTGAATAATTTGGCACAAAACTTCCTAACTACACTCCGACCTATTTTTCTACATATTTTCTTACCCACCTTCCAAACCACCTTCCCCCCATTAGTCTTGCCTATCGTATACTTTCCTACCTATCTTCCAACCTAGCTACCATCCATTATTTTTACCTATCGTCCTGCCTAACAAAATCGTGATACCACAGAGTTACTTCAGCAAGTAATAAAGTGCAGAGTACCCTTGAACGAAGTTCTTACTTAAATATTTACCAAGCAACCTTACTATCTACAGTTCTATCTACCTTATATAGAGTGCAAGCTACTTTTCCACCTACTTTCCTTCCACCTACTTATCGCCCTGCTTAAAAAATGTTGTAGTACTACAGGATTGCCTGAGCAGGTTATGAAGTGTAGAATATCCTCACCCGAGTGCCGTCACTTATATGCATCCACCCACTTACCTAAATACTTCCCGAACAGCCTTCCTACCTACAGGCACATCCACCTTTCAAACTACATTCTCACCTACTTCCTTAACTACTTTCATACCTATCTTCCCAACTAAGTTCCCATCCACTTTTCTATCTGTGTTCACCACCTACTTACATAACTGCGTTTCAATCTACATTCCTTCATTCTTACCTATCGCCCTGTTTAAAAGTTCTGTAGTACCACAGAATCGCCTGAGCAAGTTATATAGCTTATTATTCAAATACTTATCTAGCAACCTTCCTATCTATAGTTTCTTCTACCTCCCTAACTACTTCCCCACCTACTTTCGCACCTACTTTCTCACCTACTTTCCTAACAACTTCCCCACCTACTTTCTCACCTACTTTCACACCTACTTTCTTGCCTACCTTCTCACCTCAAACAACCTCCCTTTCTTCCTTCTCACCTATTGAAGTGCCTAAAAATGTTATCCTATTTGTAACTACATTCCCACCTACTTCCCTACCTACATGCATACCTACCTACCGAACTTAATTCCCACCCTCATTCGTACCTGTCTTCCCAACCCACATTCATAATTGCCTTCCAACCCACATTCCTAACTATCTTCCTCACTTACGTGCATACCTCCCTTCCGACCTACCTTTCTTCATCCTAACCTATCGCCCTGCCTAACTATTTCGTAGAATACTTTCGAACGAAATCTGACGCTTATTAATCAAATACTTACTACTTTCTTACCTACTTTCCCAACTTTTTTCTAACCTACTTTTCCACCTGCTTTCCCACCTACTTTTCTACCTACTCTCCCAACTACTTCCCACCTACTTTCCTACCTACCTTATCACCTCTAACCCTTTGCACTCGAGCGGCGCTGCTTCGGCGCTGACAATGTAACCAAATCTTAGCTCAGTTTAGTCTCAGCGTAGCATTTGCTTGAAACAGTCTTGGCAGTAAATTTTAAATAAAAAGTGTTTGAGCGAAAAAGGCCTCGAGTGCAAAGGGCTAATTACCTCCTATTCTACCTTCCTACATACTTTTCGAGGTGCCTACAAATTTTATACTATTTTCAACTAAAGGTTTATCAATCTTGGGTTCAATTAAATTGTAATTCATTATTTAAAGTTTAACATAATTTAAACTAAATTTATATTTCTTAATTTTTACTAAATTTTTTCATTTCATTTATATTTTATTTATTTGTTTACTTAATAGTTTCATAGAATTTATCTGTACAAATAAATCTCAACTACCTTAGTACCAGACATTCCTTAAAACTAGTGTCCGACCGAATATTCGGTTTCGGTTTCGGCCCAAATAAGTGGTTTCGGTTTCGGTTTCAGTTTCGGCCAAAAAACCGCCGAAAAGCCGAAACCGAAACTTTCTAGAAATTTTTTTTTCCATTTTATTGTGTAGCAGATATATAGTGAAAGGAGGAGTAATTTGGATGCCATCAATGTAAATAAACTTTTTTTTAGCATATAATATTAAATTATTTAATTTTGAATATTAGCGAGTAAGGTATGAAAGGGTGATTTGTTCATGTTTATGTTTTTAAAAAATGAATAAATTGTTTTTATTAATAAGTATTTATTTATTTATATGGTGTATAATGTATTTATATGTATGTAATATATGTATTTATTTATGGATACTCGATTTCGGTTTCGGCCAAAAAAGTGGTTTCGGTCGGACACTACTTAAAACCCTTCTAAACACTAAACTGAACTACACCCATGACAGCTACAACTTCTGCCCTTCGTCGCTGCCTCCTTCTCCTACAATGCCACACAGTCTCATAGTCTCACCGTTTCACTGTCTGACTGTGTTTTCTTGCAACTCATGGCACAGCGCGCACTACGGTGTCCAAAAAGCATATGAGAACGATTCCTTTTCCGCTTGAGCGAACTGTGCTGCATAAAAAAATTTTGCTAAAATGAAAATAACAACAATACTTGTAGCATCTACAACGGCAACACTGTGCGCACTGTGAACGATTTTAGCAAAACACAAAATAATCAAGTAAAATAAAACCAAATACGAGTACAATAAAGCACAAAGGCGAGCAAAGCGGTGAGTAGAAAAACGTACGAAAACACATTCGACAAGACTTCGAGTACGAAAATATACATAAACAGCACAAAGAGACGAGTGTGGCGGCGGCATACTTAAAATATGTTAACTTTGATGCTGCAACAGCAAAATTCACATCAAAAACAACAACAACCAGAACAAGAACAGGAATTGTATAGATTTAGTGCGCATTTGCTTGGCAACGGCATCGGCATTGGCTAAGTGCAGCTGCAGCGCGGCAACATTGCACACAATAAATAGTCAAGATAAAATATACAACAACAACAACGACCATAAAGTAATACAAACACATAAATATCACTTGGTGTGCAATAGAATTCCGACAGCACTGCAGCGCTGCCTGGGCACATGTGATCGATTGAAAGCGGCAAACGCTTTGCTCCAGCGACAAATGTTCACTGGATAAACACCAACAACAACACTAAACTTGGAATAACAGTTTTGCTTAATGGATTTAAGAAGCATGCAAGCGCTCATTTGGATGCTGCTCCTTGGTTTTTTAATATTCGTTCCCGGTAAGTACTGACTAACCCAACAAATTAACTCGATTTAAACACAGTTTCGTTTCAATTTCAGTGCCTTTTGAAAATTAAAACAATTCACACAAAAACACACAAAGAGTTGCAACACATTGAACGCATTTCAATTGGCCAAATATTTAGTTGAATTTTATAGACTTATCGCCCACCAAGTGTCAACGAAAAGTCACAAAGTTTACAGTGTGACCTGAAAACTTGGCTGTCAACACGCTTGGCCCCGGCCACGGCCACGACCGATTTGGCTTTTACCTTTTTCTGCTCCTTGCAATTTTGTTATGGCAGCTGCGAGCACAAAGTGGGCGGGCGAGGCTCGAAGTTGGTTAGTGTTCGTTAATCTCGGTTGTACTTCATGCTGCCGGGGCCATATCTGTCGCAATACAAAAGCCATTGTAATTACCACCTATTGTTGTCTTGCGTCCAAGAAGAAGAAGAAGAATAAGGTTGCATTGTCCTTGTGGGCTGACCTTTTTTTATTTCTCTGCTTAGCGCTGAGTTTATTGCTCTATACAAAATATTTTATTTACTCAAATTGGAATACTTTGGGCTTCCTCTGGGTTGCAACTCCTTACCGCTTCTATGCAAAGATATGCTGGCTTAAAATATTTTTTTAACGCCACAAGTGTCCATGGCAAATAAAAACTTTGACAATTGAAACTCCCACAGGATTTCGCAGCTATGCGTTTGTCTTGTCGGTGTGTAAATGACCGAATACGGTCGGTTGGGTATTTGAATACCCATAAACCAATGTTTAGGGAAAGGGTCATAAATCGTAATTAGTGAGAGATACCATACTGATTGTTATGTGCAAAAAGATTACGAATAAATTAAGCAATTTCTGTTTTATTTTTGTTAAGATGAAATTCAAATAGTTGAAACAACTTTTTCGAATATTAGACTCGCAATTTCGGAATTCTCAATATTAGAAAATTTTTTTTACCAATTTGCTGCTCTAAAAGGTAGTTCAACTGAGAAGTCAAAGAAACCATCCCCTTGTTTTCTGACTACTTTAGTCTGTATTAAAATCTGTGACTCTCAGACTTAGAAAAGACTCTTCAGCATTAGAAAATTATTAAAAAGTGCTCAGTAAAAAATTCGCATAACTGAAATGTGATCCAAAACATTAAAACTTCAGCGTAAGAAAATTATTAAAAAGTGCTCAGCAAAAAATTTGTATAACTGAAATTTACCTGCTTTATCAAAAACACGAATTTCTGTCTATTTCTAATCCTAGTTTTATTTTATTTTATTTTATTATTTTTATTTTTATTATTATGGCAGAAATTTCTTTTAAGTCCCCCCAATTCACCACACAACGCAACCTAAATAAACTTTTTTCATATGTGAAAGTCACTTTGCCTGAAAATTACCTGCTTTTATAAAACACAACTTTCTCTTTCTGAAAATTTTCGCTTTAGATAAAAAAATGTGGCAATTTTTGATTTATACCGCTTTCTGTAGCTCAAAAGTGGAAGATTTTAAATACTAGAAAAATTTTCAAAATAGCATGAATTACTAATATAAAAAATAGTTCAACTGAGAAGTCAAACAACCCATCCCCTTGTTTTCTGAATACTTTAGTCTGTATTTAAATCTGTGACTCTCAGACTTGTGATCCAAAACAATGCAACCTCAGCACTAGAAAATTATTACAAAAATAATTCATCAAAAACTTTATATATCTAAAAATGACCTGCTTTATAAAAAACACCTCTTTCTTTAAATTGAAAATCCTACTTTTATTAGGACAGAAATCACCTTTAAGGCCCCCAATTCACCACGCAACGCTACCTAAATAAACTTTTTTAATATGTGAAATTCACTATGCCTGAAAATTACCTGCTTTACCAAAAACAAATATTTTTCTTTTTGTAAATTTTCGCTTTAGATACAAAAAATAAACAATTTTCGGTTTATATTTGTTAAGATGAAATTTAAATAGTCAAAACATCTTTCTGAAGCTCAAAAGTGGGAGATTTTAAATACTAGAAAAAATATTTCAAAATAGTATGATTTCCTTCTCTAAAAGGTAGTTCAACTGAGAAGTCAAACAAAGTCCTCTTTTTTCCTGATTATTTTAGTCTGTATTCAAATCTGTGACTTTTAGACTTGTGATCCAAAACATCATAACAGCATAAGAAAATTATTAAAAATTACTCAGCAAAAACTTCCTATAACTAAAAATTACCTACTTCAACAAAAACCCAACTTTCTTTATATTGAAAATCCTAGTTTTATTATGACAGAAATTACTTTTAAGGCCCCCAATTCACCACGCAACGCTACCTAAATAAACAATTTTCATGTATGAAATTAACTTAACCTGAAAATTCCCTGCCTTACCTCAAACACAACTTTCTCTTGTTGAAAATCTTAGCTTTAGATTAAAAATAAATTTATCAATTTTTATTTTTATTTGTTAAGATGAAATTCCAATAGTTGAAACATCTTTCTGGAGCTCAAAAGTGGCAGATTTCCGAAAGTAAATCAATTATTACAAAATAAAAAAATTTTAAAAATTGCTCAACAAAACCTATCTATGTTTAACTGTAAATTACCTGCTTCAACAAAAACACGTTTTTTCTTTATTGAAAATCCTAGTTTTATTTTATTATTTATATTTTGTTATGTTTGTTATGACAGAGATCACCTTTAAGGCCTACAATTCACCACACACCGCTACCTAAATAAACAATTTTCATTTGTGAAATTCACTTTCCCTGAAACACAACTTTCTTTTGCTGAAAATTTTCGCTTTAGATTAAAAATAAATTAAGCACTTTTCGATTTATATTTGTTAAGATAAAATTTCAATAGTTAAAACATCTTTCTGGAGCTCAAAAGTGGCAGATTTCCGAAAGTAAATAAATTATTACAAAATAAAAAATTATAACACCAGAAAATTATTAAAAATTGCTCAACAAAAACTTTCTATATCTAAAAATTACGTGCTTCAACCAAATCACAATTTTCTCTTTATTGAAAATCCTAGTTTTATTATAATAGAAATCACCTTTAGGGCTCCCACTGCACTTCACTTCATCCGCTGCCTAAACAAACAATTTTGTTATGTGAAATTCACTTTGCCTTGAGGAAGAATTCCATTTTATTCAAACTAGAGCCAAGTTTAATGGTCTCAAAGCATCACAAAAAAATACAAACGAACAAAGCACAAGAACGAAGCCAGACTTCGAAAACAGTCGACAGTCTGGCAGCGAACATTTTGAGCACGTTTGCCCATAAACGAACACGCCAAATTACATAATTGCAACAACAAGGCGGAACAAGACACTTCAACGCTGGCATCTTCATCACGCTCATCAGCTGCTGTGCTTACAGCAACACCAACAACAACAACAACAAGAATGCCAACCCTGAAAACAGCGGCAACAACATAAATAAATAAAAACACCACCACTGCCGATGCCATCAATAAAACAAATTCGATTAAATATTACCATGCACACACACATACATACAAACAAACACACATCCGTACACACTTACACACACACACATAGAAACCATGTAGCCCACACGCACGCAGCGAACGGCACAAAATTTCCAACGCTGCTTTGGCAGCGCTCCGGCGCACAGCAGCCAAATACGAAATTGTGCGCGTAATTCAAAGTTTTCGTTGTGGAAAATTGTGTTAAAAGCGTGAAGCAAAACTTTACTTTCGCATTCGCGTAGCACTTTGCCGCGTGATGATGTAGAAGTAAAACATTGAAGTGCCCTTTTTCAACTCGCATAAAAGTGGTAACAGCAACAACAACAGCAACTACAACGATGATAGCAACATCAGCAGCAACAAGACGAACGGTTGTAGCTGTAGCAATAATAACTTGGGCCAGAGTACAATAACAAAAAATTGAAAAAATATAAGGAAATAAATGAATGAATCTCCGTTTGAATCGGTATGAGTCGACTTGATTCACTTGCTTGACCTTCAACTTTGACCAATGCAAACATGCCAAATCAGAAAAGTACCAAAGGCTTCTCTTTGATGCGTTAAAGGCTTTTGGAAAAAAATGCACGCTTCAATGGTTGCTTTACAGTACGATTCTCTGAAAAGTCAAAGCGCAAAAAAACTCACCCTTTAGCCGTTAAAAGTAATTTAGTGTGAATTCAACCTTTGATTTTTCACAGTTGAAAAGTGCGCTTTGTTTCCTTTTGTGTCAGAGTGAAGGGATAAATGAAGATCCATGTAAAAGAGTACATCTGGAATTCAAATAACATGTCTTTGCTAGAAGAAGTTGAAAAAAATCCTGGTTTTGTTTGGCTTGGCCGAGTGGAAAAGTTTTTGGTGTAAGGGAAAAGCGAGCAATGCATAGGACACCATAGAGAAATTTTGAAGCAGGTTGAAATTTGGCGATCGGTTGCTATGACCTACTACATATACAAAAAATTGAGCTAGCAAGTTCTCAAACCCCAAACATTTAGTACAACTACCTTTCAAGCGGCTCTAATACTTCAAGCCAATGTTGGGTCGTGCCCCGAATTTGCAATTAAAAAACTGCTCATAGTACCTCATTACTGGTCTATGACTTAGTACACAACCTTCTTTCAAGCTCCTCTGGAGCGAGAGGTCTTTCTCTTTAGGAACTTTAGTAATAAATTTAGTGCTTTTTCTAGAAGAAACAAATTGAGAGTTTATTGTCGGTGTGAGCGTTTGCCAGCCACTAAAATCACTTCGATTGTCTGAGTTTAACTTTTCCCAACTAGTCCAACTAAACTTGTACCCCAGCTAGTGAAGTAAACAGTGGCGAGAGTGAGAGGTCCAAAGTCTTTGAAGCCACAATTGACTCCGCCTAACAAATGTTGCTGTCATCAAGCGGATTGAATTTCTATTCTCTTTTACCCGGCCTACTCTGTGCCTATTTTCTCTGACAATCCAAATGCATATTTTATATGAGAAACAATACCAACAACAAGAACTTAAATTTTCTAGCTATGAATTTTGTAATTTTTGTTTCCTTATAACTTAGTTTTCTGGATTCTTTTCTCGAAAACAACACAGGAAAATTTGCTGCCCCATACCCAGCAAGATTGAATCGAAAGAGACGCTGGATATTTTCAAATGCTAAAACTTACAAATCTTCTCTCATTTCTGACTTTTTCTGTCAGTAAACTGAGGCGTCAAATTTTGTTAGTCGGGACAGCTTCCGCTGTTTACAGTTTAACTAGTATTCAGCTATGTCATCGATCGTCAAATTGCTTATCAAAACGGTTCATTAACCCTTTCGCTATTTTGTTGCCATATGGCAACATGCTACTTTGTGGACGTCTGCATCTCTATGGTTGCAAGAATACATTTTTTTGTTGGTCTTTAGAATAGTTTGAAGTTTTAGGAAAAATACGAAATTAAGAAACTGAATATTGAAGTTTAAAGAAGAGAAGTATACACGTTTTTATAATCGTATATCTTGACATAGTAAAGGAAGAAGAAGCAGAAAAAGTTAGAGAACTTTTTAATTTGACGTTTTCTTTTAATTTAGATACCTTTTTTTAATTTTGACTGAAGTAAATGAAGAAATATTCAAATTTTCGTTATGCGTAAAAAGTTTTATGTTTAAGTAATAATTACAGCCACAACGATGTGGTTGCTCTCATAGAAAAACACTCTAAAATACAGGGTCCGAGTATAAAAATTAAAAAATTTCTTATGGAATGTTGCTAATATAACCACATAGAAGCCTAAGAAGTAAAATTTAAAATTGAAACTTTCCCCAGTAAAAACTTGTAGCGAAAGGGTTAACTGGCCTAATTACTCGAATTACTCATTCCAATTCTCAGTTCACTAAACAACATCAACGGTTGCCAACTAAATCTTTGATACTTTAGTTGCTTATAGTTTTTTCATCAGCTTCATCAGTTGTCAAATCAGGCATTGATTGTCGAGTTGCTTATTTGAACTCCCTGTTCTCTCAACAATCATCAGCTTCTTCAGCTGTCAAACAAACCATCGATTGTCGTGATTCTTTTTCAAAATCTGTATTAACGAGTTGCTTATTTCAAGTCTTTGTTCTATAATTAGCCTCAAAAGGGATCAACCGAACCCTCGAACGTTGAGTTGCTTATACGAACTGTCGGTCTTTTCACCAACTTTATAATATTTTAGCCAAGTTCTCGATCGATGATTTGTTTATATGAACTTCCGGTCTTTTCGACAGCTTCATAATTTGTCAGTCAAACCTTCAATTTTTTAGTTGCTTGTATAAACTTTCGATCTCTTCACCAGCTTCATAATTTGTCGGACTTTCAGTCTTTTCGGCAGCTACATAATTTGTCAGCCAAATTCTCGATCGATGATTTGCTTATTCGAACTCTCTGTCTTTTCACGATTCTCATAGTTTGTCAGCCACACGTTCAATCGTTGAGTTGCTTATTCGAAATCTTAAACCCTCAATAGTCAAGTTGTTCATTCGAACTCTTTTGGTTCTTCAATCAATAAGTCGATTGATGCTTCGATTGTCGTGATGCTTATTCAAAATCTCTATTGACGAGTCCCTTTTTTGAAATCCCTTTTCTGTAATTAGCCTCAAAAGCGATCAATCGAACCCTCGAACGTTGAGTTGCTTATACGAACTCTCGGTTTTTCACCAGCTTCAAACGTTCAATTGTTTAATTGCTCATATAAACTTTCGATCTCTTCACCAGCTTCATAATTTTTCAGCCAAATTCTCAATCATTTGCTTCTTCGAAATCTCGGTCTTTTCACGATCCTCATAGTCTGTCAGCCAGACTTTCAATCGTTGAGTTGCTTATACGAAATCTCAAACCGTCAATAGTCAAGTTGCTCATTTGAACTCTTGGTTCTTCAATCCGCCTCGGAAGTATTCAATCAAATCTCAAACCCTCAATAGTCAAGTTGCTCATTTGAACTCTTGATTCTTCAATCATTAAGTATTCAATCAAACTGTCGCTTGTCAAGTTTCTCATTCAAACTTTCGGTTCTCTAGTCATCCTGTCGCAGCGCTCAAACGAATCCTTCTCAACTAAGTTACCAACTGTCTTGTTGCTCAATTCAACTCTTCGTTCAATATCACAGAACCTATTACTCGTTCCTACTTAACTTAGTTGCCTCTGCCAAGTCAATCTCATTCCATGCGTCTTGTCGCTCAATTCTCATCGTAACTCGTGTCGCGTGCAAGTCATGCGAACTTTGTTACCGTACAAACTTGGCAAATTCTGCCTTTAATAGGCATTAACCTGATAATCGGAGTTGCAACTCGAATGGCGGAAACTTTCGTACCGTTAAGCAGCCTCAAACGAGCACACTTCACCCCATAATCATCATTGTAGCCACTTCGACTTCTAGTAATAACCGACTGCCACCAGCCGACTGCCTGGCAATGACGTTTAGGCGAACTGTCGAGAGGTTGTTGGCATTTCCGTTGGTTGCGTTAAATTTTAACTTTTGCATAATCAAATTTTCGTACGCTGCCAGCGGAACGAATTGGCGTGCTCGATGCTCTGAGCGCCGAGGTAATTTTTGTTGTTATTCGGCTGAAATGTTGGTGCGTTGGGGAGGCCACTGTTTGCGGTGTGGCGCACTTGTAACGGCACGACAAATAAATACTGCTTGTTGTGTACGAGTACGCGGCTGCGACGATAAGACGCGCCTACGTACGCGCACGCAGGCCGTCAGGCGAACTGAGCTGCCACAGTGCGTGCGTGGCGCACCACTGCTGGGCACTTTCCCACGAGACAGTCAGCGGCAGACGGATTTTCGACGTTTCGCGTGCGTCGTCGTCAGTTGCGCGTTGCGCGTTGCTGCTGTGGGCGCGCTGAAGGACGCGCTGTGTACTTGTGAAGTTGTTAAGTTTCGGCCGCGCTTCCTTGGCTGTGTGTCCTCAGCGAGCGATAACAAGCGGCTGCTGCCAGTGTACAAGTCGAGCAGTCACTGCTTGGGGCGTTGTCTTGTTGTGGTTGTTGTTGTTATTGTTGGTGTAGCTGCTGTGTCGGTGTGTGCGCGTTCCTCGCAGCAGGAAGCCAATTTTCCGCGTGCTCTCATAATTATTAACAGTGTCGTCGAATTATTTTCAACGACATTGCCGCGATAACAAGCCGTGCAACTTTTCCGCTGCTGTGCGGCCATGTTGCCACCTAACCTAACCTCACTTGTGCCTCGCTGCGGCACAACGCAACTCTCTACACGCGCCACAATCCCAGGCGACGACGCACACAGTGCTTGCTACATATTTGCCCATGTTGCTATTGTTGTGGTTTATGTTCTTGTTGTTATTGTTAGTTTAGTTTTTGACCACGTTGCAGTGATTCGTTCCACAGACAAAAATTCAAAAAATTTATAGTCTCAGAATTTAACGATTTTGATGTCATTTGAAAGCTAAAACCCCAACTAAGAAAACCCTAAAAAATCTGTGCAAAAAATTAATTAGTGTTTGTGCAAAAGCGGCTTAAAGTTGAAACTTTTTCACAAAAAAATGTAAACACACATATTTTCTGTTTTCTAGTCTATTGAGAAAAAAAAATTGTAAAAATACATGGTTACCAAAAAAGTTGCTAAAACCAGGGGACTGTTATAAGTTTTATTATAAAAATCAATGTTTAAGAGTTATTCTTTGACTTTTATTTAATGACTCAACAAATAAAAGTTATTTTTTATTTATATTTTAGAAATCCTATAATAACAATTATTTTTGATTTTTTTCTTATTAGTCAACAAATAACAGTTTTTTTTCGATTTTTATTTTAGTTGTCCTATGATAACAATTATTCGTGACTTCTATTTAAAAAAGCCATCAATAAAAATCATTCAGTGACTTTTATTTATAAAAGTCATCAATAAAAATCATTCAATGACTTTTATTTTTTAAGTCATCATTAAAAATCATTCAGTGACTTTTATTTTTAAAGTCATTAATATAAATCATTCAATGACTTTTATTTATAAAGTCGCAATATAAAAGTCATTTTCATTAATGCATGCAAAAGTTATGATTCTTCCAGAAAATAGAATTGTCAAGACAGGTCTTGTTAAGCCGATCAAGAATATATATACATTTCGATACTTAATGAATCCAGTAGTGCAATTAATGAAAATGACTTTTTTATTGCGACTTAAAAAATAAAAGTCACTGAATGATTTTTATTGATGACTTAAAAAATAAAAGTCACTGACTGATTTTTATTGATGACTTTTATAAATAAAAGCCATTGAATGATTTTTATTGATGACTTTTATAAATAAAAGTCACTGAATGATTTTTATTGATGGCTTTTTTAAATAGAAGTCACGAATAATTGTTATCATAGGACAACTAAAATAAAAATCGAAATAAAACTGTTATTGGTGGACTAATATGAAAAAAATCATAAACAATTGTTATTAGAGGATTTTTTAAATATAAATAAAAAATAATTCTTATTTTTTACTTTTTCCGTAAAAATGACAAACAAAAAGTTTATTGCCAAGTTTGATTCTCCGTGCGAAAAGAAATGTATTGGTATATTTCATTTACTTGTATGACATTTCCTTCATAGTAAAATTTTCAATTATAGTTTTCATAAATAACTGTTATTTCCGGTCCCTGGCTAAAACTTTCAATATAGATTAAGAAATGATGTGGCCATTTTCGCTTTTGATGTTTTCTCAAACTTTACCAAGCTTAAGCTCTTACTTCACTTTTCATTTAAATATTTTTCTAAATTAAAAATCTGAAAATTGGCAACACTTAGAGGAAAATATCTATAAAGTATGTGAAAGTATGTTCCCGGATTTATTTTTATTTTAAGAAGCATTCTTTCTTTGTCGGCTAATGTAATTACATCCTCCGATATCTTCCGATCTCAGAAAATAATTCAATTTGAAAAGTGTTCTAAACACCTATTTTTCGACAAAATTTATTTTATTCATCCCTAAAAGTATGCAATCAGCATACAAAATTGAGAAAACTGCAAAAAAGCAAAACATACGTCTATTATTATCATTTTTATTGCAAAACTAAGGGATCCTAAGACAATTTCTGTTACTCTTTGCAATTATCAATGTTAACGTTACCGATTAAATGTAAAATCTAAAAAATTTAGTCAACAAATTTCGTGCTATAGCTAAAAAAACATTATGAAAATTGCAAATTTAAGTCTCAGGCACTGCCGAACTACAAAAGTTTAAGAAAAACAAAATGGAGATTTCAATTCAGCAGACCATGATTAACTAGTATACAAAACTTTATGAAGAACGGACCACTCCTTATAATTTTGTCCCGCGGTTGTATGAAGTCGCATCACTGTGCGTTGGCGCGAGAACGACGCAATGTGGAACTTGTAAAATTTATTCATCGGCCTAATAAAATCCGTGTAAATGCCAATGAAATGTCATAATGTTTTCGCTTTAGTTGTCGTTGTTGTTGTTGTTGTTGGCGTTTTTACTGCTGCGTTTCGGTCACATTTTGTATCACAATTTGACGCAGTTTAATTTGTATATTTTTATGGCTTTTAAGTTTGTGCGCAAACTTAATCGGCGAGCTGAGTCGAATTGTTGTTGTTGTTGTTGCTGCTGTTCGCAGATATCATTTTTGTGCTGCGTTGCGTTGGTGATTAAGAAATTGTTTTGATGTGTCAAACTTTTACATTGACATTTGACTTTTTCACTGCGCGGTCATACAACAACAACAAGCAAGTTGTTTGTAAAAAAAAAATCTTTTCGGCTTCACCAACTTTATTTGACTTTTATTTATTGTTGGAACATTTTTGTTGTTTGTTTATTGTTTTTGGTACTTTGCTCACTGTCATTCCTGCTGTCCCACACAATGCGCCAACAGAGTCCTTGGCCTTCTGCCGCAGCCGAAACTTTGACGCGCCGTCTAACCTCCGCGTTGCGGTCTGTGTACGATTGTATAATATTTGTAATTTGAGTGCATTATTAAGCAGCGATTTTTATGCGTTAAGCACACCACTTCATATCGCAGATTTTACGCGTGCGCCAAGTGTCCGCCTAAGTGTACATAAAGTTCGCCTTTATGCATTCCACGTACCGACGACGACAGCGCGGCGCATCTATTTACATTTTCATGTACTCGACACAACATGAAAATGCGCACCAAAATAATTAGTTGACTTCATTTTATCGGCACAGACATTTTGGCTCTGCGGCTCATAACTTTTCCATGCCCAAACTTGTTCGCAGTAATTAGCGTTGGCCAGCGGCGGTAATAGCTCACTTTCGTCGGTCGGCATTTAAGTAGCAGCTTACCGCTGCGATAATGTCCTGCACATTACGATTGCCGAGTATTTGAAGTTATGACCTGCATTAGTTGCGGTATTAGGGAGCAAAGTTTACCCATTAAGTTTGGCTCTTTTAAATAAGGATTAGCCGCTATGTGTGTGTGTTGTGATGTGTTTGTCGAATTAACGAGAGATGGGAGATAATTTGAGTAGGTCGAAATTTAAGTATGACGCTGATAAGACATTTACTTAGAATGGTAAACCTATGAATTTTTATGAATTTACAATGAAAAATCTACTAATCTGATGTTAGGAGTTGACATCAAATATTAGGTTTCTTTCATTCAAGTATAAAGTTTCATGTGTAACATGAACGATTACGAAAAGTTTGGCTTCAGTTCGTGTTTGAGCTGTTGTTGGCATCTTTGGAGCACTCAGCAATGATCCTGTTATACTTGATTCTTCCAAGAGCCCTTTTTCTTTTTCAATAGAGGGTTTTTCTGGTTGCCTTACATCGACTTTCAACTTGCTGTCCTTTTTAATATCAAATTTAATCAGAGATTTAATAGAGAGAGTTAGTGTTCAGTTCTAATTTTAGTTCGTAAACAAAGACCTTTTAAATATCAGATTTAATCATAGATTAAATAGAGAGAGTTGGTGTTCAGTTCTAATTTTAGTTCCACTACTCAGTCCTTTTTAATATCAGATTTAGTCAGAGATTAAATAAAGAGAGATGATGTTCAGTTTTTATTATAGTTCCACCACTCAGTCCTATTCAATATCAGATTTAATCAGAGATTAAAGAGAGAGACTTTTTGTTCAGTTTTTATTATAGTTCCAAAACCCAGTCCTTTTCAATATCAAATTTAATCAGAGATTAAAGAGAGAAAGTTGGTGTTCAGTTCTAAATATAGTTCCACAACTCAGTCCACCAACTTGTTCGTTTTAGACTATGCATACAATTAACTTCGATCGAATGTCTAAGGTCCATTTTATATGACTAAAGTCTATAAGTGAATGACGACAATACATTCTGCATGACTGATGTATTTAGTTCATTTTAGTCAAATCCGGTTCATCTTGAATGATGACAGTCCATCATTCACAACTACAACTTATCTTTTATGAATAAAATCTATTCTGTAGAACTACAACTACAACTTCTACAGCATGACCACAGCCTATTTTTGATGACTTATATTTACCTATATATTATATTTTTGATGACCTATGTTGAATGAATAAAGTTCCTTTTTTAAACTAAAAGTCTGAAGCCTATTTTTTGACAACTAAAGTCTTCTGTTCAGTTCCAAAGTCCATTTTGTTTGAGAAAAAGTGGTTCTAAGCTAAAAGACTGAAGCCTACTTTTTGACAACTAAAGTCTTCTGTTCAGTTCCTTATTAACGACCAAAGTCCATTTTGTATAAAAAAAAGTGGTTCTAAACTAAGAAACTACGATTACGACTCATTCTTCATGTCAAAAGTCCATTCTGCATGATGAAAGCTCCGTTTTTTACGACCAAAGTCCATTCATGTCTGATTGAAATCTATCCTGTACGACTACAACCCATTCCTTACGACCAAAGTCCAACCAGAGCCCATTTTTGATGACTTAAACTTATTTTGAATGAATACAATTCCCTGTTTACGACGTAAATCCATCCTGTATGACAAAATACATTTCTAAACATATTTGACGACTAAAGTCTTCTGTTCGACCAATGTCCATCTTGTATGAAAAAGTCGTTCTAAACTAAAAGACTAAAACCTATTATTTTACGACTAAAGTTTTGTGTTCAGTTCCTTGTTTACGACTAAAGTTCCTCTATATAAAAATATTTGTTCTAAACTCAAATATTAAAGCTTATTTTTGACGATTAAAGTCTTCTGTACGATTCGACTCATTCTTTATGTCAAAAATCCATTCTGCATAATGAAACTTCCGTTCTTTACGACTAAATTCCATGTCCTACAACAATAGCTCATTCTTTACTACCTAAACTCATCCCGTATGACTAAAGTCTATTCTTTACGACCAAAGTCCATTCGTGTCTGATTGAAATCTCTCCTGAACAACTACAGCCCATTCTTTAGGATTAAAGCCAATTCCGTACCACTTAGACCCATTATTTATGACTAAAGTTGATCCTGCACAACTAGAACCCATTCATTACAACTTAAGTCCATTCTGTACCAACTAAAGTCTTCTACAGCGCACTTTTTACTTCTCAAGTTCATTTGGTACTATCCGAGACCATTCTTTTCAACTAAAGTCCGCTCTTTCATTACTTAAATCTATTCTAAACGCAAACATCCTATTCTTAGGATTAAAGTCCATCCTGTATGAATGAAACGGATTCTTTAGGACTTAAGTTTATCCGGTACAACTACATCCCATTCTTCACGACTAAGGCTCATCCTGTACAACTGTTACCCATTCTGTATAACTTAAGTTCATTTTTTACTTCTAACGTTCATCTCTTACTACTAGAGCCCAATCTTTACAACTTAAGTCCATTCTTTCATGACTTAAATCTATTCTAAACGACTACTATTCTTTGCGACTAAAGTCCATTTATCTATGATTGAAATCTATCCTGAACAACTACATCCCATTATTTACAACTAAAGTCCATTCATGTATAATTAAAATCTATCCTGAACAACTATAGTCTTTTCATTAGGATTAAAGTCCATCCTGTACAACTAAAACCTATTCTTTATGACAAAAAATTATTCGGTACAACTACAACCCATTCCTCATGACTAAAGTTCATCTCATGCGACTAGAGACCATTCTTTACGAATAAAGTCCATTCATTTATTACTCAATTCTATTCCTAACGACAACAGCTCCTTCTTTACGAATAAAGTCCATTCATGTAGGACTAAAACCCATTTTGTTTTTTACTAAGGCTCATCCCAGAGTCCATACTTCAGGACTAAAGTCCATCACATGCGACTGGTGCCTATTTTTACAACTTAAATTCGTTCATGTAAATTTAAAATCTTTCCTGAATTAAAATCCATCATGTACAACTAAAACCTATTTCTTCGGTACAACTACAGCCCATTGTTCATGACTAAATTCCATCCCATGCGACTCGAGACCACTTTTTACAACTAAAGTTCATTCTGTACCACTGCAATTTCTCATTTATGACTAAAACCTACCATAAACAACTACAACCAGTTCTTTTCAACTAAAGTCTAAGAATTAGTGTCCAAACGAAGGTGGATTTTTGTCCAAAGCAGCATATTCGGCATAGCTAGAGCCGAAGCCGAATACTAATAAAAATTCTTTTAAAGAAAAAACTGATAAAATTGAGTCGTTCTTTCTCTATTAATTTCTTTGTTCCTTAAGTATATTTTAGTAAAAAAATACTAAAAACAGTCTTGAACCTCCGTTTCTAACAAAATAATTGAATTGACATAAATAATTGATTAGAGATAATTTTCATTAATCGCCATGTTGAGTTCGAAATATCTTCGAAACAGAGCAAATTGACTTGCATTACAGGGCGAAGACCTTCGGCTAACGTATTCGGCTATTTTGGCCAAAGCCGAATATTTAAAATTGGCCAAATACCGAAGCCGAAGACGAATAATCGGTCGGACACTACTAAGAATGCTGTAGGACTAAAGTGTATTCCGTACGACAACAGTTCATCCTACTCTGAAGGCCTACAACCTACTCTGACTGACAATGACGATGGATCAGTAAAAAGGAACTGAAATCCTCACTCAAAAAATGTCCACAGTTTGGTTCCAATCCAAATTCGATACGATTTGAAAGATTTATTCTAGACAAAATTCACTGTTGTTGCACTTATGTTGTTTTAATAAGTCACAGAATCGTAGTCTAGTAGACAAACGAACTGACAGAAGTCACTTCATGACTGCATTAATTCGTCGTGTGTTTCTCATTTTAAATATTCATTTTATATATACAAATATTATTAGGCAAAGTATGAAAATCTTGAAAAAATGTTTACTTTACAGAAACCAAATCAATTTTCATTATTATTTTGTGCTGCTAGGAAAACTTTTCTTTTGTTGAGAACCAATGTCTGCGTTTTTACCAGAAATTGAGGACATTTTAAAAGCACAATTTCTGGCACTAACAGGCGGACAGTACATGCAAAAGGAATGCATTCCTGAAAAAGTTGTCAAAGCACTTTTTAAACAAGACAAAACTGCATGCATGGAAGTCTTCAAAAGTAATTCTTAAGAGTAGATTCCTTAATATACGTCAGGCAATCAGGTGTACAGTTGCTGCAAATTTGTTTGAATCATAATTCGACACTCGGCTTGTTAACTCTCGTAAATGCGTTTTAGTGCCCGAATGTTTCGCTACGAGCAAAAACTTTGCACATAATCAAAAGCGCAAAAGCTACAACTGCGTGCACAGCGTGTTTTTGCTTGTAGTTGTAGTTGTATGCACTTTTATGTGCAATGATAAAGCAATTGCAAAGTGTGCTACGAAAGATTTTATGCGCTTGTGGCTGGCCATGCAAAATGCTGCCCAAAAGAACACTAAAAAGCTTGACCCCTTTTTGGCACATACTAAAAACATAGATATGTATATAAATACATACATAAATACAAAGGCGCAGACACATTGTTGACCTCACCGAAAAGTTGACTTTCTCACTTTATGGCGATACAAAAATACTTGCACTGTACTTTAATTTATTATCATACATACATACATATATGTACAATATTTTTATATGTATGTAATGGTGTTGCCAGATTTTTCATATTTATATTTGTTTAATTATTTTTTAATATTTAATTAGTTTTAAATTTTCAATGCTCTGCCGTAGCAAGAAATCTGCATTGAATTTCTTAACAATTTTGATTTAAATTCAATTGAATTTTATTATTATTACTTTACTTTATTATCATACATATAAGAACAATATTTCCATACGTATGTAATAGTGTTGCCAGATTTTTCATATTTATTTTTGATTATTTATTTTTTAACATTTAGTTTTAAATTTTCAATGCTCTGCCAAAGCAAGAAATCTGCACTGAATTTCTCAACAATTTAAATCAATTGATTTCAATTAAATAGTATTTTAATTTTGCTACTTTAATTTATTACCATACATACATACATATATGCACAATATTTCTATAGGTATGTAATAGTGTTGCCAGATTTTTCATATTTATTTTTGTGTATTTATTTTTAAATATTTAGTTTTAAATTTTCAATGCTCTGCCAAAGCAAGAAATCAGCATTGGATTTCTCAACAATTTTCATTTAAATCCAATTGAATTTTCATATCTTTACTAAAACCATAATCTGGCAACATTGCTATACATATCCAAAGCAAGTATGTAGGTATGTCTTGGTGCCGGCAAAGAATTTATATGACTTACGTGGCCTTCACAGCAAGAGCCAAAGACAAAAATTAAAGTTCAAAGTTGGTGATCCTTGTACAACAGCAACAACAACTACTTTCATTATGTAGTAATAATACACTGTTGCAGAGTTGTTAAGTTATTTAAGAGAGTAACTTAAGAGAGTGTAACTCAATCGTCTGTGCAGCAAAGAAAAACTTCAAGAAAAACTAAAAAAGAAGTGAGCTTTTTTTATATAAAATTCTCATTTTCGCCATATGTATTGCCAAACATTAACTCAGCACACACACACACACACACGCTCATACAAACGTAACGAGAATTGCATTTCGAGATAATTATTTATAGCGAGCAAATTAATTTAACTTATATACACTTTATCAACGCCACCCAGCCCCTCCCTCTCCATCCCACTGACAATCAAGTCAATCAACATTCCGCCGCCACACAAAACCGCTCCACCGCTCCATGGCGTGCGGGACAGCGGCGGCGCGAAGCGGGTCACCACTACTAAAAGGCACTGAAAAAAGGACTACAATTAATTTACATCCACTTAAATTTTATCTTGTCTCTAGGTTCGACGTTAAATGCTATTGAGAGCACAGCAGTGACAGCGGCAGCGACTACGCCAAAAACAGAAACGCCAAGCATTGAGGCAACACCCAAAACAACCACAACAACAACAACAACAACAACAGTAACAACGAAAGCTCAAAGCAAAGCAACGCCAACAGCGTCAACATTACTCAAAGACACAAGAGTTCTTAGGACTCATTCAATTACGCAAGCAGCAATATCAACAACAACAAAAGCAACAACAAGAACGATTCAAGCAACAACACCAACAGCAGCAGCATCATCAATAACAATAATAACAAAGA